>OU744344.1:21618727-22224340 GCA_916610135.2 Macropis europaea
CAAGCACGAATTTATGAAAGCTGAAACAAGTAATAATTATTCAGCATATTTCACAGCTACTAAATAAAAGATAAAGAATTTTTTCAATTGAGAAGTTTTCAAAATATATAATATTCATTGAATTTAGAAAAGAAAAACATATACCTACACATGTGTCAGTATCTCTCAGGTACTATTTGTTCCTATCTGTAAATTTATATTCCTGACGGAACATCATTTTTTTTCTTAATGTCTGCTTGAATTTTTGGGAGACGAAAGCTTCAGAGATAAGGTATCGTTAATTATTTTATTTATTCATGATTGCGTCGAATGGTTTGGGCCTTTGACAAGGGTAAGTACGTAATGCATCGATAATAATAAAAAAGAAAACGGAATTCGCTTAATATTCTTTATTTCCTTATAAAAAGAGCTATCTAACGATCTATCTTAAGATTACGTCTACCGCTAAGAAATCAATTTCTTGCATGGACATTATACGCGACGTTTCTCATGCATAATAAAGTACAAATTTTCGGCTCAACAATGATCTCTTACTTTTACTCATTTTGCTTCTTGTTTTATACATATAAAGATAAAATAATGTACATGTTCGCTGACACGATCATCTTTTTCTCTAGTAGACAAGAGATATATTTTTTTTGTTTAATTACATCTTGACATGAATTTTAACAGGTTTCCTCTTCCGAGACGTTCGTTTTCGGTCATTCCAGCACCGAACTGAGCGACAACGATTTCCTTTCGCAAATTTTGAATGTTCTTCGAAGCCTCTTTGGAATTTGTCCCACATTTATTTTGCGAGAAACGTCTGGCAAATATTTATGAAAATTAATTTAAAAATATTGCTATAACAATTTCTGTAATTCACAATTTTACAAAATAATCTGGGTGACAATTAATAATGCAAATTTGATTCATCTGCATTAGTGTCTCACTTTTTAGTGAACATGTCGCTGAAATATAAATGCTTACATGTAAAAATGAAGAATATAAATAAAAGGATATGTAATGTAGGTGTGCATAAAACGTCTTTGTTGGACAGAAAAGCATTTTTGGGTACGTTAATTATAATTTGCTTTGAACTGAAAGGAAAATATTTCAAACTCATCCTAATCGTTGATTTGTAAATAAAAAAGAACGGTGTGAAAGTCCAAGTGAAAATGATTAAAAAATATTTCTTTTAGCATTAAGAAAAGTACTGTATCAAATTTCTAAATTTATTTATTTTTATCGAACAGAAACAGATCTATTATTACCATTTCCATTTCGCACACATGGGAAATTTGAGCGACAAATTCCAATAGCTTCTAGATTAACTTTGCCACACTGATTCGATCTGTTCAATTTCAACATTGATAATGAACAATTATTCTTAGAGTTAAACTGGAACAAGCTTTCAAATACTGTACGTGAGAATCAATGAGAGAATTTATATAATTCATCATAACGTCTTCAAACCAACAAAAAATGGAAATTAATTGGAAGTTTTGCAATGAATATTTTAATAGGATGAACAAAAAGATAGTATAATTATTCAGAAATGCTCACGTGTATGAAGTGATACCAACCCAGAATTGTAGTTTCCCTAGGGTCGCATTTATTATTATTATTTATAATACTTATAAATGTATATGCGTATAATAAGTGTTACATTTTCTAGAACTTAATTAATCATGCGGAACGGTAAAAAAAATGTAAGAAATATGAAGATCCCTTCATAACGATAGTTGGTACGCCAACATTAAGTAGGGATGTCAGTTGCAAAATGGTTGTCATTAGAATTTTGATTTGCAGTTCCCACGCAATCGAGAAAATTCATGTATGTATATAAATAAAAAAACTCCCTGGTTACGCGCTTACAAGGTTAGTAAGAAAACGGTGTTCTTTAAAATCCATCAAGCTCGCAACGATTCGGAACTGACATTTCTTTCCTCTCTTTTTTCTTCGTTTAAATCGTCTCATTGTGATTCTCATACACAGGCATCCTTCGCATTCTCGAGTGAACAACGCTATAAAATATATGGTCAAGTAAAATGTATAGAAATGAACAAGCGTCATCTAATTACTTCATTCACGGGTGACTAAACACTAATTATTGTATCTCGTTCAAGGAAGACACGTGTCACTCTATCAAGGAATTAATTCGTCACTCTCACCGTGACTGGCTTTCGTACGCATCAAGGCTTCGACGATGAAAATTTTGTTCGAACACGATCCCCGACCTGAACTTCATTTCTCCGGCGCCGGTTCTCCGAGTTTCGCGGCGGGAAAATTTCGAAAATTCAGGTCGTTTCAATCATTCGGGGTCGGGGGGTGGCGGGGTGGCGGTAAGTCGGATTCGCGATCGTATAGTTAAGTATAAAATTATCAAAACGACATGCAATTGTCTCTGGAGTGATTTGTTCGAGTGGTCGATGTAAAATGAAAAGCTCAACACGGAAAGAAATCGATGTTGTGATTAGGAGAGTTATCAATCGCGTTACGCTTTTTTTTTTCGTTGACAGAGAAGTGAAGAACGGAATCGAAGCTCGTATATATTGTATATACAGTAACATCGCTTATTTTAACAATGGGCTGACTCGCGAGGCACAACCGTAGGCAAAAACACGTGAGGAAAATCAACGATCATTGACCAGCAACCATAAACATCCGCAAAAGTGGAGAAAACTTTCTATTAGAGAAAACATGACCGTTTAACAATCTTCTGTATTTAATATACATATATGTATGTAGCATGAATATATGATATCTTTTGTATGTGATGCACGATATACTTCTTAGTTTCATCCTTTTTATTCTTTTTATAACGATTAAGTACGCAGGGCCGTGACATTGTGCTTCTAATGTGCGCTTTTTTTTACGGTGCCATCAGCGAATGAGACGGTTCATTCAATTGCTCTTTTCGATCGTCCTTGAATCCCTATAACACGTATCTGGAATTCTGCACATTTTCGAAAATTCGAAATACAGCGTCGGGTATGTAATGTAAACTTTGATTTTAATAAAAATTGGTTAAGATGAATGCAGTCTGAAGGGCGTCATAAATTATGGTGTTTAATATTTTCAGCGTTTGTAGTTCTTAAGATTTCAAGGCGTTTTCACGAAAATATTTATAATAAAAAGATTTGCTGAAGACTAGAACACACTGTGCGAGTGAAACATGATTTTTTTAATTGTTCAAGATCAATAGAAGGTCATCTAGTATCGTTTCAACAAAATTTCGTCTAACTAAAGATTCAATTGATTAATCAGTTAAGGTAACCTTGAAATAATTAAAGGTCACAGGTAAGCAAAAATTGTTTATGGAAATTAGACAACAGATTTTTATCCTTTCCGTACTTCCTTTGTGTTAAATATTTTTTATTTTTATCTCTTGATACAAAATGTCACTGTCAACGTCACCATATTTAATTTATTGTAATGATCTTTTAAATAAAAGTGAAGTGAACTGTCTTACGCTGTAAATATCTGAGTAACTGCTGAATCAACATCTAATATGATGTATTATGTTTCGACATTTTCATTAAAACTGTTTCACATGTAAAATTGAATGTCAACTTGAAATCCTCGAAACTACAAAAAATAAAAAATTGAGTAATTGTTTGTATGATGTGCTCTCTCGAACTATAAACTGCATACTTGAACCAATTGTTGTTACGACCAATGTTTACAAAATTATCCAAATACCTCAGCTCTAAGTGACAGTCGAATACATAAAATTGAATTGCAACTGAAATATAAAAATTGAAAAATCTTGACGTTTCAATCGACAAGTGAAACAAAATCCTGAAAACATAATGATCGAACATATCCTGAAGAATAGACTCGAGAAAACTGAAATCGAGTTACACCTGCTACTCGGTGAAAATCGTCACGGCCCCTCGATGTTGCATCCTGACGAATTATCAAATACGAGTTCTGCTAGATTATAATAATGGCAACTGTAATTCGCACGATTAATATCAAAATTATTTAGTGTCTACGTTTCTAGGTTTACTCGCCTCCCGATTTTAACCAACTGCTCATCTACGATGCGCGGTCGACGGGGCATTAATTTAATGGTAAATTCGTTAATTGTTCTTGCATTTATTTCGCACTGATTTTTAGCATGCTTCTGATGAAGATTTCCGAGGAAGACAATTAATCGTAGAGGCAGCCATGATTAACTCTAAAGTGACACACTTTTCACTAAAGTGTATCGTACTCTATCTAAAAAAAAAAAATTTCTTTTAAGGTACATCTCTTCGATCGTAAAATGAAACAATACGAAACCACGGTAGTGGAGTCGGTGAAATTTTAATTGCAACAGGTAAACAAGGAAATCGAATGGATTATGTATTCAATATATCGACGATAGTCTAACGCTTAATTTAATTAATTTAAGTAATACGTTTCTATGCAACGAGTGCTGTTGAGCTTTGTTCCTTGAGGAATTCATGAATGCAGTTGTTCAACGATGATAGTCGTTCGTAAGTATGAAACGAAAGATCATACAACATTCCTGAGAATGCTGCAATTTTATATTTCAATTTGTATAACATTGATGAAACTAACGTTTCATTAAATTGAAAGAAAATGAAAAAAAATATTCACGTTATGACACTCTTCGTTTTAGCTTTCAGATAGTATAAATGAACGATTCTTAATGTAAAGCAGAGACGGCCATTTGGAGCGAGGCTTGCCTGCAGTCTACCCCCACTCTGCGTCCATTACTCTGGAATATCTACTTCAAATTCAGTTATAGCAATGCGCAATGCACTGGATAGATTGATATCTTTTAACCTGGCGCGCTTACTAGTTATCCGGATCTTCTTAAAAATAAATAATACTGTAACTAATTTTTTAATTTGCAAACAGAACCGAATAAGGGAGTGTATATGATGTCCGCTGAATTTGTACATGACAAATGATGTATAGCAGAGTAGAGATAAAACCTCTGGATAAAACTGTTGTTATATATAAGAAATAATTATTCTTATTGCCAATAGTTTTGACGTCGTACCTAGATCACAACCTACGCGAGAGGAGTGCACGCAGGGTGGTGGTAGGCCGGCGCCAGGCTTCGCTCCGGATGGCCATGTCTGATGTAAAGTAATATTTATAGATTCGTTATTTTCGTAGTAATCTCGTGTTCAGAATCTATTTAAACTAAATTCGAAGAGAATTCGATAAAAAACAAGTGTAAGGTAAATGATAGCGAGAATGGCACTCTCGTTTGTAATTCGCTAAACTTTTGTGAAATTATTTTCCACGATAGATCTCTATAATATGATCCTGGTCCACGTACTCGAAAATATGAGGTGCGTCCATCAGGATCCCGATGGTACCCGCAGTCGTCACGATGAAGAAAATGTAAAGCTGCAGTCGATCGATTACCATCGCCACGTACTTCCAATCCTCCCTTGTCTGAAAAAAAGGCACATATTTTTTTTAACCGTTTAAATACCTGATGTCACCTCTAAAACATCAGATAAAAATGTTGAGGGAACATGTCTATGTATATGAATCCCATTGCAACGATGCTACCTTACGAATAATAATAATAATAATAATAAGTATATTCGTAAATGGTAAAATGGAGAAATTCAGTACAGTGCTGATCTAAAATCAGCGTAAGTGTATAGGCTAAACTTACACTAGTGTTAAGACTTAAACTTTGACATGAAGAGAAATTAAAGAAAATGTACATATATGTATGTTCTAAGAGTCAAAGTTGAACAAGACACCCCATATTTTATGAACATAATTATTAAAATGTGTCCATTGTATATAACAAACTGAACAAGAATGAATAATACAAAATTATATTGGCAAAATGTCCTGCACTTGATGCAGTAACAATGCAATAACAATATCACAAATGCATTTTCTGAACACTTTTAGCCCTATGAATATACATTTGAGTTTAGAAGAAGTATTCGTCCAGAACTAGCTGTATACACATGAAGCTATATACAGAGCACTCCAAAGTCTTATCCTAAATTTTGGAAGCGTGTTCTACAGATAAAAATGAACATAACAATTCCAATAAACATGAGTCTAAACATTTTTTACTCTTTAATTACATACAAACAAAATTTCTGACGTGATTCCCTCGTGTTCATTATTATATAGGATGTTTCGTAATTTATGGTATAATCGAGAAAGTGATCGTATACAAAAAATACATCGAAAATATAAAACAAATGTTTTTGAGCGAAATGACGTTGAAACGTCTGTTGACAATTCAGTATAATTAAGTGTAACTGATGAATTTTCGAAGTTATTTTTCTCGAAAACGAAGCATCGTATGGATGTATATTATTTCACATTTCCGATGTATTTTTCATATAGAATCACTTAATTTCTGGGTCGTGACACCAGTTATAAAACACCACGCGTAATAGTAATGAATAAGAAGGAATTTCATCAGAAACTTCATTTCAACTTTTGAGACATCCTGTATATTATGAAATAGAAACAACTTTACGATTGATGTACAGAGTAGCTCGTGTGTACAGGCACAACTTCAAAAGTAAAACTAGTGCAGAGAAATAATGAAAAAAGTTCATCAAAACGTATGTACAATTTGACCTCGTTTCTGAGCTATATCTAAAAGTTTTTGTGTTTCAGTGGTTATTGTTACTATGGTGACGTAGTATGTTCGCAGAAGTTCTCAAAGGAATGCCTCAATACAGTCGCTTTGACTTATAAACCATGTCACTGTTAAATGAAATCAATTACTGTAACGCACTTTTTAATGATAGTTATTGAAGTACAAAAACGTAACTCAGGAGCAAGTCCAAATAAGATACATGCTTACACGTACTTTTTTCATTACTTTTTTGTATGTACCAATTTCACGCTTCAAGTTATGTCCATACATTATGAAACCCTCGGTATATTAAGATAATAATACATTTAATATAACTCATGTGTTACGACTACAAGCGTCTAAAGTACAAACTGCCTGAGTCGAAAGACAGTGTTCCACGGTTGGCCAGAAGTTCTCGGTCCCAAATGCTTTCCCAGCCAACCGTGGAACACTGGAGTTCGAGAAAATAGATAAATTATCACCTGTATATACAAATCCTCGTTCCTCAAGTGTTCAGCAATGAACTCAACAGCCTCGGTAGCTTTGCTAGCTTCCGGACTGAGCAGCACCGAGTCCGAGCTTTCAGATCCTCTCCTGTCGGCCAGACCTTCTCCCCCAGCAGCACTGGACCCGCTAGTGGTATGGTGGACCTTCCTATTAATCTTGCAGTTCGGATGATGAAGATCGGACAGCTCCATCACCTCCATCTTGGACTTGGCTAAAGAGGCTGGCAGGTGTGTCGGTAGCTCCGTTGGGCTTCCTGAATACGTTGAAGCCGGCAATGTTACGTTCGGTATCTCCATCATCCATCTGAGACGGGTCTTCTTGGGTCTCCTCATCAGCAGAATGGTCGGTAGGTATTTCAAAAAGATCTTTCTGATTAATTGCGGCATCCTGTGCGTCCTGGGCCCGCGGAAGTTCCAGTTGATGATGATCACGGTCACTAGAATACTGACGGTGTTCATGATGAAGGTGAACAGCAGGTACTTGGCGATCAACGGCAGCACCAGAGAGGTCGGAGGAAGGATCTTGCTGACCAGCAACAGAAACACGACCAACGAGAGCAGAATACTGATGCCCAGGGTCACCTTCTCGCCAGCCTCAGCGGGTAGATAGAAGACCAGCACGCAAAGGAAAGAGATCAGAACCGTAGGGAGGATCAAGTTCACCGTGTAGAACAGAGTCTTGCGTCTGATGATGATGTAGAACGTGATGTCCGTTTCTGTTGGAAAGTCACCCTGGTAGGTGTTCAAGTATGCCGGAACGCTGATGATGTCCCAGGTACCGCTCTTCCAGTAATCAGACAGGTCGACGAAGTTTTTGTTGTTGTACAGAGCGAGAGAGACTTGGTCCCCGTTGAAGGTCCAAGATCCGAACTTCATGATGCAGGTCTGCTGATCGAAGGGAAAGTACGTCACGTCGATGGTGCAAGAGCTTTGGTAAATTGCTGGAGGTACCCAGAGCACGTCGCCGTTTGGATAGATCAAGACATTGCTTTTGTAGCGCACCTCGTAGTTACCGTCAGCACTGGAAATTGTATAACACGTGCGTTTAATGGATGAAGATGCAAACAATGATTACGGGGAAGGTGTATGGCAACGATGAGATAATGAAAATTTATGCGGATCATTTATACGTCCATTGTCCTACCTACATGTGACTCAAGACAATTCAATTCACTAATATATTTCAATTACTATATGTAGAAAATTGTTTTGAACAATATATACAGTAACTCAGAAAACTGTTCAAATGAATCCATTGTTCCACCTAAGTTTTGTTTAGTACCTTGTCAGGGTATTGTTATTTGAGGCAAGGTTACAATATCAATGTAAGGTATATTTTAAATACGTCGTAAAAGTTGTAGTTAGTCAGTTACATTAACATTAAAAAAGAAATTTAACTATGGATACCATTTAAACAATTTCGTTAGTCACTGAAGGTCAAGAAATACTAAACATTTTCAGTATAAGTGCGAGGATATAGTAAGTCAGGAATACAAAAATGTAAGCACAGAGACACATAGAAGTATAATATCGGAATTATTATTCATATAAAAGATAATATTAAAGTATTAAAACAGATTTACGTGGTAATTTTATAGCTGCTAATTCCAATTTACAATTATTATAAAAAAAGGGACAATGGTGGTTTCTACCGCAATAATTTAATTTCACCAAATATTTCGAAATTAAAATTGTATGAAAAGAAATAATAAAAAATTATGTGAGATTGTCATAAAAAATATCTTAATACATACTTGTTGAACAATACGATATCCGGTTTCCACACTTTGTCCGGTGGTAGCCTGAGAACTCCGATTCCGCCATAGTCTGCTTCGTCCCATTGCAACTGATAATCCGTCCATATGAATCTCAGCCACACGTTTGACTTCATAATTTGGTTTTTCTCATTCTAGAAAATAATTTGCATTTATTATACGTTGCTACATTAAACCACTTACGTTCTCTCTATTTATATTAAAAAGAATTAAAAAAGTGAAATAGACCGTTTTGCACAATACTTATACAATATTTAAAAATATATTACCTGCGACAAATGATAAAAAAAATCAAAATAGGTGTGATGAATTTAAAAAAAGTACTTAGAATTATGATAGCAGTCTACTCAAACTTTTTTGATCTTCAAAAATACTCCCACTGACAACAAAGCTATCAATAGACATCGAAGTTCTTTCATAGGCCTATAGCACAAACTCGCGCTCGAAAAACTGGAAAACCGATGCGCTTGATGAACAATGATAAGCTCCCACTTCAAAATCCGTTCGAAACGACAAGAATCTTACCACGTTGATCAACTGCACGAAAGCCAGGCCAAAATTTACATGCACCTTTTCCGTCATATTTTGGACGGGTCTAATGAGCTTGTTGTATCCTCTAAACAGATCTCGCACCAACCTCTCCTCATCTTCAGAGCAGAGACCTAAGGAAACGACGACAATTAATAAATATATCACAGAATTCACATCTTACAGTTGAAAAATCGTAACGCAGTTCACGATATTAAAACAATGACCCCTCACCAACGCAGAAAACCGCGGAAATCAGGAGAAAACGTGCCAGCCGCAAACAAAAATGCATTTTTGGGCGGGTTTCAGGTGTCCCACCCGTAGACACCCGTACTCCACAGCTACCGCCACAGATCAATATGAGTACGCAGACGCTGGCCAATAAGTGCATTCCCTTTCTTGCCGTCCGATCCACCGACACACACTCCACCCCATGATTCTCGAATTAATTGGCAACCCGCTGACTCGTTGCCTCCACTGAAAACACACTTTTACACTTCAGCGGTCTATTAGTTGGTTCTTTTTTCTTGCTGGCCTAAATATTCAGGTTCGAATACGATGAAATGGCTTTTACACCCGGACGTGTGGCTGGGGTGCGATTCGAGGATCAGGGTTTAGGGGTGACTGCATGGGCAGGGTTGCTCACGGACCACGTGATCCACAGATGCGCCAGCTAGGTGCGTTGTCTGATACTCTCTGTTCTGCTTTATCGAGAGATTCTGGACAAGTTCGAAATGGAAGTAGAGACCACAGACGAGGTATGGAATAGACTAGTCATCGAATGCTTTTTTGTGTCACACGGATTTAGGGTGCTAGGTCCCGCTTACCATTTTCGTGTCACATCCTACTTTGTTGATTGGGACTGGCTTTACATGACAGCGCTATCACTGGTAGGAATTAAAATCAGAAATCGTAGACATTTCTTATTTTGAACAATGATTCTTCATTGAATTTTCGAGTTCCTTTAATCCCCTTACGCGTGTTATGCGAATGTGGCGTAGACGATAGAAATTTCTATGTGCTAAAGCTTGTTACGTATACATATATAAATATGTGTTCAATAAACTTTCTTTCATTTTATAATTAATTGAAAATTAATACATACAGGATAAACCGCCTGACGTGACCACTTTAAATTATTCTATTGTTACTGGACCGATTATATATGTATTACATTTCTCCTTAGTCGTCCTTTTTCAAAGTTTTCAGAATCATTTTCATTTTTTTTTATACACAAATCTACAATTTTTATACGCCCATCTTTTTGCTGATATTGAGACGAATTCGGCAAGCATCACAAAATATTTTATATTTAAAGTAAATGAAATTCGTGTTTTTTTAAATGTATGTATGTTGTTTACAACGTTCCCAATTTGTTCTACCTTTTTATTTTTTATTTCTTTTACTCTATTGAAATCGAGTAACAATCATTTTATTCGTAAGTTACACAATTTCAAAATTTCTTACAAAAGTTTAATCTAACAAAACGAAGCACAAGATTTTACAAATAGTACTGTAAGAAAATGCAACGGTGAGGGCGACTCGAAATCGTCGCCTGTCATCACCATGGGTGTGCCTGCTCGTGGGGCCCTTTTCAACGAATGCGTCGCATGACAAGGAAGGATTTTCGAACTTCGTATAGAAATGGCTCAAGACTATTGAACTTCGGTCCAAATCCTCAAAAGTAAAATTTAATTTTTCTATTTACTATTAATGTATGGTAACGATATACAGAGTACACTTATCTGTAACAAGCCGATTTTTTCTCATATATTCAAGATATAAAAAATGTTTTTTATGTAAGTTGTATGGTACGAGGAGGCAAATTTTCTGCCGAAGATAAACTTACCCCGTCCATACCTCGTCTGTGCAAATACAAAGACTTGCGGTATATCACCTTAAAGCTCGCGAAATTCTGCATCGAATGGGTACACTGGTACCCGTCTCTGTCCCCCTCCAGAGACATGCTACGAACTTTTTGGATAAGTGTCGATTTTGGAAATGTGGCCGGAGAAGGTACCCGCTCAGTTTTTCTCAATTTCTGAAGTTCCTGTTGCAGTTACGAAGATTTCGGGAAAAATTGGGTGCTCGCCTTCATATGCGCTAGTGGTTACTACATATGTGCCATATGTGTCGCTCATTGCCCATATTTACTAGCTGACCAATTTCTATTCTTTTGCTCGATGTAGTTCCTAAAGTCACCATTCCAAATCATAGAGTGCTCTAAAAAGCCAAACGTTTACTCACGCGGATTAGTCGATTCCACACCTCGGCTGTGGCTACACTTCCCCAAAGGATATTTCTTTCTCCCTTATAAATGATTGTCGACGCATGGAGAACAGGGTGCGTATCTGTTCCCTACTGTACTCTGTGTTCAGAACATGAATGATTTTGTAAGAAAAATATAAGAAAAAGCTTTATCTGCTTTCATTCTATTCAACCGGTTAACAACTCACATGTCTTTTAACTGACCATCCTTGCTCAGTGCTTATACAGTTCAACACAATTATTCGAGAAACGTTCATTCCACCGTTCTAGCAGTTTATATGATTTTATAGAATGTACGCTCAGCTTGTACGAATAAATATTCTTGATTTTTCTGTTCTTCTTTAATAATAACTATTCCTACTATGACTAACAATTAAAGAAAAACTAATAATTGTTCTGCTTTATCATTAGTTATTACTGTTAATGTCTTATTGTGTCTAATTAAAAAATTAAGCTTTATGATAGATACGTACAGTACAGAACACATAGTGTTTGCTACTATCCGCGATTATGGGTGTCTCAGGTTTCACTAAAATGTTAATTCTGAAAATGGTTTAAGTCACTGTATTCATATAAACAAAGATTTTGATTTGTTATCATGTGTAGAAAAATAATAATGAGCAGGATAATTATAAGTATGTACTAAAGTCGGAACAACCACAGTTGATGTGCGAATTTACCACCTCTCTACTCGATGGTGTCTAACGGTGGGAATTGGTTCCCACCTTCTTCCCCTTCCATGTATTAATAGAACCTAACAAAAACGTATTGATTGATAGGAGGAGTGACATTTCTTCACTTAAACAAACGCTGATCCATACAAAAAGAATTTACTTATGTTGGTTTTTATTTTGGGTAGTTACCGAGATGGGAGTAGACCAGCACCCCACCACTCGCATATCATCTCTGGCCTCCATAGTATACAATAATATTTTATGGAACATTAAAGTGCAGAACCTTAAATATTTCAAAGCGACGAAAACGTCACTTATGTTCCTCTCAAAATAAAGGACTCGCGTTGCGTCCGTTGCCTTCAAAGGATTAATTCAGAAGTATCGTTTAACCAGCGAGCTCCGAAGAATCAGACTGTCCGACAAGGACGGACCACGGCACTTTCAACTTATTTGTTTCGCGGCCACTCCCATTCGAATTCTACGAGCTCTCAGACTAATTACCGTGAAATTTCCCGCATTCCGCATTTAACTCTTCTGGACCCACAATCGACGATGTTCGAAAGTTCCCTCCGCACTATGGGCAAAGTTGCAATTATGGGCTACTTCAAGGCGAGAACTGTACGCTAACGGACACGGATCAGCGAAGGCAGTGATGATAGTCCCGAGTTTACTAAATCATTTCGCTGAAGCTATCAGGCCCGTAATTTTCGCGAATGACGAAACAGTAAGTTGTTTTTACAGTGTGGATCAGACTTACGTAGATCAAATAGAGTGATGATTAGACTACGGAGGTTCAAGCAAATATATATTTTCAGAGTTCAGCAATCTTTATGTTAATACGGTCGAAGAAATTAAATTTTGACATAACTATATTTTGTGCTCCGTATGCTTAAAAAATGTACTTTTTACTTTTCTTATGTAATCGAATGTACATGTTTCAAGCGTATGAATACGTTAAATTGTATTAAGATCCGCAGTCTAATCATTACAGTATTCAAATATCAGCGTATATTGAAGATTTAATGCAATCAAAATTGCATTTACTATCGGAATTGTATAACCAACTAGTAAGAGAAGAATTCAAATTTAAACACTGGTAGATACACAATAAATCTTATCAACTAATTAAGAATCTGTTGAAACCATCGACAGATGAAGTATGAATTATTAAATAAAAAAAGTAAGGAAATTTCAAATTGATAATTCCAGTATGTGAACAAATGATTTTATTATGTATGTTTAAGCTATTAATTAATTTAATTATCCAAAGGAATAGCTCGTTACTTGATTGTTGTAAAATGTAGTTCCTTCTTAGTTTATTTGTTATTAATATCATTTTATGTAAATCAAAATTTTCTGTATTATCAAATATCGCTGCTAATATCCCTTACTTTCATATAAAATAACATTTATTCTACATTTGAGAGAATTTATTCAATTTTCAATGACATCGTGTCAATCAATTTCAAGAGTTCAATATTTAGTTTTGTTTGTTTTTCTTTTTGTATAATTTGTTGTTTTTTTTTGTAAGTATCTATTATAGAGGCTATGATTTATGCGTTTCAGTGAAACATTCAGCAGCTTATATTTTTTTTTTGTGTATTTTGTAAGTGATAGAATTACTTGACATCATGGAGAGGGCTTAAATTAATCGAGAAGTCTTCCAAACTGTATACTAAATTGATAGCGATTTACATTTCTATTACCTTCTTACTCATGCATTAGCTTTTTATCGACTTCTGTGCCAGATTTTATGCAAGCTTAAAGCACAGTCTTCGCGCCACTTTCGCGAAGTATTAAATATTAAATTCACGTATAAAGAATTAACATTTCGTAACAAGAAACTATCATTGATTCTGCTGTTAGTTAAAACTTTTGATGAAACGTAATACAAATCACGTAATACCTAATCACATAATTCATAAAACACTGATCCAAGGATGTGGAGATCTACAGTAATAACATCAAAATGCTTCTAATATCTTTCTCGATATACCCAGCATAGTAGTGATAAGTCAAAAAATGGAAGGTCTATGTACAGAGTGCCACTTACCAAGTCCCTTCCTTCACCGACCGGACAATCTCCAGACCCTAGACTCTAGTCTCCGCACTGCTTAGATCTGCCAGTAAATTCGAAATTGACCAGGGCTCGAACGGTTCGCTGGCTATATCGCTCAAGCCACCGACGCTGATCCGTCGAAAAAATGTCCCCATCTCCCGGAGAAAGTTTCGATCAACAGTAACCGCGTAATTCGTAAAACACCGATTCAAAGTCGGAGACGCGGCGCTTCTGTAGAGAACAGCAATCTGCTGCGGTCGACCACGGTACCGTAACGTTTCACGTGAACCAGATTCCCCCGTGGTGCATTTGGCCCGGTTATTGTTACGTCAAACGATGCGAGTGCACCGCACATCGGCCGCTTCGTTTCCCGAGGTAAAAAAAAATGAAAGAACGACCGCGTGTTCCGCGTGTGTGCCGAAACCGAATTATTAAAGAAGCAACGGCGGATGGGTCGCGTGCTGCCTTTGTCGCGGCCTTTTTTGCCCGGTTTTTATATTTAAGCATCCAGCCGGAGAGCATGCATGCGGCGAGCCTCCCTGTCGCATCGCGTACACAGCCTCCTGAAGCTTTTCCGCTCTTGCGGTCGATCGAAGCTTGCCGTATTTTCTTTATTGAAATATGCAAATTGTGAGCGAACGGTGAATCCTCCGTCTCTCTTCTTTTATTTTCTCCGTCGATTGCTCGTTTCTATTTGATGCGCTGTTTCGTGTATTTCCGGTGAATTTTGTACTCGATCCGCGCCTTCGTCGAGAGTTAGCAACCCATAATTTTCGTGTTCCGATAACCCGAGAATGCGAACAGCCGCGGTTTCTCGCATGGAAAGTGTGAATGGAGAAACGAACGGAAGGTACGCATTAATTATCCGCGTGTTACAAGCTGAAACGTCGTTCTGTTTGTTTGATAGAAATATTAATGTAAATACTTGAAGAGTGTGCATTTCGAAACATTCAGCTGCGAATAACGGTGCTCCCTGAGGTGCCTTTCATCTACGAAAATTAGGAATTTGGCCATACTTTGTTTTTCACGTTTTTGGATACATTGAACCCTTCAGAACATATCCGTGAAAGGAGTTTTTGAAATTTCAATAATTGGCGTCGCTATGAGCGTTTAACCTAGTGGTGGCCTCGGGTGCTGCGGCCTACCCCCACTCTAGGTCCGTTCTCTGCGTTTCAGTTCCCTCCAGTTCCCCCTCGGCCCATCGTCGTCACAGATCACAGCCTGTATGAGGGGAATGGACACAGAGTGGGGGTAGGCCGGAGCGGGGCTGCGCTCCGGATGGCCATGACAGGGTTAAAATAACCTTCTGATAAAACGCATTTACAAGAATACTCAAAGTGTATATCGTCGGTTTCGGTGATCCAGGCTTTCATAGTAGCCAGACATAAAGGAAATGTATATTTTTTAATCGGTTGACAGGCAAGTATAGAGGTGACAACCACTCCTAAAGTTTGACCATCCTCACGTTATCTTGGAAATTACTGGAGACATAAAAAAGTTTTTCAAAAGATTTTAAATTTTTCTGCATAAAACAACATAATGAATTAAATGGTAAAAAATTATAACGTGAAAATCAAGAGATTAGCTTGTGATCATTATTTTTAAAGTTATGAAAATTGTTGTGTGGACAGGAAAGTCCAGAGCTATTCCTATGTTGAATTCGACCCTACATACATATATAATCAGTATACGACATTTCAAAACTGTAGATCATGATGTAATTAACTGATAATATCCATAAAATTAAAGTAAAAAGCCGTAATGTACACAGAATCGTAAATTAATCGCCTTTGAAATATTCAGTATCTTATTTTGTAAGTAATGTTTGTTTATACTGTGGATAATTTCAAATAACCTTCACGTATAACAATCTGTAGTAAGTTACTATTCTAATGAAGACGATAGAAAAATTAATACATGCTGAAGTCGCTACAAATTTATAATATTCCAATATAATCCTACGAAGAATCTGATTCACAAAATGAAAATTGAATATCTCGAAAATGATGTTTTCTTGAACGCACGTTCACTGATGCTTTTTTGCATATTTTCATACGATTTCTCGGCTAATAGAGAACGCTTGCCCAATAGCTCTGAAATGTCCTATATAACGAGAAATGAAATTCTTGTGTAAAATAATAAAAACCCGTTAAAGCGGAGACAAAGAACGATTATTTCGCCGACAGACGTAGTTGAAT
Source organism: Macropis europaea (assembly GCA_916610135.2). Taxonomy (NCBI): domain Eukaryota; kingdom Metazoa; phylum Arthropoda; class Insecta; order Hymenoptera; family Melittidae; genus Macropis; species Macropis europaea. The sequence goes on from OU744344.1 coordinate 21,635,307, forward strand.
AAGAAATTCACGTTGACGGTGAAATATAGTCATATTCTGCGAATGCCGCGGAATTACGAAATTTTTCATGGATCATAGATTCATAAAACCTCCTTGCTCCTCGCTTATTGCACGGGAAAATTTAATACCGACGAAACACGCCGGATTTTCGTGTGTGCCGTAAACTCCTTTAATTGAGAAAGTTTTTCAACGAGGACTCGTGTCTTTTTCAGTCCTATTATTCTTTATGACACGTCAAATATTATTTTTTAACGAACGCATATTACAAACATGCACAGAACGAGGCAAATGAGTAAACTACAAGACGAACAAGGACACAGTGAAATTAATAGCAGTTTCATTGAACAGAAAATGCTCGTTGTATTGTATATTAATAATTTGTTTGTGATTGATTCGGTAGAAAATGAAACTATATTGAATAACAGACAACAGAACCATCATTGAAACATAATAATTAAATACAATATTCAAAGATTCGGTTAAGAAGAATTTATGATTTACAAAAAGACAGAAGAAGTTATGATTTTTTTGGTTACATTAATTATTCTTTATAAATGATTTATTAACTACATGTATGTAAATGCAAATGAAGAAACAATCCATAGAATTAATAATAATAATTTTGTTCTAATATAAACAACCCTTATATATTCATGGTTTACTTGCGATTTATTCTACAGGAAATCAAACAAACCAGAATACTATGCAAAGAAATAATTCATGAAAAATAATAATAAAAACTAAATGTCCAAACATCCAATTTAGAAGAATCCAATACGAAATTTAAATTTCTGAATTTTGTCAATGTAAACGTAACTTTTAAGTAGAATAAAGTTTCTCCATTTTGACGCAGTGAGATCATGGGGCCTGTTACATGCAAAACCAGGCTAACTTCAAAGTTTGACAATTGAATTTCAGACAGCAATACAATTAGGCTTTTGGTCACTGTCACCGGAACGCGATTGTCCGTTCTCTTTGCTCGCGAACATAATCACGAATTACGCACTCGTAAACAACGCAATTTTTCTTTGAGCATAGGGGAAAATTGCTGCTCGAAATTTCGTGAATTCGAATCGAAATGAGTGTATTACTCGCTTTCAAACGTCTAATCGATCCCGCAGACTTCCGAGCGGGAGACAGAGATACGAAACTGGACAATTTTCAATCGCGTACAATGACTCGCTTTTTCCCGGGGTTTTCCATTCATTGTCGATTCTTTTGTGATCTCGCCGAGCGCAATAGCTTTCCATATTCGCCTAAAAAGCAAATGGGAACAATTGATGTTCTTTGCTCGGCCGTTCTGTCGTCGACGAATTAAAGCACTCTCACCTGGGCAAACAGGTAAGGAAAAAGGGGCCGCGTAAGTAATTAATGAAAGTACGATCTCGCATTGAAAATGATAAATGTGAATCGTTCAAACGTAACGTGCTTTAAACTGTTTCAATTATAATTATATTTACTGAAGGTATTCACGTTGCCTTGAAATGTTTATGTTTCAATATCTACTGCAAACTGAATAAATATAAGAAAACAATTAATATATAAGAATTTATTAATACTGTCACTCGACAAAATATTTGCACAAGACAACAGAACACGCTGCACAGAGTGTTCTATTAAAAACCAAACTAGGAATTGTTGAAAGCTGTGGTCTTCCCCCACTCTAGGTCCGTTCCCCTCATGTAGGCTGTGATCTGTGACGACGATGGAACGATGAGCCAACTGGAGGGAACTGAAACGAGGGGAATGGACCTAGAGTGGAGGAAAACCGGAGCTCACGTGACCATCACTGACGTACCTATTTGAAAACACATTTTACTGTTTTATTGTTAAATTAAAGATAATTTACATCTCATACGTTTCTGAAAAAATGAAAGGTCCACGACATAAATTTCAATGATCCATTTGCCTTACGATTTTTTCAATAGCTATCTGTCGCTGAAGTTCATTGTTCAAGAGCTATAGCGAGAGATGCAGGGAGAATATTTGTGAACATTTGCAATTTGCTTTAGATAATTCTCTGAAAGACAAGAGTGATGTAATATATAATTTTTAGTAATTCATATTCAAGTGAAGCTCATGTTCTCAACGTAGAGGCTATAATTTGCAACACGAGCGTGACTCGATATTATAAGGCAAATCAATTACTTTTGTTTATTTAATTGAACCAATAGGATTGTCTTTGGTATACCTGAATCAGGATTGTATCAGAGGTGAAATCTCGAGCTAGTTAACGTTTAAGCTCTTTGTCTAATTGAATATCGTTTACTTATCGATCCTCTATTAGCCAATGTCTGCTGGTCTTCAATTAACTACAAAGCTCCTGACGTCTCCGCTACACTAAATACCTTAATCCTTCCTAACCTAACAACACATCTTCGGTTAACTCAGAACGAAATTATAATAATACAGGTCACGGTAAGACGGAAAAACAAACTGGAAATATTGAATAGAATTTATTTCTTTCAAGCTTTGTCCTGAGATAATTCAAATTCCATGGATCATTTTCCTATTGTTCTGCTCGCTATTATTTTCTTCCTCAAAATTTATTTCTCATTGTCAGTGCTAACTATTATACTAATCAGAACATACCACTGAATATGAGCAATTAACTCTTATTAATTATCTTACATAAATAAACTGTCTGCCGATCACAGTTAGTTATAAAAAGTCAAACACAATATGTAGAATATTATGAAGTGAATTAGTTTTAATTATAACAAATTTAACTTCTCATTAAAAAATTCGAACAAATTTTCTGATCAACCTAATATAATATCTCTCCCCTGCTTTTTCTTCCTGCAAGGAGACATATTCAACATTGACTTCATACAATATCCTTACCCTGTTATGCTAATCTACCACTATTATTTTTTATTTATATTTCTATTACTACTGTTTTTTTCTTTTCGTTACTCTCATATACCAGACAGGGTTGTACATTATCTTCGAAATCAATTCATAAATTCTAAATTATAATGTATGTTTGATTGTACTTAAACAGTAAAGACATTATAATAATAATTCGACAGCCCCTAAAACTATTTATCTTGACAAATTCCCATGTTGATCGTTTAATCGTTCACATATACTTTATTTGAAGATTTTATTAAACAGTAAACAGCAAATACATTATAATAGTAATTTGACAGACCCTAAAAGCATTTCTTCTAATAAACTCCCATGTTGATCGTTTAACTATTTTTACTAATTTTATTTGAAGATTTTATAGTGTCGCGTTAGTGTATTCGTAGAGAATCTCGAAATTCTTGAGGAGCTCTTGACGTGTACGTTTCGATCATCCCGACGACTCTAATGGCGGTCGTTTAAGTTTCACGGCGTAGTAGGAACCTCGAAATACGAACAAGTTTTTCGAGAAGTTCGATCCGGGTCGTGCGATCGGTCGTAACCTTAAAAATCTCCGGTATGAAGATAAATCCAACGAATAAAGGGGCGAGATTTAAGGGGGCGAAAATTTAGATCCGGTTGCTATTCGAGCTAGGGTTCTTTGAAGATTTAGGAGGTGTAATGAAAATGGTATTAGACGAATCACTGTTTGCAGACCCATTCCTACATTTTTTTAACGGTTCACGCTAGATCAAATACATGACTGAACTCCGTAGAAATTGACAATGTACGCCAGACTTCGTATTTTAACCCATTTGCATCATACGAAAGTATGAAAAATATTCCCTTATCACCAAATTTTTGTTTATTATATCTAAGTACAAATATTTGAAAAAGTACAGAAAAGTTAATGTTTCAGTAATTTGTAAATGGTAAGAGTGAAGAAACAAGTACTTATATAGATCACATGACGACCAAATCACGATAAAAATCCACACTGATTGTCTCCTACGTGCTCATAGATATAATTTTTGCATTCATAAAACGTATATCAGTAAAAGCAACACAAACTGTTTAATTCTAACGCTCTATAATACAATAAAAATTACGAAAACAGTACAATTTAATTGTAGAAAGGTCAAAGAAGTTCCAAAGAAATTCTTACGTACATACATGCTGAACGCGGTCTAACAATCTGGTGATAATGACCAGGTAAATTGGGCGCATGTATGCGCTAATGGTGCAAATGAGTTAATAACAATTTCACTAGAAAATAATAATAAATTGTAGACAGAATAAACTTAACCCTTTCGCTACAGCTGCGCCCGGCCAAAAACCGACAATGCGATATGCCCGTGCGGGCTGTATACTTTTCTAATATATATAAGGAACAAAGCGAAGTTTAAATAAAAAGTAAATTTTAAAAAGCTATAACGCCTAACAAACAATTTGCTGATTATGCGATTTTTCTTCTTTCAGGAATTACAGCCAGTGCTGGTACTTATACATCATTTCGTGGAGGCCGACAACAGTCGTCCTTGGTATTCAGACTATCCAGAGATCCTCTTGTGACAGACAACTATAGTCGTTCTTAGTAGTGAAAAGGTTAAAAGAAAATAAAACAGTATTGTTTTGAGCTTTCATAGTTTTAATACTTCCGTAAAGACTACATTATTTGAAGATTTGATCTTTTAACTATATTGAGCAGTGTATTTCTGTTAGCCTTACTCGACTCCTATTAGGCATCGAACCGAATCATTTGTGAGTACACATTGGACTGAATCCCATCAGTACTAATAGCTAATTAAAACTCAATGAATTTTATCGTAAAAAGGTTGTAACGACATGAACATTTTACCCTACTACTGAGGGGCATCGGTAAATTGATTGTTTGTACTATTTTATGATATAAATTTTAGTATTACCGTCCCTAATGGGTATTAAATTGAAAAGCCGCCTTGTCCCATGCGGGCGCATTAATTTATTGGTTACATTAACGATTGCACCGAAAGGGTGATCAATTAACCATGCTGGGGAAACAATGATCGCCTTCGTACGGCAAACAACTGCTCCAGACACGTTTGCGGATGATGCAGTCCGACAACAGATGAATCGGATGATCGACAAATATCGCGGTGAAGGAACAAACTAATTTAATCTGAGCATTTACTGTGTTTCCGTGTGACTCGCGCATACGTTTCTGGCAAATTGGAGCTGCTAATTGTAAGCTTAGCTTTGCTGCTGTAGATCTTTATGCATCAAGTACAGGGTGTCCCAAAATTAACTATATGTAGCAGTTACCCGACAGTGCACATGTGAACTTCTGAAACATAAGTATCTACGTGGGGTGCTCATGGACCCTCGATAAAAGATAAGATTTATTGACTACGATATATTAAAATCTCTGTGTTTTATGACTCTTTATTAAAACTGAAACAGTATAGATCTGAAAAAACATTAACATTATTCGATACTATACAATAAAAAATATTAATAAGCAAACAACTTATAAACTAGTCATCAGACCAGTCATTTTTCTAGGAGTGGGGGTCTACTAGACCACGTGTGCACTCCTGGGTTAAAATGTCTCGATTAGGGTGGTTCGGGGTCGAAAGTAACAATTTGACTTTGGAATACGATTTCGTAAGAATTATTACAGCTACATAAAGACTTTTTTACCCCAAGCTTACATATCTATCTGACATTATTTAGTCATAATAGTTTAGCTCTGTGATAAATAATATACAAGTTATTAATTAAAAATGGAACGAGATTAGTAATAGTTAATAGTCAGTTTGACAATTAATGCATTTGGAACGTATCAAATTTTAACTACTTCAATAGAAGCATTCAATACCTTGTTAATGAGATAATTAATATTGCAATACTGAAATTAGGAGTTGTGCTGAATAACGGATAATGGTCTAGGTTCGCCCAACACATGACCTCACTTTATGAGACATATCACAGTTTCATGTTTCACAGACTCAAACAATTCAAAAACAAAAAAAAAGTGTAAAACTCTGAAATTAAATCAAAACTAGTGTCTTTCATTATCTTCCTTGAAACATACAATAATCGATACAAGGAAGATTCTAATATTCGAATTTTCGACTAATAAAGTAACAATGTTAAAAATAATCAAATGTCAGATTCTCCAGAATATAACAATGTAAAAAATTTCAGGAGGTAATAAGAAAAAAGCAAATACTTTCGTGAGAAATTGTTTCGAAAATTATAGTGGCGTAGTATTCTTATGAGTTTCTTTCGTTGTCATTTGTCGAATTAATTTAATTCTACCTTCGACAGCAGCTCATTCACTGAATACAAAGAAGATTCCAATATTCGAATTTTTGAGCAACAAAATGATAAAGCGCCTTATTGATCAGGATACAATAATATGAAAAATTTCAGAGTGCATTAAAGAAAACTAAATACTTTGAACAGAAATTGTTTTGCAAATTAGAATGATACGGTATTCTTCTGGGTTTCCTACTTTGTCATTTGCCGACTGAATTTAATTCTGCTCTACAACCCCTTTGCGAGCTTAATATTCCGTCACAACGGATCTTGGGATCGAGTAGCTGCGTCTGCAGGAACACATGCGGAATATGTGCGTAATGGAATTCAGCTGAATAGGAATACACTGTTATTACATGCCAAGAGTCGGAGGCAAACAATTTCGACAAGACAATTTCTATTCAAGATTAGCGTGCAAGTGTTCCCGTCTTATGCGAGGAAACTGGCTGAATTCGCTGAAATCAGCGTGAACGAACATAAACGCGAGGAAAAATTATATGCAAATCGCATGATAATTGTGCGACACTGCTTGCGTCGACTTATTTCTTCTTCCTTGAAGAAGAAAACACAGTTGATAGCAATATTAAATGTTTTTTTACTGGTATAAACTAATTATAAGAAAAAAATTGGTGATTACGTAATTCCATTATTTTTTCAGTAAACGTTAAGTGATACTGTTGTAAGGTTTTTATTATGACTCGAGCAATCGATGAGTATTTCAATAACTATACAATTTTAATTTTTATAGGCATTTGAATTTTTTCCTTTTTGTATAACGCGGTTCTCCGTTTGAAAATTTCATTTTCCTTTGTACTTTTCAGATTCCTGCGCTTTTCAGTATCATGAATTTAAATTTCTTGAATTTTTAAATTGTTTAATACATTATAAAGAAGCAAGAAATAAATATTTGTCCTGATATTTCCACAAAACGTTTAAAAAAACATTTATTGACTCGAAAAATCATTGAAAATAAACCATGTCCACATAAATTTTTAAATAAAAATGCTGCAAAGTAATATTTTACGCCTAGACAATGCACACTGAAATAAAATAAATTTATGTTCAGCAAGAGGAACGATAAATAAAAATTTCATTTTCGTTTATTGGGAATTTTTTTATTTTTTTAGAAAATTGATTAAATGCCACTACCTTTATTATTCTATAACATATATTGCTCTTTGGTGTGGTAAAATGAATTTTTAAATGCAATTAATTTTAAGAGGAATTTTCAAAGTAACTGTTAATTTCGCGTACTCTTGTCAACAATAACTCTTCCACGCTATGAAATTATTAGCACATTAAACGAAGCAACGAACATTTTTGTTCCTGGAATGTCATGAAACAATACATTCTTTCAAATACACATTGTTAATGTAAAAAGTATTTATATTTTTATGGTGTATACGTTATTCTCTGTTCTCTTTTCTTTGGCGACAAAGATGATATTCTGGGTTAATAGATTTATCTAATTCATCTTTTTTAATTAAATTTAACCTATGAATTGTGTGTTATTTCTCGACCAAAAACGCCCTCAATGCTTGCAGCTGCAGACAACTAGGAACGACTTAACTCGTCATGCTCACACTAAATGCAGCAATGTCTTAATTTAACTATAATAAATAGATAAGTAAATGACAGTAATTGCCTGACGCTCCTTGGTGTAAACAAAAGAAATCGCAAAATAACGGAAAATAAAGTCCACTGTATCAGAAGTTAAATGTAGGTAAATCGTCGCTTTGTGATGGAGTGTACTTACTCCAGAGGAATTTCAAATTGAAGAGTTAATTTATAAATTAACAATAAATGGTACTCTGATTCTTTATGAACTAGTGCAATTATTAAATCCCCTGACGAGTTAACTCGTCACGCTGACCGCAGAGCACCTTCAAATTGACGAGCTAGTCTATAAATGTAAAATAAATGATGCATCAACTTTTTATAAACGAACGTATTTATTATTTTCGACTGATGAGTTAACTCGTCACACCTGCCGTAGGTGTGTCTCAAAATATCCAGTTAACTCATCTTCTTTCTTTAACAAGGTAACTTCCAAACGTCACAGGTGACGCGCGTGGCACGAAATCTGCTGATAATAAACAATCATCAGACGATCAAGTTCTACGCGACCGATAGCAGAAAATAACGAAGAGTGAAAAAGAAGGGCGAACGATCACAATTCATCCTTCATCTTTGATAACTTCGTCGTTATCACTTTCGTCCTAGGCATCGGGAACGAGCGACGTAGATTAATGGAAGGTGGCGAAGTGACGAGAGAAATAAGGATACCGCTGGTCGACGGAAAATCGTTGGATCGGGCTGCTGCTTCGGCTCACGATCAATCTCTTTTTTCAGCGACACTGTAAATCGCTCCGCACTCACCGACTTCTTCGCAGCCAATCGACGGAAAAACGCGGAATTCCTGATTCCCGTCAGGAAGTTTCATGTTCTGTCGAGAACAAGCAAACTAACCGAGCCTAGTTTCGTAAACGAGATACAAGTCGAATCACCGCCACAGAACTAAACTTAGACGCCACGCCGAAACGCCGTTAAAATATACATTAAGTCAAGCAACTCGTTACCGTCCTTCTGGTGAATCGTCAGATAATAACCTGGTCTTCTTTTAGTCCTAGCTTCCTGAGGTAAACGCAAAGTTGAAATTGCTTTTGATAGAGTACTTCCATTTTCTGTATTGTACTTATCTTCTTCCCCACTCTTTGGAACATTCATTTCACCGAGGAGACAGCGAGAAGAAGGTTTGTTACTTCGAATTCGTTTCGTGAATAAATAAAAACTTCAGTGTTGCTGCAGAATGCGATCGCTTCTATTAATAACGTTTAGGACTATTAATCAGAAAATAATGAAGATGCATGTGGTACTCATAAGAATTTCAATTGTTCGAAACAATTCTTTTATGTAAATAGTTATTAACCCCAGCAAGATAAAATAAAAGTACACTAACAATAGGGTAATTGTATTTTTAATCATATGTAGATTGATTGTCTCATCTGACCATCACTCGCTGTCTCCACTAGCAAAAGCTCCCGCTGATGCCATAGGTGGTAATATCGTTTTCCCACTTTACTGCATATAAAAACTTGAACAATTAAAAGACCAACAGTACGTAATATCTTTAATTCGTTAACATTTTAAGCACCCTCTAACGCACGCAATATACCTCAAATCTTCGTATCTGCAACAGGAACGCCGGAAATTGAAGAAAACTCAGCGGGTACCATAACTGGCCACATTTCCGAAATCGACGACGTTCAAACACAAGATTTGTAATATAGTTATAAATGGTACATAATTTGGAAATGGAACTTATTAATCAGCCTAAAAGCACAACGCAATGTGTCAACAGCAATACATCACACAAGGCAATATACCAAAACACGAATTTACCATCAGGGTTCTCCCAATCACAACTTTACACCGCAAAATCAGGATCTAATTTCAGCAAAAATTACTCCAACTCCCTACCTAGAAGCTTTAAATGATCATTACACGAAATCTCTAAAATATTTCAAGCATATCTCGCCAGAAATTTCAGCAAAAGCAATCATCTGAAACAAAGGGATACGCGCGGTAAATGACTGAAAAGAACAAGGGGGAAAAAACGCTTTCACCCACGGTGAATAATGATGAAAGTTTGAAACAATTATTAATTATCATTGAAGCACCGATGGCAATGCTTGGTCACGTAGCTGGTCCAGCAAGTGCTTGGAATAATGTAACCCTGTCAGAACAGGATGCCATCAATTATATTTCTTACATCTAGCAGCTATCTAGTTTTCAGGCGCGGCGTGTCACATCTCTGTCAGGATCACCAGGCTTGTCATATTCGAGAGCAAGGAGAAGGTGGCCGTAAAGTAAAATCAATGACGATGCGATTGTGTGCATACACATGCTTGGAGAATCCCGATCAACTGCATTAACTGTATAATTAAGCCGGACGGAATGTTGGTATTATTAAATTCCTGTTTGATCGAATTAGCTTACTTGGAAGCATGGTTGGATCAGCTCGTTCGTTCATTACTTGATACACAGATTTATTAATCAGATTATCGGGAGAATTAGCTGATTTCGCGTTCTTGCATTAATTCGTTACAAATGTTTGTGAAGTTACACATTTCTAACCCTTGGGATTTATACGTTTTAATATGTTCATAGTTTATCTGGCATGTTCACGATAGAAGCGATAAAAAGATATTGTAATAAAGAATTTACTTGTTTTTTATATTTTTATAATATTATGTGACGCTTCACATGAGTTGCTTTGTAACATAATGTTCATTATGATATTCTGGTACTTTATTTTTGTCATTTAGAATAAAATTACGGAATCCGATCATCTTCGCGACCGTTTCGCTTATTAAATAATAAATTTGGAAAACTGACCGGAATAGCCGATCAGAATGGCCGGAGTGACCGGGTAGATTAATCGTAGCGATTGAACACGATGGCAGGAGTAGCCGAATGGAATATTTTATAAAATACTGTTGCAGAATCTAATATCTGTTCTCTGTTTTTGAGCCTATTGATACTACAGTTCTCTGTTCAATTTTATGAAAGTTTTAAACATTTGTTTTTATATGATTTTGGAATGTATGTTTTAGATAAAAAGTCTTGTACAAAATATGTAGGTATGCACAGCCCGACAGTTGAAGGCAAATGGTAAGGAATTCATTTTTGAGTGCTCTAGAAATTAAATTTCTTTAATTTTGTGTCTTTACCTTGGTTATAGTATTTGTTGGAAGTTTAAATTCAAACATTTAGATAGAAACATTTGTTTCAATTTATTAAATTTATGAAATATACTAAAAGAAAACACATATACAAATTTATTAATACAATTCATACATAAATTTTATACACGCTATAAAAGGAACGTGTTTAAGATCTCTTATAGTATAAGTAAGTGGTTGCTGCCAGAAATGATTCTCACCGTTTCTCCTTCAATATTCCTTCGATGTCAGACGGTCTTCCATGATGTCATTCTGCTGTCATCTTCATTGAAATAGCGAGTGCTACTGCCGTTTAAAGGATCTAGGTCGACAATACACTGGCAAAGTGCTTTGTAACGAAAATCGATTGATAATCGTGAATGTCTGTCCTCAAGTTTTCACTTCCACTTAGCTTTATCGAAAGAATTCTATTAAATTGCATTAACAACCAATAATAGTACTTAACAATCAATTCCTATAAATTTGTACATACACATACATTATTTACTGTACAACAAGACATACGTAAGTATCAACTAAATTCATTTAGATGATCAATAGTTAACCTACATAATTTGTATATGTACTGAATTTATATGCAATTACACTTATATTTAGTTCGTAATTTATATTACATTTCCGTCGAATATATTCCCTATATTTATATATGTACCTTGGTAGAAAAAGGACCAGTGTCCAAAATTGTTACATTTGAGTTTTATGCACCATGCGCGTTAAAACCATGAACATTTTCTTAAAAAGAAGGACCACTGTCGTTTTACTATTACAAGCAAACTTAAAAACATTCTCAAGAGGCTAATGTGTTACGTGTATTACAACAAAAAGGGCCAATATACACCTTTCCCCAAAAAATTGCAAATTGGACATTGATTCTGTTTCTACCAAGGTACAGATACATGGTTTATTCGTACTTTTATAAATAATCTGATTTCTCGAACGTGATGTTTTATATCGATAAAGTTCCATAATAATAGTTGACGGAAATTCTATAGAGATATATGAATATGATTGTTTGATCACCATGATCTGTTTACACTCCAATCAATTATCACTTTATTTCTTGTTCTATGGTGAATATTGCTTCCAAAGTAAATATTGTAACCAAATAAATTAACTAATTGATATCAACTGAAGCAAGGCATTCAAGACGTTTTATATTTTATACAAATACTAGCATGCCCTGGACGCGGCTTCACCCGCGATTTTTCTGCGCATAGAATTAAGAATATTATACTTAATTTCCTTATATCATCGTAAATGTATTCTCTTTCGAGCGCGCGGAAGCCGAGGTTTGCCACCTAGTCACTGTGCGTGAACTATGCTCCCGTGGGCGACTTGCCGGCACGCCTTCAAAATAGAGTCTCATGTCTTTTTATCTCTATATATTATTTATTTTGCGATATAATATAGCCTACGGCAGTTTGGAAAATGTAAAGAAGCTATTGTGAAAATTTCATAACAATCGGTTCAGCAGTTTTCTAAATTTTTCCAAACATAAAAACAAACTCTGTCCCTTTATTATAATAGTAAGATGAACTACAAGACAACGAAGAAAGATAAATAAGGTACATAATTTTTTGGAACAGAGTTTAACTTTCCTGTTCAGAAAAATAAATAACTCTGAAGTTGTACAAATTTTCATTCGATATGTACATATGTACACAATAGTAAAAATTGAGTACTAGCAATGTTTTCAATGAGTTTGTGTTATTTTACACAGGTCGAATATTGAAAGAAAAAAGTGTTTCGGGGGCATAAGTATCGCTGGTGGTTAATTAAATTTCACATTTACGTCGCGAAGAAGCGAAAAGTCGTTAAGGGTCGTTGTCGTAGTCGATGGTTGTTTAAGTTTCTCACTGACGACGCCGAGAGGTGCAGTGACTTGGTTGCACTAAGTTTCAAACTGATAACCGCAACGATTAAGAGGACAGTAATAGGAATTCGCAAGTCGTGCTGCGGCCTGATACTCGCGGGATCGTAAGCAGTAATTCAAATGCTCTTGCACCGTGTGCACCAGTGCAATTCTGCGATGGGCATTAGGACACCTGAGAATACTCTCATATTTCAAGTGTTTCCATGACAAAAAGATTCATGAGAATTTAATTACGAAACCACTATACGTATCCTGGATTTTCGATTGACATCGTGAACGTATTTTTAAGTTAATCGCCATGACTTGGAAGTGATTTGGAAGCCACCTGTATCTGTAGGTCATTAAGATGAATGACCATATTAATTAATGTTGGGTTACATACGCTAGTGGCCAAAAGTTTGGAATCACTTGCTGATATCTACCAAAATTAAATACCCTGATAAATTTTGTAGTGACCCATCATTAATATACCAGATGTTAACAGGAATATATTCTATTTTAAAAGTGTTTATTTTAAAGGCATTCTTTTCTTTCTTAAAATGATCCTGTTTCTATGGATTCACGTAGTGAATACAAATTTTTGTAAAACATATTTCCTGTCCTTTATAATTTTACCTGAATAAGACATAATGGTATTTCATTAATCTCGATTATACGTACTTAGAAAGCTTGATAAACAATTCCAAAAAGGTGCGCCCTTAATTTGAGTTTTTAATGATTTCATGCCTTTCACGCTAATATCCTGTGCCTCTAAAGGATTACGCGCAAGTTAAAATTATAAGAGGTTTATGACAAAATTTTCTTACAAAGCTCTATTGTGGAAACGTGCTTACGGTGATTTTTATAATCCCATTCAAGCTGCACAGCCGGCTAGTACGACGTGGCTTTTCATCATTAGCTAATTAAATCGGGGATCAGTGAAAATTCCACAGGTCAAATCCAATTTGTCCGAAGCAGATTAAAAAGTAATTGACTACGTTGTGTGGTGATATGGATCGTACATCAATATTGTTAATCTACATATTATGACCACGACCTCAGTAATTCATAACAATGGAAAAGCCAAACAACAATCTGTTGAATCTATGCCCTAAACCCACTAATAAAGCAGTGTAAAAGAGGTACATGTTATCTCACGAACATCGAACAATATTAATTCGCAGATTGCCATTTTAGACAATTTAAATAGCAGATAATATTAATCCAAAGCATTTTTGTATGGAAATATTTCTACTATCGCAGGAACAATAGTTTAATACTCTTCTCAATATTTTCGACCATATTTGTTGCGTAATTTTTGTCGTATTCGTGCGCTTATCTTCGCAATAAATTATTATTAGATTTGTTTTTTAACATTAATTGTTTCTACAAGACCACGTGCGTTTGTTTGTTTTTAAATTTTCAATGTTGAAACATGAAAGTTGACAGAGTTTATCCAATTGTAAGACCTTAAATACTCTATAAATTTTAAAAAGGTAGTAATGCAACTGTAGTTACCAAAGAATTGTATAGCAAATTAGGAGAGAATGTCGCGCCATCAGATTACCACTAGTTTCTATCTCTACAAAATTATTTAAGTGGGGAAAAATTGAAAAATGAAGATGACATGAATTCTAATGCTATCAGACTTTTTCTGCCAAAAAAGGGAACACCTTTTTGAATCCGGAATTGACAAGCTGATCATTAAATAGAGAAAAGTTTTAGATGACAATAATCAATGTGTTGTTAACTAAAAAAACACTTTTTTTAAATTATATCAATTTTAATTTTATCCAAAAATACGACAAACATGATGCAACACCCTAACATCTGTATCAAAAAGGAAACGTCCTAAATTTGAAAAAATTAAGACCTCGAAAAATTAATTATACGTCTATTCTCATTACCATCAGCAGACATGAACGATTTCTACTTCATTTAATTTTACATGTTATTGGCGGATTGCCTCTCCGAAGTTTGCTAGCTCGACAGTTCTGTCAGCTGTGCTATCGATCTTTAAACTATCTGTAATTATATAGGATTATTCGACTGCCATTACTGTGTTTACGGTTAATTAGGTACAAACGCGTTAACAGTCCGATGCGCATTCCAACCTGTATTTAGAAACATAACGGATTTTCATGTATTACTATTTCACTGTACAAACATTATTTTACCACATACGCTAAACACATATTTATTATGAAACGTTCCTCATTAATTTCAAGTGATGCTCCGCAACTTTTAGGCAAATTAATTTCACAAAAATATTCAACACTCATTTTCGAATCGTTTATTTCTCGTGTTCAGCGTTCCTAATTTCCTCGATCACCAGGATGCCCGAGGCGACCGACCTCTCGGGCGAATGGAGGACCCGAATTTACGAGGTCGATGAACACAACGGTGAAAATACAACGCCTCCTATATATTGTAGAACAATAAAAAAGTCACAACTAAAAAAAAATAAATTCATAGCATAGTGTAGGATTTTTATCAACCATTACCAGACTGCAATATGAACAGAAATGGAAGAACGACATTGTTTAGACTAAGAACTGGCCACTCCAAAATTACACATGAATACTTAATGCAGAAGATTTTAATCACGATGGCGAGAACACGAAATGAAATTTCAAATAGAGGACCGCATAGGACATACAATTAAATTCTTAAATGTCACAAACTTGTATCTTTATCAACACAATTCAAATTCGGACCAAACTTCGTCACTAAGTATCCAGCAGTTAACCCATTGCCGCAAATGACGGTTATAGCCGTCAGATTTTTGTTGATATGCTGGCAAATGACAGCTATAGCAGTCATCTTGTAGCAAGAGGAACATTAAAAAAAAAGTGTCTTTCTGAGGCCGATCTAGAAAAAAAGGGTGCATCTACGGGTTGAAAACCACATCACAAAAAAAAATAGTAAAAAAAATCTTTGCACTCGTGGAAAGAGGGAGCAATGTGATTCCGCTGACCAGCACGAAAACAGATTCATCAATTCCCAATAAAGGCATTCGGCCGGAGGATCTTAATCGCCCTTTCAAGATTCCGTCTGCTTTTCAACGCTCATTTTTACCCTGAAATCCCTGGATCTCTCCATTATCCGCGTCTCGTTTAACCTTCCTGCGCCCATCCGCCCGGATATCTTCGCTTCGCCTTTAATTCTCCGTCTCAGAAGGGCCGTGGCTGCGGATGGAGACGGGAAACACAAATAACCCCGCACAGGGACTACGGAAATCCGGATATTTCACCTTCGATGGTATCCTCCTGCTCGTTTAGCATGCATCCTGCACGCCGTGTCACCGGGACTTTGCCGACAAACAACGGCATCTCGATACTGTCTCCCGATACGAGGAATCAGCCACGCGATTCCTTTCGCCAAGCAGCTGGGTGAGCTGGCAAAAAAAACGAATGGAGTATCTATCGTTGCATTGGAATTCAAAGCCCAGGCTCGTTATGTTCGATTCACACTGTATGGAACGTCAACGTCACGGCTACTTTGATGCGTAGCGGTGAAGTCCGATTCCAACTGCACGCTATGTCACCGCCATGGCAGTTACGTTCACACTTTGACGGCCGCTAATGTTTTGAGAGAACTAGTTATCATTGGACATCTTACGCAAGATTTCTTAACACTTCGACAGCCACAAGAATATGAGGGAAATTAGTTACTTTTGGTCATTTATACAAGAATTCTTAAATAGCAAAAGTCACCACATTATTCTTTTTATAGAAATTGTACTATTACTCCTATTTTATGAGTATTTGGGTATTCATTTTTTATCAATGATGAGTATTTTCATTTATTTGTTTTACATGCATTTTATTTAAATGAATGAAATCACATATACGTGACAGCGGCTAGCAAAGTGTTAACTAACTGTGGCGTGAGATGGAAAAATGAAAATTGATGCAATTTTACAAGAAATAAACAGAAATATGTGCATTGCAATATGAATCAGCGACGAAATCAATGGAATCTCCTATTTCGGCTGGAATATAAATGTATTTACTTGAAATTCGCATATATCGGCGACTAAATCCAACCAAACCACTATTTCACAGCATTTCTACCAAAACTGATGCTACTTTAAATGAAATAAATATAAATATGTGCATTAGAACATGAATCAGCGACGAAATCATTGCGTACGGGCGACCAGTATGGCAGAGGCTATAAAACAATGAACTGGCCGTTTTGCAAACTCGATGTTTTCTCCAACTTCAAGCGACAAAACACTTCCCCCTGTCTACTCGATACTTTTCCCATTTTTCACTGCATGCATCCCTTCGTCACTTAACGAATGCGACCGAAGGGCAAGCTCTTTCCGATTCGAATATTCGTCGTGAATGCATCTCATAAAAATGATCCGTCAAATGATATGTTTTATTTTATAACACTTCGTGCACTCAAAGTCTTCTAGATTTTTTATGGTAGTGTTCTTTCTTATCATGTATTAATTCTTTGAACTCCTTTGCCGTGTGTGACTCGACAATGATTTTATTCACAGGTACTCCTATGTTGAGTCACATTCGATATTTTTAAATTTTCAGTTTAAGTATGTATTATATTTCGCAATATTTTTGTTGCCTAGATAAGCAATATTATATGTGTGTGACCCTTTGTTATGACAAAAAACGTCCTTGAAGTGTTCAGGTACATGATTGTTTGTACCTAATTCGTACCTATCAACCAACTGTCTTTTGAAGTACATTTCAAATAAAACACTTAAAATAAGAGGGAGGTATTGAAAAGAAAATTAAAAAAAATTAGGAGTTCAAAGGGTTAAGCATAAGAACCAAGTCCTTGATCGATCCATGGCGAAATTGAAGTTGAAGGAAACGTGTGAGTGCGTGCAAACGTTGACACAACGATGGTGTGACTTTGACGTTACGTATAATGTGAATCGAATTTTATTCGTTCTGTTGTCTCTGTCGAACCGTGAACCCAAAGGGGGAAGAATAGAAAAGGCGGGGAGAAGGAGGCAAGGGAAGAAAGCAGGTTGACGAAGTTGCTTGCGCTTGCTGAAGAAGGTACCGGTGCACACAGCTAAGGGACCAAGAGGAAAAAGGGGAAGGCCGAATTTCTGGTGGAACCCCCAGGGACGATCGAACACAGTGTCGGGCCCGATGGATCGAGTAGAGGTTTTCAGTGGCTAATAGGATAAGGTTGTTCAACGTTTAAGGATTTTCTTTCGTGGCTTCTGGCTGCTGTTTCAAAGGGACGTGTGGAGAGGTGTTGGAATTGGCACGAACAAATTAGGTTAACCTGTCAGCTGAGGAAGAATAAGATTGTCACTGAAAAATTCTTCGCAGAGGACCAGATCAGTTCTTTTTAATAATATTTACTTTATGATGACGTAGCGAGTAGTACCACGCTCTTAGATCCCTTTGTTCGCTTCTTTCTTGTTTCTCCACATATGAATTATATTACAGTGCATCGAGCCGACTGACAGATTTAAAAAGATACACATTAAGGACAAATTAGAAAAAATAAGGTCGTCAGTCGGCTTGGTGCCACCCTGTGTAAAGAATTTTACTTATTGAGTTTGAATTTAAATTTTATTCGTATATGATGTTTTCAAAGAATTAATCATTCCGATGATCATCTCGTTCACCAGAATATTTTGCAATATCCTCTTTATTCTTATATTTAAGAAACATTACACTTAATTATGCCGTTAATAGATCATACTTGCATTGCTTGTGGTTAACAAAGGATTAGCCCTTTCAGAAATATTGCTCCACATGTACACATTTAGAATCTCTACACTTACACATTATTGACAAAGATAAAACGCCCAACGGTCTCATACGTTTGTATTACATTTTCTCAAAGATTTCTAAAACCTTCAATATTCTGTTCAATATTCTGTTCACTTTATATTCCATAATTCATTCTTAAAAAAGGTAAATCAATTGACTAATAAACTAATCAGTTCCTACATTCATATCTCAACAAACAACTACAAATCTCTAAATTTCTCCAGAACATGCCATTCTATCCACAGAAACCAGTAACCTTCAAGGTTCAACCTTCAAGAACCGTTACAAAAATGCATTTTTACTGCTTGAAAAAGGTCGAACAGTGTCTAACGGGTACACCCCTAACATCATGACGACATTGGTAGCCACCTCGACCTTTCATACTCTCCATGGGGCCCTCTTTGTCTGATCAAGAAACTGCTGGAGAAGCGGGAGAGAGAAAGAGAAGCAGTACACGAGCGGGCGGTTGTCGAGCGACTGAGCGTCGCTGCGGGTGGCGAGGTTGCGAGTTCTCCCGCCGTGACGACCGCGCGAGTAGTGGGGATGGGGAGACGGTGGTGGGGGGAGGGGTATCGCGGAGTGGGGCGAGAAGGTGGGGCGGACCGAGCAGTCAGTCAGTCGTGGTTCGTCGTAGGGATGAGATCGCAACGAGGTACGGCGTCGCTCGATCCGACATTCGCGCGACGACGGTGACACGATACACAGAAGACTGCACGCGGTTCTAACCGGACACACAGTGTCACGAATCCCGAACACGTTCCCGCATCGAGTGAACCGTGTGGATCTATCGTTTCGTGTGCGGGCACGAGAGAAGGCGTGTTACCCAGGCTGTGCAACTGTGCGGTGTTATCCCCGTTTCTCCGTCTTCCGCATTCCTCGCTCCGATTGGAGTATCTTTCGCCGTGCACGAGCGCGTATCGACGCTCCGGAATAATCGCACGCGGAGAAATAATCTCGAGGAGAGTCGACGGAGACCGAGGAGCCGGCCAACGACAGAAATCGTAAGTGAAACTCTATTAATAAGCGCGTTTCACGTTTGACCGCGTGTTTCTGTTATCGTCGACGAGCTGTCAGTTTACTGTATTTCGCGACTTCATCGAGTACTCGGAAATGTTGCATTTCAGATGATTCCCAGGTGAATTTCTCTTTCATGATTCCGGTGAATTTCTCTATGACAGCCGAGCGCGCTTTGACAATTTTGTAAGGGGAGTATGCGATAGTGTGGCAGCGCATCGGTGGTCGGGGCGTGCGTGATCTACCCACGTGTAGTCGCGCCTTCTTTCCGACCTATCTGCATTCTTGGAGCCGATTCCTCGAAGCGTCCCGTTTTAACTCGAATAGACCGTGATTTCCTCGCGTACACGCGTCTCTACCTGATTCCAAACAGTCTCTATAACCGGTGACACGTTCGTTTACATTTTTTATGCGTCCTCCAACGAAGACACGTTTTTTTTTCTGATGTCACACACAAAGTCCAACTTGGATGAGCACGATGCTCGCTTTAAGATCGTACTTATCGAAAAGCAACGTTCGACGGTTATATTTGACTTGTAAATGACATTCGAACGTGACTTACCGGTGATAAGTTCTCGATTGCGTTTCGATACCGGCGTAAACGAAACGAAAACCGAGAGTGGAATGCTGATGCGGAATGTTGCTGTCTGAGGGTAGGACGCTCGTGAATCGCGGTTCACCGATTTGTTACCGTTCGTGCCTCTCTTTGTGAGTGACAATTTTTGAAAATTGTTACCACGGTCGATCGTATCTGTCGGCTTTATATGCGGAATATCCGGCCCTCCTATCTTAACGAGTAAGTCGAACGAGCCGGTTTTCTGCGCGTCTCGTTTGCTCGTTGCACGAACCGCGCCAGGCATGAACTTCATGGCAGTCCGTGACCCCGAGTGTTTCCTGTTACGAGAAAGGCCCTCGCATGCCTCGGTTCGTTGGCATTCCTTTTGTCTCTGCTAATGGTCATTACGTAACAGGATCATTGGGAAAACCGTATGAGCACACATACATTTCACGTGCTTATCCCATATTCTCTCTGTTTGACCAAACATCTCCGACTTGACAGGTTTTAAACTCGTCAAACTACGCTCGTCAGACACGCTCACTATCGGAGTGGAAAATGTCATATTGGGTGGTACACTAATGTACGTTGTTTTTCATACCAATTGTTATGGGTGAAGGTATTTTATAAAATGTAGAATTTTAGAAAAGTTTACAGGAATCTTATTAAATTGTTGTATGATTGTATTTTTGACGTTTGAAGTTACTTTGATGGGATGAAATGAACCCTGGAAAATTGATTTGTATGTTAGTCTTATTTTACATGCAGGAGGAATATTATTTGTTTCATTGTGATTAGAATAATTTAAAGAATTCAACAGATTTTTTCTTTCTGCAAAAGAGTTCTGTTATATCCATCGAATTGTGTTGTTTCCAATGAGTTTAGTATTGTTCGGTGTATGACAAACTTTTTGTTTCTTTGGTAAAATTTTACGTGGTATCGACTGTTTGTTTGGAGATTTTATTACATGCATTTAGTCATTTTCAAGAATTTCAAAATGTTGCTCCTTATTTTGGTTTTTGAAGTCTTCTTTTAAACCAAAATTAATATTACAGTGAAAATAGTTCAGCACAAAGAATTTCAACAGTACTCAGATTAAGTTGTATTAATTATTGTTTCCATAATAGTGGAAGAGCTTAAATAACCAGTGCTAAAACTTAATTTCTTTTCTATAAATTGTTCACGTTCGTTTAAATATTAAATATATAGTTTTTGTCGATTAAACTGTTCTATTATATTCTATTAACATAAAAAACGTGCTAGATATATTTATAACATAAATGTTACATATAAATTAATATAGTAGGCCACGAGAATAGTTCAAGGATATTGATCTAGTCTATTTATGTCGACATACGTATTTACCACATCCACTCACTGAAGATGATACTAGTTTGTCAATGTAGTTTTTACTGTTATTATTGCTTTACTTCAGAATGTTCGCAATTCTTGTAAATACAACATTGACGTTGTTGAACAAGTGAATTTACTACAGTATGAATTCCATAATGATATTGTTTGATTTATGTAATGAAAAATTCTTGACACGATATATAATGTGGTGCTTTTAATGTAAATTATTCAAGAAAAAAATATTTTATTATGCCATCGAATACTTGTCATTTTTTATCATTGAAATGTTAATGTTTCTCAGAATTTTATTGAAAATCAATCATGGAATTTGAGGTATAGATCACCGGTGATCCACACGTTACACATGTTAATTCTTTGTTTAAATCATTAAGTTTTCGACTATAGTTTATAAGAGTAATTTGTCATCTTTTCTTTTACATTTCGAATTCTTGTTTCAACTAGGCTGCAGGTGTTAATATAATTATACATTCTTAAACCTGAATATTTTTATGTTTTAATGCGATAAAACAAAGATGTGCAAAGAATGTACTTCACCTTGTGAAGATTTTAAAGACTGTTCTTTTTATTTCGGTAAAAGCTCTTATTTGTTATTAGTTCTATCAAACATACTAGAAATATTTACTAACTTTAATCGTGACCATGTAAATATTATTGAGATTATGTCGTGTTGCAAAATTTTGGTTCGCCAAAACGTATCAGATTTACAAAATCTGTAGCCTGATTGACAACTTTAAAAGTACAGAAAGCGGTTGTTTGAAAAATTCGAAAAAATCTGATATATCCAAAATTTAATACCTCCTACTTCTGACAACGACGAATAATCTTGTATATTAAACATGTTACATGAATTACTTCTGCTTGTATTACATGATTTACTTGTAAATTTATGAAGTATACGTTATGTAAATCTGTATGTCTTTAGTTTTAATAAAATGTTAACTCTGAAAATTTCTAAGGTCACTTTACTCGTATGAGAAAAGGTTGATTCGTTCACATCTGTAGAAACGATAATTAAACGTACTGGAGGCAACAAATATAAAATAAATCTCTCAACGATAAGCAACAGTATATCAAGAAACATTAAACTACAAAAGTTGAAGTACCTGAAAACCAGAAAAAGGTGACTTATGCAACTCTCAAAACAAACTTTTTCCTAACTCGTGCTGCCGCAAACCGTCCGAACGGCATCAGTAAATCCTGAACACCCTGTACAAGCATCGAAAGGAAAATTTCGTGAATCAGTGTCCAGTTCTTCGCTTCCTGTTCCCTTAACCTGGCCTAGACGGGCCCATTGTGGAAAATGTTCCGCGAGCTGCAGCTGTGCAGGTTCTGGCGTCTATCCCGCGTCACCGGAATCCACTGATGCGCGCACACAGGCTGTGCGTAAAAATTCGTCCTCTTTAGAAGAGAACTCGGTCACGTTGCGGGCAGGTAGGCAGATCGAGGGACGGGGGAGTGCAAAGGTCGGCGGTTATTACCTGGCCAAGAGGTTCGGCCTCATTCGTTTTCATTTGGCCCACGTGCACACACCGTCCAGGGTCCATGTTCGTTGCCAAGACGATCATCGACTCGTTGAAATGGGCTACTTCCACGAATAAAAAGCATTTTTCCCTCTTCGTTCCTTTGGTTTAAAAATTGAAAAAAGACCCGACCGATTTCGACGCTGTCCGCAATGCACAGTGCGTGCGATGCGGCAGAAAGGGACAGACCCATGGAAACGGTGGAAGATAAAGAGAGGAGGCTACGAATCGGCTTAAATTTAATTCACTTCTCTAACACTGGCCCCAGCCAACCGACCTCTCTCTATTCTCTCTTTATCACTCGAGCACCGTCTGCGGAAGCGAAGGAGGAAGACCGCAGAATGCAATTTCCTCGGGGCACGAAGTAGATGCTTCAGTAGACCGCGATGGTCCAGCACAGGCCAGCCAATGCGTCGCGGACTCTTTTTAACCGGAAGTCTCCTCTCCTCGGATGTCCTTTGAAGCGGAGGACAATGTCGGGATACTTGGTCGCCTCTGGCTTATTGCGCGGTAATTTTCATGATTCCTCGACAGATGGAATTTACGCTGAAACACGATGCGATCACCGATTATCTTTCGATGAATAAGACGCGTTGGATGATCAAGCGTCAACGGCAGCTCTGCGTAGAAAACACCGATTCTTGTCCTCCTGCAATCAAAACATAATGCGACCACATGTAAGACAGTTCTCACACTGCGGACTGCAAAACAAACGCAGCCGAGGTGTGAATACATAAATGTAATGTCATAATTGAAGCCTGATTATGGCAGGTACTTTTAAAACCACACCACTGTATATACCATGTACACCAATGGATATAATTATTATCTATTTTTACACACTGATTTGTTACTGATTGCTAAATAAACATTACTATATTGGAAATTGGTTCTCGTCTGATCATCGAAGTTAAGCTACGATGACCATGGATCAGCGCTGGGATATTGACAATATGGTGATTTGGAAGCCATCTAAACGTGTAGGTCCTCCGGCTATATGACCATAGCAATCGCTGCTGGGTTACATAGGAGAGAAAGATAATCAGGAACAGCATTGATATTAATAACAGTTTGACTGGTTTTATCAGGCTGTTTCTCACTTTAAACACGCGCCTACAGTTGCGACACTGCGTTATATATTCTTGCATCGTCACTACAGCACATAGTATTACTGACTTGAAAAAGCCTTTTTGTCAGTATATTACTACTTTTCATTCTGAATACAAAGAATCACACACTTAAATACGTTGTTTGATGCTCTTGTCCTATTCCACATGGAATATTTGAGTGTAGTCTAGTCACCTCGTCAACTTATACACATAAATCAACTTGAAGACCTTCAATATAAGTTGCTTTGCTTTCTACCTTGGTTACTAGATTGTCCAATGTATAAAAGAACTATCAAGAATATTATTGTATACACACATTTAAAACAAGAAGATTTCTCGATGATATCTATTTTTTCTTTAAATTGACAGCTCAGTTGAACATCATGCCAAAGTGTACATGTTAATTCACTTATTAACATGAAAGTGTTCAACACAGATTCCTGCCTTTTGCTTCGTTTAAGCTGGGAAGTTATATAAACAGACTTCAGCACAGTAACTGTAACAACGTTCTAAGCTGTTTGAACATGCATACTGTAGAAACTACGTAGAAGATTGGTCGTAGATGTCACCTACCTCCACAGTGTTATAAATGGCTCGATTAAAAGTCCTGGTAGTTTATGTCAGAACAGTTTCCTAGTTCCTAGGGCCTAGATATCGCCGTAATATTCCACTTTTTCATACTCGAAATTTCAGGACAAACTTTACCTATACTCATCCCATAAATAGAATCTGTACGTTCGTGAACACTTTATGCAACCTTTTTAACTTTTTTATTACCTCTAAAACTTTATTCAGGAAATCTGCCCCTAAGGGTATTCTCTCATAATTCCATATTGCATTATTTTGTATTTATTGGGACTACAGCCCTGTGCTCAATCACATAAATAAATAATGAATGAAACCTCTTTCAAGCCAAAGCCTGCATTTCACATCTGTCATATGCAATTTATCGCGAATCCACTTCAGTTTGGGCTGCGTAGTTCAACGTTTAATCTAGACTATTCGAATCGTTTGTATTCAACCTCTGTGTCTACGTCCCATTGAATTCTACCCGTAGCTTGGAAGTCGAATCCTAGCTACCTTTCCACGGCAACGATAATGCCAGTCGACAGTCGTTTTCATCTCATTCTTTGAATCCGTAGAATCCCTGAGAACGCCCCGACTTGAATACCAAATGGTAGACGGGGTAGACATCTACGGAAAGAATTAGTTGCAAACAAGGCGATACATTTCGCTGAGTGAATCGACGATACTCCGGAAAGAAGGTGGCTCGGACAGGATTTGCAGCTTTAGCGTCCCACTTTGCATTTCCGTGTTTACTCGGAGAATTTACGAGAAAGTATACACGAAAAGGCGAAACCCGACGATTAATCGCGGTTTCGGCCAGTGAAACATACAGTGGAAACCCAAAATCCGACGCGACAGGAAATGGTAGCGCAGGTGATTAATAGGCAGGTCAGGTGCAGGAGGATCGTGGAGCAATGTACACACTATAGTTTCTGTTTAAAAAGGAAGACCATATTCAAATGTTGCTTTCTTTGTTACTCTCTATTGTGGTCCGTCAGTTTTATTCGACAAACATTCAAGGTGTCTTTATGATGTCATGTTGAACATAATTCAAATAAATGTGGTAAGCCTTTTCTTACTCAGCGCTATTCTGAGAACAAGCATCGTATCGTTTGCTTTAAACATATTTTTGGTACAATTTTTCAACGAAGCGATTTTTGAAGCACATTCATTCAACATTCTTGCTTTGCTTTTAACTGTAGAATTTTTTAACAAACTTTGTACAGTAATGTGGTGCACACCCATCACACTGTACAGCGGGGACTGTAAATCGTGGTACAAGTGGGGCGAGTGTGTGTGTGAAAGGGTGGATTGGCATCGGACTGAATCCCTTTGCCACAAAAAAATACAATTTAATAGATCGCTGGGTTGTGTGTCTATATTGGCTTTTTTTATGAAGTCCACTATGCAGCCGAACACTTCTCTATTGTCAACGAGCAATAGAGATTTTAAAGTGGGGTGAAGGAGATTCTATGGTTCAAAATAAGTCAAAGTGATACTATGGCTGTTTCTGTGCATGATATAATAGTAGAGCGTGTTTACTATCGACACTTACCTATCAATTAATTCTTAAGATATGCGAACGATAGCGGTGACGAACAGTACCGGTTTGTAGTGAAATCAGTAACGTCAGGCATTAGTCAAATGCATGCATACACGACTGATTGATTTTCAAACTCAATTTTCTGGAATTGAAGCTTTATACGACAAAAAGTTACTCTATCATTTTGACTTATTTTGAGCTATAGCTGTATGGCTCACCCGGTACAGGATATACAGTAAAGCACAAAAGATAAAATACACTCCAAAAATTTGCTATTGATTATTAAAAATGTGGCAGTTTCGATAATTTTGTAGGTACTATATTATTTGTCATTTAATGTTAGAAATATCTGAAAAAACTAACAAGACTTATTTATCGAACTTGTTTTGAACAAAACATTAATAAGAAATTAATGAGATGAGAAAAGGATACACACAGCTGCCACTGGTACAAACACAATGTTTGTCATATTAAAATTTACAAAATGCCATAACTTTAGCAACTGTAGAGTAAAGAGAATTATAGTTTCTTTTCAGAGGTTTAGATGTAGGTTTAGGTCAGCGCCCTACGATTAAAAATTCTCGAAACACCAAATAAACAAATTCGTATCATTTCTATAAACTTTTGCGACAGACTGCAGTTCACGCAGATGTAAATCAGTTTATATGTAGAAATTTCTGTTTTTTTTTGTTAGGTGAAAATGGTTTCACCCGAGTGTAATAATTTCTGTATCGATGATACGTTGTACGGTTGCATTTTTTCGAGGAATATTTATGTTCTATCGTATGGTAGAAAGTGCTTTTCCGTAAAAAGAAAAATTGGGATCACTGCTAGAACGGAAGTGCAATTTCCTCGGGGAACGCAGTAAAAGTTCCAAAGAATTGTAACCGTTCTGGCCAACTGACGTGTCGTTCCATAAGTTCCACGAAACTCGATCATTCAGCATTTTTTAACGCGATTCTGGTAAAACTTAAACAAGTCTCACGTATTTCTTAACTTTTGGTTTATATACCTTTGCTGTCATTCTGAGTATTTTCTACAATTTGATAAAAAATTTCGACCTTAACAAACTTATGTATCTGAGCAGTATACAATTTTGTATTTATTATTTAACAAACAGTCTCAATTACGTACACATAAACAGTTGATATGTAGTTTATAAATATTTATGCTACAAAGGCATGAATATTGCATTATTCAAAAAACTTTATAATTAATTTCTGCAATTTTTGAAGTGGAAAAAACGATAATTATAGTACTGTGAGTGAATTAAAAATATGTTACCTATCTGGTTCAGTTCAGGTTTACAATATCGCTACGTATTGGTTTAAATTTTTCCCCAAAAATGCGAGTGTACGTGGGCAAGCTCATTCAAGCACCAGTTTACGTTCCCATTGTCTCGCGACGGCAGCCTTCGAGGCATTCGGGGTTTGAAATCGAAAAACAAAATTTTTGTCTTGAGAAATCTTTCGTACGGTGGAAATCAGGTCGCGTTATACATCGAACGCAATTTTTCTAGTGCGCTGTGTAACTATTCCTACGTGTATCGATCCTGTTTCTTTCATTTGAAAATCCAACACGTTCGAGCGCTCTTCAGTCGCAAGGATGATGCAAGTTGCGTTTAACGCAACGGCTGTAAACATGAAGCTTCGAAACCAATGAGGAATCCCACGACCATCGTATCATTGGGGCCAGCTTATTCTCATGTGCTGCGAATCGCCATTTACAATCGGAGAAAACTGCACTGTTCAAAGTAATTAGAGCAGTGATTTTCAAACTTATTCTGTCGTGGACACCCTTATACGATTTTCCAAAATTGCGTATCTCGTACCTATATTTTACGGACAACCCTCGCCACCTTAATTTTGATAAGACTTTACACGAAATAAAAATTGTTTTAGAGACAGAGTTTATTTATGTAAAATATATTAATTAATATTTTGTATAAATCAGAGAGTAGACACAAATGGTTCAGTTTATTTGCGATCCGGATAATTGTGTTTGAGAAACACCTGGACCGTTCATTTCGAAATTGATTTTAATTATTCCAGAGCATGCTCTTACAATTAGCTCGAATCTGTATGTATTTCCTGCGTAATATCTACGATCGGTTTTCTCGTAGAACAACAAGCTGGTAATATTTAGAAACGTAAGCTCGAAATTCGGTTTCGTGCGCATCTAAGTAAAAATTATAAAACTGTTTTTTATAGAATTAACAATACATATATGGCTAAATTCTGCAGCGGTAATCATATTTTTCGAATTCAAGTCCCATTTGCAGTCTCAATGATCTAATAGTTGACAATGCATGACTTAATTCAATCATTGAAGAACCCGAGACTCTGTGATAGGTTTCAAGGAAATGTGCATGAAAATTTGCATTCATAGTGATTTCGTTGACTGTGTTCAAGGAAATTGCTTCACCATCTCAACAGGCGAGCTGTAAATACAGAAGATTTAAATTATACGCTAATAACACGACTGACAAGCTCGTTTCCGTAATCATAATATGTTGCGCAAACAATACTAACATTACGTAAATCTGGCTAAGAGTAATCACAGAATACTGTGAATATTATTAGGGGATTAGGTTTTACATCCTCTTCACCATGCTTGTAGTTACATACAATTTCATTACTTCATTTAATTATTCTAATTATAATTAGTACTATTAATGAAATAAAGTTTAGTTAAATTCGAATTTTTTGGATAAATTCAATAAAAAATTCATAATAATTAATTATCGAACTTTTTTTGTAATTAAATATATTGACGACTTACTAAATTCACTCAAACTATAAAAATGAATTTTCTAAATAACTAACAAGATATTCATAATAATTGATTGTATATTTGATTCTTTTATAATACGTATTAGTATATTACTATTATAAATAATATGTAATGAATTTGATATCATCATTAAGTTCCTTAATCATTTCTTTTCAGATCGCGCCACGGATACTGACTCCGCGGAGGATGAACTAAATCTGCCGTGGAAGGGACCGCGTCATCATCGAATTTTCCTAGGCATGCGGTTAGAGAGGATGCAGCGGTCGATGACGTGAATCGACCGACTTTTCGGTCGATAAGTACGTGCCGCGACGTCGGCTGAATGGCTGGTGGTCATCCGCTTGGTTTCCGTCGTCCGAGAACTGTCTGCTCGCAGTGCCGGACGACCCGCGAGTAACTGCACTTTCCCTCCCAGCTAGATCTCTCGATCAGTTTCAGCGTGTTCACGCCGTTCGTCTATGGCTGAAACGATCCCGTCTCGTTCGCAGACCTCCATCCACTGGATCATCGGCTTCGATCATCTCCCACCGGACTGGTGTCGCGCGAGATAGAGTAGGAAGGATCGTCCAGGAAGGCGCTCTCGTACAGGGAAGCGGAGTGAGCAGCTGTACGGAACAACAGCTTGTCGAAGGTCGTTGTCTATTGACGTAATCAGAAAGTTGTCGGCGGTAGGGAGATCGGAGAAGGTTACGCGGAGTTAAATGAAAGAGTGGAAAGTGTGTTCGTTCGGAGAAGGAAGGTAAGCGGCCACTTGGGCCGGCGCGGCGCTCCGTATTCGCGACGGATGAAGCGGAGGATCCGCACGGCGGAACGACGGATTCACGCAGGTCGCCCTTGATCCAGAGACAGACCGCGACCGGTCACGTGTATGGTACATGCCCGCGATTATTGGTATCACGAGGATCGCGTCGATTTCCCCACCAACAACAGCCACATGACTTGACGATCGCCCCACCTACCGCTGTTCGTCGTTGAGCGAAGGCGGCGACAGCGACGTCACCGAGGGAACGACGAGTACGACGACGACCGACGACACCGGCGACGACGACGACGTGAACGAGGGAAGAAGAAGAAGAGTTAGTGAACGGGTCACAGTACACGGAGGGTACTTAACGAGTGACATAGGCCGCTGGTGGTTCAGTTGGTGGCAGTCGGTTAGCAGGTGCGAGACACGACGCTGCCTCTATCTTGTCCGCTGTTTCCCCTCTATTGGCCTGTTCGCCAGCGTTTTGCTAGAGTAGGTTTGTTTCTATCTTGTGGTGCGATAGCTAGATATAGAGTGGGCCGTGTTCATCGTGGTGGCTGTGCTGGTGCCGTTGTATGTTGTCGTTGTTCGTTCTTGTTATCTACGCTGCCTCCTCCGCCGGTAGCAGAGGCGGTTTTGGTGGATAGTGGTGAATAATAGTGTCGAGTGTGAAACTGGAGCCGCTAGCGGTTGCAGTTGTAGTCAAGAGGCAGAGCTATCATGTGCCCGCAGAGGATTTTCGGACTGGCGATTGTCGCGCTGGTGACTCTAGGTGGACGAGTGGTGGCCTATACGAATCAGTGGGCAGTGCACATCGAGGGAGGACCGGAACTAGCCCAGCAGGTTGCACAGGAGCATGGATTTCAATATCTCGATAAGGTAATTTTAGTCTTTTACACCTGAGTACGAGGTGGGCCGAAATTGACGGTGCAACCGGTGAGATGGTATTTTAGTGGCTCACAGTTAAGTCGAGACTGTGCTTTGATTTACATAGAATTTTTATTCGAATAATTACCTCTAATAATTTTTTTATCGTTTTAGCCATTCACTCTTTGTTTTGCTGTAGTTTATTTTATTTAGAGAAATAATGTACTTGACAAGGAGATTGATGAAGTATTTTATTTATAATGTAAAAATTTTTTACTCGAGTTTTCTATGTGGGCAATAACTAATGTGATACTTTTTTATTATGCTGTAAAATAGTTTATATTTTAAACTATTTTGAAGATAATATATCCAAATTTATTACAAAATTATTCATTTTCCAAATCTATGTTCATTTCGTCTAGGTAATTATTTAGCCCTAACAAACAAGTAACTTTTAAAACACATCCGCTAAAAGAATTCGATAACTCAAAATTTGTTGCAAATCACTGTTATGCTTTTGTTTCGTACGTCTCGCGTCGAAACGCTTTGTTTATTGTCGAGATTAATTATCAGCTCACGTTTACGGTGCAACTGACAATCAAATTTACTCTTTAATGCTTGATCCTCAGTTTAGTCATTGTTTGGAGTGACTTGCATTGCATGTTTATAATTCTGGTACATCTTAAACACTTGTTTGAAATACCGGAGTAATATTGTTTGACAAAAACTGATAATGACGATAATTCTTATAACAGAATTTAATTTCGGCAGAAAATAGCAATTGCCATGCTGTCATTTTCAAAAACTAACATAACAATGGTCTACATGACAGTTTATTATGCCGAGTTTTAGTTACGCAACACTTCACATAATAGATTTAGTTTTCAATCTTCTTTTAGAAAACAAACTTCATTATAGCATTGTGAGACTTACAATCACTCTATTCTTCATTACTCCGTGAATTGGGACTCACTCCTTATTTTTTTGCTAACTCTATCTGAAAATTTCATAACATCGTCGTTCACTTAATGGATACCAATTTCTTGAAAATGATCGATGAATTCCACGATGCGGTATAAATATCACGTGCATGTAAACAATGCATCAGCGATCGCATAAAAATCTGGAGTACCTATCATACTCCTCTTTCGCGGGTAGAAATTATGAACTAATATCTGCTCCCCGGCAAGTTTGCTGTAATTCTGCGCGGAATATCTCGGAAAGCTCTTTCACAAATCATTTGTAGACGAGAAAACTTCAAGGATCTTAAATCTCTGGCAAAGGTCAGGGTTTAGTGGCGCATATTTGACCCAAATTACGTGATCCGGTTTCGTATCTCAATCGTTTATCATTTTTGACATTATTTTCGCGTTCGCGAAGTGTTCAAACTACCGCTGCACCATTTCGTCCGTACCATTGTGCAAATTCCTCGTACAATGGACAATGACGTAATTGATCATAAATTTGGACCAGCATTATCATCGCTAGATTTGTTTCCACCGCGAAACAATCATACAGAAAACGCTGTTCCGCGCTCGTTAAGGAACAATTACCTTTTCTGTTATTAATTGGAACAAGAGCCATTCGTTCTGGATAATTAGTTTGCTGAAAAAGTACAACGATCGCTGGCTTAGCCATTCATCAGAAACTGGATTATGTAAAAAGAGATAGAATGTACAGGTCCGCAGGATAATTAGGCGAACCCTCGAGACGGTGTATCAAAGATGTTCCTAGCCACTTGAAAGTATTAAACAAGCATCGGTAAACGCACTTTTGTCTGCTCTTCAATTAGCAGTCTCTATGTACCCTCTGTGAAACCTTTCGAGATTAATTTTTTTACTGCGCCAGACCGTCGTGTAGAACATGGGAGTTCTGAAGGATAAGCCCGAGTCAAAGGAATACATTTCACGAAATCGCAAGAAACAACTTTCCTCTTGGCATTTCCGATGACGAAAGACACGCACTCGCAAGAGGAAAAATATACACTCCCGATGACAAGTCAGAGAACGCTTACCCGCTCTGACAAACTTTAATGCAAATTATTTAAATTATATAGCTTTACTGCATATTCAATATTAGATGAGTACACGAAAATAAAATGTTCGGTTGATCAAATGTTTTAGACAATGAAAAATATATTTGAAGGGTTGAAAACATGCTCAGTAATAATCTTAATTCTTCTTCGTTCCTTCAAACCACGATAGCTGTACAAAGTCACAGGCAGAGCTGTGGAACATTTTACAAGAAGAGTGGAAAAATATTGATGCAGAAATGATGGAAAGCTAATTGCTAGGATGCCAAAATTAGTATAAGTGGTACTCAAGGCACACGGAGGATATGTAGACGAAATGAAGCTTCAATTATTATTAATGATTTTAGCAAGGGTTTAAATAAATTACTGCACACATTTGTTATCATATACATAGTTAATTCTGTAAAATATGAAGAAAGACTGCTTATTTTTAAATATTTTAACGATTCCAATCATTTCTCTGGGTTTTTATGAAAGTTTAGTAGGTGTCTTAAGACTTATGAGCGATATTGTACAAGTTGTTGCTGAATAATATTAGATCGTCCGAAAAGTTTGTACCATATCCAAATTTCAAAATGAAGTGTAAATACGTTACATTAACTTTAATTTACTTTGCATTCATTTTTATTTTATGAGCGGACATAATTACATTCTGTGTCTAATACTTCTTTCCTGAATTTATTTTCAAATTGTTATATAAAATTGTGAAATGGATTAATGGATATTCTTTCAAAATTGATTTTCGATTCATTATTCAGCTTTGGAAAACATAATTTAATACAAAATTTGCTTGACACTTATGGTGGCCGAATACTGCTATGTATGGCTAGCCCTATGTTTACCATAGTGGAGATGTCTAGATTATAACTCCGCTTGCAAATTTACTTATCATTCTTTAGCACATACAGCTCGGGGCATTTCTCAAAGTTACCCCTGAGGGCTTGCAAATTTTCTTGTATCATATTTTCATTATTTATGTGCCGTCAAAAATGGTACAGAACACGTTTTATAATGCAATCAATATTACGAATGGCACTTGATTGTATGTAAGATAAACCGCGGGGTGGGCGACTCAATAACACACACTAACTATTAAATAATACTAGAGATATATATTTCGCCAATACCCGTTCTGGAATGCGTGCGTCGCACACGAGGTCCGTTACAGGAATGCCCCGTCGCTGGCCAAAATCCTTGACCTGCGAGGCATCCGTTGAGGGCCCACGAGCGGCACCCTCAATTGTGATGACAGGCGACGCTTTCCAGATGACCTGAACGTCACATTTTCTTACGTGTACTTGAAACAATACTGAAACAGAATTCACGCATATAAATCAATCAAACCCGAACCTAACCCACCCAAGCCGAATGGCCGACCCGTTAATGAGGCATGTGACGTCTTAAGTTAAGACAACACATCAGCCGTTCGGCGGGTTCACCCGGTATAAGATCTTCTGACTTCATCTAGGTGCGATTTTAAATTTTTATCACATCATAACATGCCTTATTCGTTTTTCTTCTTCAGTCATATATTCGTTTGAATCATTCTTTAAATAAAAAAGGAGATACTCTACCGCATACGAGGGTGTGGCTTTGAGAGGTCTAATTCGCAAGTTTCCGCTATAAGAGTTCCTTTTCTTCCCTGTAGGTCGTAGTACTACTTTGTCTTCTGTATAAATCGTTCAAAATTCTAAACCTTCCATTACCTAATGGTTCAGCGGTATTTTATATTATTTTCCCACAGAGTTTTATAGAATTCAACTATTTATTAATTTATTAATTCACTTCTTTTTTCTCTGTAGCCCAGTATCGACTGCTAATGGACACCTAGCCGTGGTCCCAACAGATGTAGGTGGATTCAAATCGCCATAAGACTTTTTCTGTTTCTTTCAATAACTGCTATCAGCCCAAGTTTCTACCTATAGTTTAGCAACAGCCTGTACTTTTCCATTTGTCGCAGAACACGTCACTTCCGTTGCATCAGCAAATATACGCCTCTTTGAATCTATCTCTATTACATCGTTTCGTTACAAACCTGTCCTATGCGCATGCAGAGCTTATCGTTCTTGAAGTAGTACGCCGAATCGACTTTTATTCCCTCGCCGCAGATAGATTCCTCGGCGTGTTCGGCGCTGATATCACGACTCGGAATCTTTTCGTGGTTTCACGATCAAAGTGAGAAATTCCTTGAGAAGCGAGGGCTCAATCATGTCAGGCTCATCTTTTCCTATGACAAGCAATATCGTCTGGCTGGACTTATATATGACTCCGAATATTTTCTGCGTTTCGAGGGGAAATGATAGTCCCAGGACATGATTTGTTCTTCGCACGTTGTACCTTATGGTTTCCGCGATTTTTCACCATTGCACGCATTATGAACAGCTTGCAAGGTTATCGGTATTTCCTTTTAAAATACGTTTTCTCAACTACACACGCTGGATCTTGACATCTGTATTTTTTAATTACGTGTTTAACCTCGAACGTTATCTGTTACATCGTCGATAGCTTTAACAAGTTAGAGTTACGCCGGTGGGTGAACATTTCTGCATGGTAGTTTCTGGAAGAAATTGTCCACTGTTCTATGTATTTATCATATTCTTGGTTAATAACTGGGAATGCATTCTATATAAGCATGCCGTAGACGATCCAATTATTAGAACCACCTGCATAACTTCAGGATTTTACAGTAACACGTTCACTGCTGTGGTGGTCACCGGTGACCGACGCATTTAATTTTAATTAATTAAATAATTACCAATTTTATTGAAATTTCGAATAGAATTAATATTGTAATAAGAACAGAAGGCCAAGGCTGTGTACCTGAATAGTTATATATTTTTTTTCTTCGTAATCTGTGTTTGAAATGAGATATTGTAGTACGTCTGACTAAGTATGGGAGTTTTCACTGTGGCAGTCAACCTGTTAAATAATCCATTTTTAAACGAAAGTCTAGTTACACTGAATTTTTATTATTTTTTATCAAGTAGTGATGTTTATAAATTACAAATATATATTTGGCAACACTGTAGGCAACATTATCTGTCACATGGACGTTATTTTGTATCAGTACTGGCAGTCGCTACTTGACAACCGCCCTAATAATTTGGTCACCTACTGTAATCCTTCTCCACCTTTAATCAATTGAAGGGCAAGGAGAAAAAATAACAGAAAACGCCCATTTTTATTCTACAGTGTTCAACTTGAAAAAAAATTAAAATAATGTAAAACAATTATTTCTATGCTTATTTTTCTTCTGCTGCTTAATTGGAGTATAACCTCACGTTATAAATAATACCGTTCAATTACTCGAACCTTGTTTCTTTACTGGTGGACTAAAGTATTAAAAATTGATTTTCTCAATAAATCTGTTTTGTAGCATTCCATGTTTGTTCCCCTTACCTTTCGATTAATTTCTGAAGAGGTTGCTCTGCTCAGGATGTTTGTTTTCTTTTGTTTAATAACTACGAATGCGTATTGAGTAAACGTCATTCTTTGCTGCATTTAATAAAGTCGTCTCTGAAGTGGATAATTGCTTCGTTCACGCAACAGAGTCATTCTTTTGTGTCTGCAAACGTATACTATACGAAGTCGTGTTGCAGTAACGCAAGTCCTCGGATGCTTAGTCACTGACCGTGAAGGCCGTTGCGACTGCTTCGCGTTCCACCCGTCGTAGACGGAAATTAACCTTCGAACGAATCTCCTTTCAGTCTAAATAATTTTCCTCGGTGCTATCTTTCCTTTCCGCGTCAGTTCTCGTTCGATCTCGCGGAAACTCGGCGAAGTACAATCTAGTAAATTGAAACGTCCGACGAAGCAAAACCTTAACAGATACCTGAATTCTTAACGCGATAGTACCCTCTCCAGCTCGTCACACTGTAAAAATGCCATATCCGTAGGAATTTCATTCGGAGGATTCGTTCTCCTGCTGCTGTTCTGCAAATATTTCACGATGTTCATCCCGTGTGCCCGCGAGCCCTTTTTTGCAAGGTATTTTACGCGCGACTACACGTTCCCGTTTCCCAGAGCAGAAATATGTTTTTAAAAGGCACTTGGAAAGATTGAATTCCGATGTGAAGAGTTATCTAACCGTATACCAGAACGCTCAAATTAGACCGCGCAGTGTTATTTTTTTTTATTATAGTATAGACACGCGGAACCTGTCACGGCTGTTTCCACATCCGCGGTACGGCTTTGTCTCTTGTGACTTTAAAGTGTCTGCAACCAATTTATTGGGTTGAGACATAAGTAACTTCTGATTTGTTTTCTTAAATTTATTGATGATTTATTGAAGGATGATTATTGTTGCTTTCGCAGCATGTCCACGTTTCTTATCTTCAAATGTGAAGCAAAAATCAGTAGACCAAATTAATTATTTGAAGTTTTAGACAGAAAAAAATAATGTGACTGAAGGAGAACAGCAGAGAAGATGTAGCATGATGCAATAGAAATTGAAAGTCGCCATAAAAAGTGGGGAGGCAATTTGCAGGAGAAGTTATGATCTTGATTACGCTTCTGTGACAGTAATATAAATTTTCCTGTTTTTATATTACATGTCCTGCGCTTAACATGTGAATGCAAAAGAAAGACCATTAAAGTATAGAGCGTTGGGATCAACATTAAAAATCGTTTTAATGATCTGAAGCAATTTTTCCAGTGGAGTCATGAGATTGGACGACTTATTCTAGATGTTTCTAGTACATGTGCTATCGCAAAGATATCCTGAATAGGTCGTTCAACGGCATAAAGTCCTCCAGCAAAGTCATTCCAAACTCTTCACATGACTGTTCATTTTCATCTTGACGCATTCTTGGTTCAAATTTGCAGCGAAACTTTACATCTCGAAAGGATATGCTGGACCACGCGGTCTTGCTGTTCATGGGGGGGGGGGGGGGGGGGGGGGTCACTAGAACAAACGGGCAACTGGGTTGTGTATACGTGGCCTGTGTGAAATACTTACATTTTGGAAAGAAAAAATAGCTGTTATACTATAGTGGTATGAATTTTTTCAATCTACTTACTTTAAGCAACAATTTCTTTTTAATTTATTTCTTACCGCTCAATGTAGCCTATGAAACCACATATAGGTGTAAATTGTCAAAATTTTGATGTAAAAATTGTCTGGCTGTCTATTTTCGCGAGAATACACCCTCTTCTTAATTTCAGTCCATTTAAATCTATTTAATTGTAAAACTGAATTTTTACGTATTAAATTAGATATAATAAAAGATACCCCTTATTAGACTGCGGATTTTTATGCAATTTAACATATTCAAGTACCTGGAAGATGGGCATTTTATAAAGAGGATGACATAAAAAATACATTCGGTGACATCAGAAACACAAAATACAGTTTTGTGGATGTATCATCCCTATTGTGTTGTAACCAAGGATAGGATGAAACTGTTAACTTTTATAAACAAAACTTATTTATTGAACTTTTAACTTTTTAATCATTTCTTTTCTGATTTAAGTTAACTTTGTACATTAACAATTTAACTCTCATATAAAAGTTCAGTTTTGACAGTTATTTTGTATTCGATTAATAAAGGTCCTGAAGGATCATATATCTTTTAACAGAAACTTGAAGGTAAAATATAAAAGTCCAAATTATTTTTTCAAATAACATTATTTAAGTCTGTGTATCCCATAACGGGAAATCTGCTTGCCACAACTTTAATTTTTTCAAAGCCGAAGAAATGTTCTTGCTTAACTGGAATTTTTTTCTACTTCTAAGAGAATAAAAGTTCCCTGTTTGTGCGAAAATATATGGAATAAAAGTTTCAGTGAATGCACTTCATTTTATAACTGTTTTCTTGAAATAGAAAAGATAATAGTAAAAACATTACTGTTACTTCATAATTAATTGAAAATTTTAACAGTTTCACTTGATCCCTGGTTGTAACATGTACTCGTCCCGTTTTAGTACTGTTTTTAAATCATTTGTTTATAAATTTAGCAATAAGTATACCTAATTATACATGAAAAATTCCTCCCTTGCAGAATTCCTAGGACTTGTTAGCGAAAAACGGGACGAATAAGCAACGTTACAACCCATACATTAAATCCAACAGTATTCAATTGTAAAAATACATATTTGCATGAACATCCGCAGTCTGCTGATTATTATCCTTACCAAAATCTGACCTTTATTTCTCTAACCAGTTTTCGCGTGCAGTCGATTTAACTTTTGTAGCTCGCCGTTGCGTTGCCGCAAACTTAATTTTGCCGTTGTGCTTGCTCTCGCGTTAACTTCAATATGTTCCAGCGACTTCTGTGATGGAGTGTATTTACTTATTTTTGCTAATACGAGTTTGCATACGCATACACGCAGACACGCAGGCGCGCACGTACGGTGTGTGTATACGCTGCTGGCGTTTACAGGTCGTTCGCCTATCTTGCGTACAGCTCTGTTTTCACGAGCAATTTGCGTCACCTTAAATTTTCTCCAGCAGCTTTATTTCGAGTAAGGTTTCACGCGAAAAAATGCTCCCGCAATTTTGCAGGCTGAAACGTTTGCCCCGTGCAGAAATTAAAATATTTGCAGCACCAACGTACGTTTGTTTCTGCGCAATTAGAATTTTATTCGGCCAGTTTATGAACGAGATTTCCCATTAAACTCGTTTGAGCAAATTTCAGGATTTTTTCCGGATGCAGCTTGTATCTTTACATATATTTTTAAAGACGCGTAACTTTTACAAATGAACTTTGTTTATTGTTCATTCATTTCAACAGTAAGATGAGAATTGTTTTTATAGTGCTGATCAATTAATGTGTTCAGAATCTGCTCTCAGGTTAAAGAGGAAATCATTACCATTTTCTGCACAGGGCGTTTCTTGTTTATTTATCAAACTACTAATTAATTACCAAT
Organism: Macropis europaea; assembly: GCA_916610135.2. Lineage (NCBI taxonomy): Eukaryota > Metazoa > Arthropoda > Insecta > Hymenoptera > Melittidae > Macropis > Macropis europaea. The sequence goes on from OU744344.1 coordinate 21,674,807, forward strand.
GCATTCTATAAATAAAAGTTAGATCAAAATCTTGTATAAAAATATTTTCAGAAAGGCTTCACTTGCAAGTAACGACGAAAGCATGAAATATAAGTTAGTATTATACGTCGTCAGAATATTTCAACGAATTTACTTATAGGTAAATATGATCATTATGAATTATCATTAAAAACGAGTTTAAAAACTTGAGTGAAAAAAATGTAACAACATTATCAATTTGTTACTTATACTTTCAATGATCTTAATAGACCGTAATTCCGTAAACAAATTAGGTAAATATCGGTAAAATATTGTAAAGTCCATACTAATTTGTATTTCATGTTGTATTTTTAATGCAGTATTATAGACATTTTTCACTGAAACAAATTAGATAAATATAACTGATATATTCTAACGTCCATACTTATTTATATTTAATATTGTTGTATTTTTTAATGTAGCATTTATGAACATATGTTTTATACAAGTTCCTTCATTCGTTTCGGCTTATAGAACATATTGGTACACTTTGATTGTTTAATCCGGATACATCCATTAATTCTCATTGTTTATGTATAAAAGTTGTATCAACTACAATATCATTAATAACCATGTTATATATACACTGTTGCTCATTGAACGTCGAATAAACACCAACCTGCATAATAAAATACAATTTTTTAATATAGTATTCTATAACCTTTTTGCAAGCAAAATCTAGAGTAGTATGTTTCTTGTATTAAACTGTGCGCCCAGTATTTTGTTTTATACTGATCGAGAGGTCATCAGTAATTTACTATAATTTCCTTATGTGTAAACGATGTGTCTATACTTCGTGTGTACATAACCCTTGCTCGTCTTGAAACGGGGAAATATGGAAACTCTGAATAATGATAAAGATTCTTACAAATCTATTTCCCCGCGAACAGTTTTCCCTGACGCTGCCTTATTTATGAAAGTCCCATGCATTATAAATTTCATTGCTTTGTCAACCCGCATCCGTCCTTCGTGACAGTTTGACACATTTTTCTCATAAAAATGCGATAAATGTGAAAAAGCAGTATGCCTTGCACATCGCTTTATGATTACTAAACGGTGAGAACAATCTTATGCTTGAATCTACCGAATGCACAGAAATTTAATTTTTTATTTTCACCACAAGAATTTGCAAATTTAACTATTTATCTTCTCACCAAAATCTTTTTTTTTTACGGTTGTGTCAATCTGACACCAAGGGAAAAATTAAGTTTGGAAAACGAGGGACGGTGGAGGATTAATACAATCACCAAAAAAGGAACCATAAAAATGATTATTTTCTGAAATTCTATTCCTTGAATATTACATTCCAACCGCACAGAATGTACACACGGATTATCGTATAATTAATATCGTTAGCTTCGAATAATGATAATAGAATACGATGTACCTTGTTATCGAGGCACATGAAGACACGATAAGATAACGCACCTAAATATTTAGCGAGGAAATATTCCCTGGTTGCACAAATTCTTCAAGAGTGAATGTTATTCGAAGATAGACGTGATAGCGATAACAGCCTTTAATTTGAAAATAATTTCGATGAAATCACCTGCGATGTTTGCAAAGGTAATGTCTTTATCTTTGGTATGATGGTGTGCGTGTCTTATGGAGACAGAACGAGGTTTACGCTAATATTTCCTGAAAATATTATCACAAACGGTCGATCAAAGATTACTGTCGGATATTCCCCGGTTTCCTTTTATTCTCTTGTGAATTAAGCAAAGCGAGGGGAATACCACCAGTTAATTGCTTCTATCATCATGTCGCCGTGTTTTTCCTGTTATTTTGCTGGAAAAGAGGAAGTAGCTGCGGTTTTTCATGTCAAGGTTTTATTGTTAAAACATTACGAGCTGCACGTGTCGTTTGACTATTATGTGTGTATGTATGTGTAGTGATTCTGTAGTATAGAGATTGTTTTGTTTTATAGTATACATTGCATGGATGATTATATAAATAATGCATTGTTGTATTGTAAACAGTATATTGGACAAAGAACTTGTTCAAATCTTTCATTTTACATACTCGCAGATTGTAGGAATAAAAATTAGTTATCCTGCAACAATATTTTACAATAACTAGTATCATCAATTCGTTACATTACTGATTTATCAGAACAGTGGACAACTTACATATTATTATTAAGTTTATGTATTACTAATGAATTATACAATATTAAGACTATATATTATTGGACATAAAAATTACTGTCATTGTTCTTTATTTATTTATCTCTTAAAATAATAACAGCAATAAAAGGTAACTACCGTGGAACAATCTACCACGAAGAACGTAGGAAGTTATTGTTTGCGCGAGGAATCCGACTAAACTTTATTCGTGTAATCGTCTTAAATAAACGTTTGTACAGAATTATTCGATTAAACGCTCGACGCTGTCCATAAATATTATCATTGTAGAATTAGAAGCACTTAAGTGAGATTTTCACCGGCGGGTGTAGCCTGAAAATTAGGAATCTTGCCAACTCGTCTTCTTGTGGATCCGATTTTTTCAAGATTCGCCCAAATACTTTCGAAACTTCCTCTCACAGCGTTCGTTAACTTCTTCCTAGGAAGAAATACGGTCTTCGAAATAATGGACGTAAATTATTATAGCGCTTCAGAGGAGCGAAGAAAGATTATGAACTTTTAAAGGACTGAAGTTTCAGTGTGAGTATGCGCCGTAAGAAAGACAATTAATGTGCAAATTACAAGCCTTAGAAAGTTTATAGAATGAAACGTATTCACTGTATTTTGTGACAAGTAATTTGATTCAGTCTAGTCTATATTTAAAATAGATAACCTGATGTAGCGTGAATTCTTGGAAAAATCACATAGTACGTATTTATTTATTAATAACAGGTGATACTGTCTAGAATAATAATACAATAGTAAACATGGAAAAGGACATTCAATATTATTATTATTTATTGATTTATTGATAAATTTACTTACATTGCAGGTAACAAGTATAAAAATAAATAATATAAATACAAATATGAATTACACTTAAATTAAACATTACATAGCATAAAATAAACATTAAATTGAGCCTTAAATGACTAACTGAACATCATATAAAGTATTTCTTTTAACTTAGCAATTCAGAATAATTCTGAATTGCTAACTATTATTCTCATCGATAATTATTATCGATGTTGTACAAGTAATATTACACGTTAATTGAGTTGTTGAGGCATTAACAATTTAAGTATGTTAATTATAAATGTATTCAAATAATCTTCAAAGAAGTCCAATTCAGTGATTGATATAATTGAAAAAAAAACTTTTTAGGGTCATCTAAAATTATTATGGATGTTCAAAAGTTGTACCCGTTTTTTTTAGTATAGAAGCAAAACAAATCTGTGGATTAACTAACGTCTTTATTGTTTTACATAATAATCAGTATTACCTATGACCACTTGCCATCTTTCTGGTTGAATTTCTCTACTGTGGAACTCTGCCGTCTTGGAGTCGAGAAACTCTTGTAATATGGTTTCGATGTCTTCAACTTCATCGAAGGTTTTTCCAGCTAAGTTGTTCTGTGGAGATAAACAAATGTGGTAGTCCGCAGATGCGAGGTCTGGAGAATACGGGGGGTGAGGTAACACTACCCATCGAATGTGCAGTAGTGTTTTCCAACTGAAAAAGTCTCTGGATGTTTAAGCAAATATATGTACATTTTTAAGTTGGAGATCCATGATGAGATGTTTTATGAGATTTTCCTCTTATGAGACAAAAATCCAGCAACAACTAAGTGTAAATATACATGTGAAAATGTTTGTCTCATGACAGGAAAATCTTATGAAATATTTCATCGTGGATCTCCACCTTTAGACTCTCATATTTCCCATGTTACCAAAGTTACATAAATGAGTAGAATCCGATAATGTAGAAATGGATCAGAAAATAAGGGAAATTAAAAAACTGAGAAAATAAAATGTCAAAAACCTGACTCTGTTTTGAAGAATTTCTTAAATTATCAATATTCCACCAGTCTTAAAAAAGAATTATTTCTGGACCCACTATGATTTTTTCTCCTCAAGTTTGCTCCTACCTCTTTTCAACACCTTATGCTTCAGAAAATGTTTAACACAAACTTAATAAAGATAATCATGAGGATATAAAAATTATCTAAAATCATATTTGTGTTTTTTACGTTACTTTGCTGAAGAATTTTTATAATTTCTACTAAGATCTTCAGTTCTGAAGTATTTTTGAGGACGATTGTAAAACCCATCGAAATACTTCTTATTATCTCTCTAAATGATAGCCAGTGATATTTCCTCAGTTGCAGAGCCGACTTGAACGTCGAATTTTAGAAGCTGACTTTTAGCAGCTAAACTTCTCGCATAAGTTCGACGAAGCAGCTATAGAACCCGTGGCCTGGTATTATGAAGCCGCCTTAAAAATTGTTAGGAAATCGAGCGAACGATTTGTACGAATAGTTGGAAGTGTTCTTCTGCTGCAACTTGTATCTCGATTCACGGCGAAGTTTCGAGGCAGGGATTATTTTCCCAACAATAAGATCGTGTTCGAGTTCTTGTTCTCGAAGATTGTTCGTCCAAATCTGCTTTGGACGCGATGACGAGGATGGAAAGCGTGACAGTGAAGAAGACGTTGTTCGTCCTCTTCTTTAAAACATGCAGGCGTGACAAAATAACATTGATGTTAATTAAATCGTTCTACGTAGTTGAAGTTACCACTCGGTGAATTAATTGTAATAATAACTTTTAAAAATATTATATTGAGATAGACAGCAGAAGATTGTGAAATGAATTTTTTTAACCTTCATCCATCTCTTACTTTCAAACAATTAATGTAATGGAAAGATAAATAATTAAATTTACAAATTCTTTGATTGAAAATATAAACATGAAACTTTTGTACATTCAGGCATGAGATTGTTCTAATGCTTGTTCAAACAAGGACGTCTTTTAGTGAACATGTTCAGATTTCCACTATTTATCGTGAACCGTCCTTTCGAATGGATTTCAACCGTATTTATCTAAATCTGAGCTTAACATTGTTTCCGCGTTAACGGTAGTTAGTGCAATTGGCTTTCGTCCAATCACGTTAAATCCGTTAAAGTGGAGTAATGCAGTGCGAGAAACCGATAAATATGTGGCACGTATGAAATTATAGAACAGAAAATAGACATTGCAGAAAACCCAGTGAGGGTGGCGCAAATTTGAATCGTTCAAACGATTGATATACTTTTCATATTGACTGTTCTTCTTTAAGGGGAGGTTCCGGTCTGGAACCATCGAAATAGATGATTTTTAAGAATTAAAAACAGAAAAACTATGGCAGACAATTTAATGTGAATTTTGGCGTTCTATTAACCCTTTGACTGCTACGAGTGCCTGCAGGAACTTGACAGAGCCGCTCATCGTGTACTGTCGATGCCCATAGGCGTTCGGTGGAATGGCTCAATCAAAGGGTTAAGGATGTCTGAAACTATGATAAATTATCCACAATCTCTACACAATTTCAACCCTTTGAACTCCTTTGTAGAGTGTGACTCGATATCGATTTTATTCACAGGTACTCCTATGTTGAGGCACACTCGACATTTTTAAATTGCCAGTTTAAGTATGTATTATATTTCGCAATATTTTTTTTTACCTAGATAAGCAATATTACATGTATATGACCCCTTTTCGTAACAAAAAAAGTCCTTGAAGTGTTCAGGTACATGATTGTTTGCACCTAATTGGTTCTTATCGACTAGCTGTCGTTTGAAGTATATTTCAAATAAAACACTTACAATAGTAGGGAGTTATTGAAAAAAAAATTGAAAAAAAATTGGGCGTTCAAAGGGTTAACTTGTCAAATTTTTATTAAAAGTAATGACCTCTGTTCTACGGATAGCATTCAAATCTACTGCATTCTATTAAAGAACACAAGATGAAACTTATATTCACTTCAACATTCTAAGTCTCCCATTTCGGAGGATAATTCTCACAAGGAACGTGTAGTGATTCAATACCATATTTTTTAATCTTCCGTTGATCGGTTTCGATCGAACGATCAGAGAAAATAGTCGAAGGAACGCGATCGAACAGTTTTGCTTCCATCAGCCGGGTTTACCTCCCCCGTTCATTCGCGACGGCATCCCCCGCGAAAGCACGGAACTTCCTCGAGAATAGATCGTTCCGTGTAAGTCCGGATTTCCAGGCGAGCCCTTCACAGCGATTTTGCGAAACCCAACATTTCACTGGATTATCGTCGCGCGAGATTATACTTTCAATGCACCTTAAAACTCCTCGTCGAGGAACCCGTGCGCGTGCCTCGAATTTCTGATTGCGCCCTCTTCCACGACGGATTACGTTTCACGGATTACCACTGCTCCCGGAAAAATGTTAAGGGATCGATTCATTGTTCCTTCGAGTTCCACGATCCCGTCGTTCGACGCGCTGAAGGTAAAACGGATAAATACGACGGTCATTATTAGACTGCGGATTTTTATGCAAATATTATGTCGTGCCTCAGAAGCAGGAAAATGCAAATACTATTTATCATTGATTTTATCATCCGGGAATGGCTGTTTGTTATTTGTAATTCAGTCGAACCTCGGTAACTCGAATCTCAAGGGAAGAGGTAAAATCTTCGGGTTGTGGAGGTTTCGTCTTATCGGAAATTTCGATATTTTGTTGATACTGAAGGAGGATATTGCGTAAACACGGATTCAAGGATATGTAATTGGAAAATGATAGTGAAATAAAGAAAATAATTATTGTTCAAGTTATTACTTCAACATTGGTTTTTAATTCTTTTACAGGGGCTCAATTCTGTTATTGTCGACAAAGGTATAATTATACATTCATGAAGATATGAATTAATATTCATCACGAAATCCTCGTTAATGTGATCAAATTAAGAATACAATTACAAGATAAGTAAAATTCCCTCACCTGAATAAGTAAAATTAATATGATTATGAAATTAGGTGCATTTAATGGCAGTGTAATATCAGATCACGAAGCACAGAGAAGATGGATAGCTCCGAAAGACTGCAGTATATTTTTAATTTCTTGGCTTCACGCATTTTGAGTAAGGTCGCTTGCAGTATTCGCTGTTAAAAAATTGCCGGAGATTATGAAATGCGCACGGTAAAATTCATTTGATAATTTGACGTTCTGAAAGAGGGAAATAATTTTTTTGTCAGCCACTACCTAATAAACTAGGAAAGTTCAGAACACATGTCATTATTAAGCTCGCATTAAACTTCTCTGCTTTCTGCGTTGTGCTACATTTCAATTAATAAGCCAATGGGGGCAGTCTGCATCAGTTACCGTATAATAATAGCCCGATTGTGTTGAAATGGAAATATATAGGTACGGGAACTTTAGAACTAGTTAGAGCTTGTTTGTAAAAAAAAATACGAGCCATTAAATTGTCGTTTGGAGCTTAAAGTGGAATTTATCTGTTCTCGCGAGGGCAATATCGTTCGCCGTTGTGAAATACTTATTTCATAAATATTATTCCTTGCAAAGGGAAATAATTTATTGAATAAAATTGCCTTTTCAATTCAGAAGTATCCCCCTTCTTTTATTTTATTTATTTGTTCTATTCTTTTGTGAAATTTTTCTCCCTGTTTTCGGGATGATGTGTAAAATGTCATTGCTGAAATGAATTTAATATTGCTATTATTAGTATTATTAAACAGTGGATCTTTAAGGAGTTCAATTTATTCAAATACATGAAGGTTACACGTTTTATAAAGTAGATGAAATCAAAAATATATTTTGTAACATTCAAAGCAGAAAATACTGTCTTGTCAAAGTGCCAGTTTTTTAACTACATTAAAGCAAAAAATATTGAAATATTGATATACATTTGCATGAATGTCCACAGAACGTTTCCTCCAATCAAATTCTTTTCGCTTACACTGCCGTCCACGAGTATTAGGACGCTTACAACTTTTGTCGAACATGTGATGTTTCACCTAATTCTTATACTACTGCTGTTTTACATTAGATTAAGCACACCCTCAATTTTAATATAACTAAATGTTTATATTTCCATGAAGCGTTTGAGCTTTTTTAATGAAGACGTTTCTTTAAAATATCTTACGAACTAATCATTTTTCGATCACTTTACTCTAATACCTTCTTACGCAGAATGGCGAGAGGATTTAGTTTCTGCAAAAGAAAATATACGTTACCATTTAAAAAATTGGTGGAACCGTAACATGCACATGAATCGTTACACTTGCAAATAAAACATGGCCCTCGAAGTAAATGACAACTTGTCCTACCTCGGTTGGCTGGAAGTTCTCGGTCCCAAATTCTCTTTCAGCCAACCGTGGCACACTGTAATTGCAATCAGAAAAGAGGCATGTCTGGCTCCAGTTATCTGGATCACCCTGTATAGCAGCGAATACTAGTTTTTTTTACTGTTGCACATCCTTTTATCGTCAGAGGCAACTATCCAATTTTCTGCGGCTCTTCGTTTGAATAAGGAACTGTTTCGAAAGTGTTTGTCGGCAGCGTAATTGATACTCATCCTCGATGCTTCTCTTCATACGTCATATCGTACGTCACAACAACGTTGCACAATAGCCGAGCAAAAAGGTGTCGTATTGTGGCAGACGTTGCACCGAAACGTGAATTGACATGACATGTAACCCGTACGAATGAATGGTTCGAGGACCCTCGAAAAGCATTGCGTTTTGTATGATCCCAGGAGCCGGTGAAAGGCGCGCACAAAAGAGCATTCCTGCTCTGATATTTGTAAGTCGTTTCCACCCTTGCCGCTTTAACGGTAAAAGGGTGGTGACTACGCCACATTAAGAGAACACTCAAGCAAGGCTAAACGCACCCTTTGTCTTTACCAGGTTCTCGTGGCTCCTCGAGATCAAACGATCGAGGGTGAGCGAGCTGAAAATCGGAGCTGATTTTTTATTTGCCGTATCGCGAAACGTCTTGCTGAACTTTCTTCGCGGTGTAATAGTTTTGAAGCTTTCACTGTTACATGTATCACCTATACATGGGTAACGCTTAAATACAGTTGTCATTTATCAACACATGAATAATATTAGGCTGGCAACTAAATTCGCGATCTATCGAATTTCTTCGCCTCAAACCGAACGAACATTCCCAATTCAAATGTAAATAATTCGAATACAATATTATTTCAAGGATTCTACCAAAAATTTTCATACCAACAATTTTGAGGGTCGCAAATTTAGTTGCCAAGCTAATCAGTAAAATTTTTAAAATAACGCGAAAGGTACAAAAAACCGTTAGTAAAATATTTAGGAAGATCTAACAGAACCAGTAAGAATTATAAATAATTACTAATATTAGTCGATTACTTTCATTTCATAGCTCCCGATTTGTCTTGTTGAAAGATAATTTTTGCTGCTTCTGCAACATATCCAAGTTCCAGAGATGATTACTTTCTAATGTGAATACAAATTAATCGTCTAGGTCAGAGATGGCCATCCGGAACAACGCCTGGCTCCGGCCTACTCCTACTCTGCGTTCATTCCCCTCACATAATAAGAAAGTAGAGATGTAATCTCTGGATAAAACTGATGTACATAAAAACAATTGTCCACGTCACTGTCTCTTGAGAAGCCGTACTTACCGACAGTAACCGATGTTTTTGACGTCATATCCAGGCCACGACGTAAGTGAGGGGAATGGACGCAGATTGGGGATAGGCTAGAGTCAGGACTTGCTCCGGCTGGCCATCTTTGGTCTAGGTGAACCATTTGATTTTTCAGGAAGAATATTATTTATTATATATTGGAAGTTATTTACGATTCAACTCAATATGTATTATGTTCAGTCGATTTTAACTCGTCTGTAAGTGCAAAGAGAGAGTGACTTTTAAATTTCCAATTCTATAAATCGTGGACGAAGTTAAAACGTCGAGTTACGATTCCGAAACGATCAGGAATTTATCCGCCACATTCCGCGCGTTCGTATTCGCCCGTAGAGCAACGTAACATCTGCGTTCTCCTCTTAAATAATTCGTTCGAAGTACGTGTGTAAAATCGGTACACAACGGCGTCATTGAAATCGGCCTTCTTCCTCAATGGCGATTCTTTCAATGAGTATTTAAACCGCGACCGGAATACCTGCACAGGTAGTCAGGCTAAAGTATTCTTCTTTCAGGATGCTATGCTGCCTACCTAGTAATACAGGATGGCTCAAAATTCGTGCTACGATCCTGAAGATTTAGCTCCCATGCTCTTATTTTTTGAGGGGTAGAACTATTTTTCGTTAATTGTGATTTAAACATTGAATTATTTATGTAACAGTAAAATTGATTTGTTGAGGGAAGAGTTATTTTTGTTTTATATTCTATTAATTCAAAAGATCTCAAAATTATAAACAGGGATATGTTACTATAAAAAATGTCAACTGATTTTATTTAAAAAAATCACAACAATAGAATAATGTAGTTAAACAATCATATCAACTGATTAATACATTCCTTGTGGAGGCTCTTTAGGTAACTTTCCATTCATGGTGCATGAGTCGTCTGAGCCCCATGTCCAAGTGTCTACAAATTTTATACATTATTTATGACATTGATAAGACCACAAAATCTTGATAATGCATTACGAAGCACAGTAAATATTTGTACTTTGAAAAACAAAAATACAGTAAGACCGAAAAATGGTGAATAACAGAATGACCCTCAAAATTGGGTACACAGTATCACTAATGATAATTTTAGCTGGTTACTGACATAGAATAACTAATTTTCGGATGTTCACATGATCGAGGTTTTGTTATAGTTTATAATAACACTTGATTTATTAGTGGAAATATTAAACGGTCTAAGCGGGCAGTTCAGCGAGGGGCGTATGCGACCCACAGAATGTGTTAAAGCAAACAGAAGTGAACTTAATCAATATTTATTTGTTCCTTCCTAATTTTTGATAGTCCAATGTTTTTTCTACTTCCCCCAATGCTTATTTCATTATCGTTTTAGCTAGTTCTATAACATGCTTTTTAGCAACTTTAGCTAACCATCAGTAAGACAATCTGAACTATCGTTGCCGAAAGCTGTGCTAATCTTTGAGTCTGACTTTAAAAATCAATCAAGCAGTCGTGCACTAAAAGGTTTAAAAGAATAGATTTATTTATCCATTTTACCTGAAAAATCGGTTCATTTTAACCCTGTTGGTAACAGTCTGTAACAGTTATGGTCACCGGAGCTGCGTGCCTTCCCCCACTCTAGGTCCATCTTCCTTGTTTCAGTTCTCTCCAGTTTGCTATGAACCTATAGTGGAGGAAAGCCGCAGCTCCGGTGGCCATCAGTGGTATATAATGAAATCGATTTCATGGAATTCTTATCGAGTACATGTACAATCTCTTGACTATCGATTGGAAGAATGGTGTTCTATTATTTTGACTAATTTTCAAGCGTAGAACCAGACTTCTTTCGTCTGCATGCCGAATTTTGGACCATCCTATACAAGTATGTATGTGCTTTGTACGCTTGTATACCTACACCATTTGTTATGCGGTGTTTCCGATGCAATTTTAAGTATTGTCTGCTCTACCTGTGCCACCTTGCGTTTCGCCTCTATTTCTTCTGGGCTTTCTTTACATTCTGCAGGTCCTTTTCGATTCGGCACGTTCGCAGTCTGGAAACGTCCAAAGAGAATCGTGCCTCTGTGAAAAATTCTTCTCCCTTCAATTCGATTCTTCAGTGTGTTTCTCTGGTATACGTTGATGGTGATTTTATTCATTGGAAATTTTTGTAATTATTTTGTTCACCGTTCGAGTTTTTATGGAGCATGAACTTTCACTGAAAATTCTTCGCAACTTTAATAAAGTACCTGGACAGATAATTAATAATCTAAATTCATTTTACGTTAATTTTTAGTGCACGTCAGTCGTTTTTAAAACAGCGTGAAAAAGTTTTAATATTTTTCTCGCTTTTAAAATTGTGTATTGAATTTAATTCTACTTTCTTATCATTATAGGTGATTTAGTGTAATGTAATAATGTTTTTAGATTTTTTAGGGACGAATTTATGAACATTGGAAAGGAATGATTTAATTTTTGTTTAGTTCTGTTTATTTGGCGCCAATTTATAATTATTATACAAAAACGAAATAAAACACTGAATGACGTTAGTAGGCGTATATGTGGCTACTAACAATAATAACATTTCATTTAAGAAGTATATAAATATGTACACGCACATATTAGTCTTCCTGATGAAGTTAAGAGATTTCGCGTGTTGCAAAGTACTGGATCACTTTACTACGACTATAAAAAATCATTTATGGAAATCGTCTTATTTCTCTATTATTTCGGATGGTCGACATTTCACTGCAATGCTCGTAATCGAGATTTTTAATTTAGTTTAATAATTTCTCTTTTTTACAAAGAAGTATACGCTAAAAACCTCCATGACGTCATTGAAATTATATTTCACGCTGTGAGTAATTTGGTGAGTCAGACTATCGATAAAGTGTCGAAGACAGTTTAACGTAATACATTCTACAATTAACACTTTGACTGCCGCAAATTATCTTTAGACATTTATGCAAAAATCCTTTTTACAATACTTTACATTCAATATTATTACAATTACTGCTTTATTAAAATTTGAATATTTATATGTCATAAGTCACAGTTCTGCTCATTTATTTATTCTACAAATGAATTATTCAAACGAATAAAAAAATTCAGAATACAATAAATTCTTTTAAACTAGTATTTATCTGGATTATTTGGAAGAACTGTGTTGATAAGCCTTTACACTTTTCCTAAAGAATTTCCAAAGCAAATATATAATTATCATACAGATAAAACAAAAATATCGTTATCGAATAGAGATATATTTAAAAGCTATAAGAGTGAAACGTCGTATCAACTAAATTATGTAATTCTTTTATCTTAGCAGGGAACGCGTTTTAAAAATTACGTGGCGGTATTTTTGGTACATATGTAGTTAAAAAAAATGAAGTTCACATAAGATTAGACGTACATATTACGTATATCTGGTCCCGTACAGTCAGATATAGTTTATTCAGTCTAAAATTATATTCGTGTTCATATCGAATTGACATAGGGCGTCAACTAATCTTATCAGGCATATCGTGACATGCTTGGGAAAACTTTCTCGTCCGGGTAGGAAAGCGTTTAAAGTTTTCCTTGAGTTACGGCAACGTTTCAGCTGTTCGGTGTAATTATCAGCCTGAAGAAACGAGGAAATATTATCGATCCGAATAATTGTCGGCGTTGCGTACATTTGCAACAATTATTTCTGGAAAACCATTAACGATGCAGATAGTTTTATCGTTAGTGGGTTACGCAACACGAAAAGAAATTTTTTTTCATGAAATGTTTTGCTCATTGTAACTGGAATATATTTAACGTTGCGCCATTCTGAAAAACATAACAAATTCAAATATAAAATGTGGAGTGAAGAGCTTTCGGTTTTATACGATTATTAGTAATTGTTTAATAAACATTTTTTACATCTAGATAGGTGTACATGTCTATTAAAAAATAAAAAAAGATAAAATAGTTATAGATTTTGGTATTATATTTTTTAGTTGTTTTTTCTTGAATTTCGGCTGAAAAAATTGAATGGGAGGAGAAATAATAATACGAATAACATAAATTGCAATTTTTGCCCCTTGATGTGTGTGAAAGTAATATAATTGAATTGCACGGTGTATATTTACACATAATTATATTTAATTTCAATTGAGAGCGTTGAGACCTTTTTAAAATTATACATGTTAATGTTATGGCAAATTAGATAAACAGGATTAAATAAGACGCTACAAACTTTGTTATATTCGTTCTCACGTTTCAGTTTGTTGAAGCAAACGCTAACATGATTTAAATTTATTATGCATCAGCCAGCATCATAACAAGAGAAAATTTAATTAAAAATCATTTGTTCGGTATTTTAAAGTTATCAATTTTTTTATGTGATCACACGTTTTATCATGGTACTCTTCTAGCTAACGAAAAAATTCGTTCATCTATGACATGTTGACTTTAAAACGACCTGCATTAAATCAATTACTGCGGTCTGTGCGGGGAACGCGCATGGGCGTTCAATCGTCGTACTCAATAAATAAGCTTGTCGATTCCCCTCACGCAACGTAAAGTGGTACTCAGTCAATTTTTAAACAATTTTCTCGAAAACCAAGCCTCATATGAAAAAAATTTATTCTGTATTTTCGACTTATTCTTGCATGCAAAATCACCCCCTTTTCGGTTGTGCCACCAGTTACCGAACACCCTGTATAAAATGAAGTGTCCTGACTGACTGACGATCAATGCATAGCTCAAACCGCTGCTCCTGGGAAGCTGAAAGGCAGACACTTTTCTTTAATAGCGTAGGTAACCACTAAGAAAAGGTTTTCCTGCCCTCCCCCTTCCCTGATATCAAAACTGCCCTCGCGAGAGCGGGTGCATCAGCTAGTCTTAAATACGCCGGATCCCCAAAAGGGGCTCATGGCAGTGAATGAGTTAATATCTCAGAAATGTAAACATCTCAGAATACCAGAAAAGTGACTTATATCACTCTCGAAATAAAGGGTAGACATATCGATCTGCGATCGAGTATTCCACAAACATGGAGAAAAAAACGTGGAAATCTCCCTTTGACCGGTTCGCGTCGTTCACCCATACCGTAAAGGGGCGATCGAACTGTTCCCGCTCGAGTTGCCCTTTCTGGCGTCTTCGTTCGGCGAATTAAAGTTAGTCGCTCCGTGGAATTTTTTCCCTCCTTTCTCGTGCAGTTTCAATGATTTCAAGTGTCAATGGCTACCACTCACCCCCTCCGCCGCGGATGGATGGAGCCCGTTGTTTTCCACCCCTTGGCGAGTCGACATTGAAATGCGACGGAACGTTAAAAGCAGGTTTCGCCTAAGATCGGGGAGGGCGAAGGGGGTAGAAAGGGAAACGCGACGTGAGATCGCGAATCGAGTCGACAACATCGAGAGAGGCCAGGCTGAAGAGAAGTGGAGCGCGCGATAAAGAAGAAAGAGAAACGGAGAAAGGGGAAATAATTGAAGAGAGATAGCGTCACGGATAGCCGGGGAAGATGTATTGGAAGGAAAAGAGGGATAGAGAGAGATTCATGCCATGGCTCTCCTGTTCGGACTTTTTTATCCGGTGTGTAACGAAGAGAGCAGGGGCGATTGAGATTGTCGGATGAAAGAGTGGAGCAGAGAGGAGGCGAGACTGCGGGCGAGAGAAGAGCTGAACGTATCAGAGAAAGAGATGGAGAAAGAGCAGTTTGACCGGTCGGAATTTTCTACTCTTTTCTTCCCATACCCCTCCTCGGTGACTCCGGCCACCTTATTTTGTTTGTGGTACTTTTGTTTCAGTCAGACGCTCGATTAGGTGTCTCATTGTAGCGTTAAGAAATTGCTCTTGTTTGGGAGATCATGATTGTCTCTGCGATCAGTGCTGGGTTCAAAGAAAACGTTGCTTGAGATATTATTCCGTATAACGTATTGTGCTATTTTTATGGTGGCTAGGTTTGAATATTTTTGAAATAATGGAATAATGATACTATTTCACGGTCATTTAAAGTAGGATTTTATTATTTTGTTTCAAGTGAGTTTTATAAAAATATTTAGTGTATTTGGTTGTCCATTACGAAAGCCTCTTATTGTTTCGCGTTGAAATTTCTTTTAGATAAGATATAAACGTTTCATTTATTTTCAACCTTCAGTGATAAATACAGTAATGCCTTGAATTATTTTCTTGGACCATACGCAGCATTTTAAAAAAACGTGTGTATAGAATACTTACTATATAACAGTTATCCATATAGAAATTACTATTTTTGTACTTACCTCAGCAGTCTGTCTATGACATGATACTGTAATGTTTATTATATGTATAGAAGGAATAAAACCGTTAATAAACAGTTCAATTAAATTCAAATATACAAGTGATTACAAAATATCATATACGTTTAAGGTTAATTGTGTAGAGTCAAAAAAATTGCAAACGGGTGTTGTCCAGAATCCTTCACGATTATAAACAAAATACTGTAACAACAAAATAGCTAATGTAACATACGTACACAACCAGATTAATTGTAATTGAATTTTCTCAATTTTCTTCATAGTGAACCTTGCATCTATTATATAATTTCAATTAATTGTTTAAAAATATACAATTTACTAAATAATAAAATAAAGCCAATTTAATATTCATGGAAATTGTTTGTATAGATCATTCCTTTATTGATATTTAAAATAAGAAAACATTGAAATGAATCATTGTATGATTTGTGTAAGCTTAATTTTATAATAAATAGTTAGAACCGAAGGGAAGCTTCTTCACTCGGGCTCCAAATCGTATCAGTCAAGTATTCGATTAGGCGTCATTGTATCATTAAGAAATTGCCCTATTCGGTTTACAGTCACGTGATTGAGAGATCCTGATTGTTTAATGCAATTGCGACTGTTAAGCAGTGGTTTATCTCTATTATACTTGATTTACTTGTCTGTGAATTACTGTACACTTGAGGCGATACAAAATGGATAAACGCCTATATATAAATATATCTGTATGGAACAATCGTTCCGTACGTTTTTTTGAAAGAAACACTTCATCCTTCAAATAAAAATTTGGTGCAAATCAAAAGTATATTCTGTGCGAAATGTTGGATCTATTAAATAATCAGTAACATAATTGTCATGGATATCCGGGTTTAATTAGCTAATGATATGAAAAAGTGATAGACAACTTAATGAAGAGTTCTAGGAAATGATTAGAAAATGCAGACTGATAACACTTTTAATATGCTAATTATTACTGTATAGGCAAATCTATTCAAATAATAATAATTACACATAGTAATGTCCGAGGCTTCTAGGTGTAATAATAATAATAATATCGACTTTATTCTACAGAAACAAAAGCAATGAAAACGCGTGGAAACTTATAAATGTTTGTATGGTTGTATAAAGGATGAGATTCATAAAATACAAATAAAAAATAATTAAAAAGAACAAGAAAAAAGAAAAAACTAAAATAGAGTCCATTTTTCCAAAAGGGAAACAAAGAAAATATACATTCTACATTACAATCGTAAATCTGACAATGGAAATTAGTTAAAAATTATACACGTTGTTGGTATGGGCCCTTTGCTCCTCGTTTACAGTTTCAACAAATCTTGGCATGTTAACTGTAAATTTTTCACAAATTTCTGGCAACAATTTGTTCTATTCCAAGCTACAAATGGTTCCACAAAACCAGATTACGATTTTGAACCGATTCGTCATATTTTTTGGTTCACAATTTTTATTTATTTGTATGTTCTAAATAATTTGTGCAGTGATCTAAATAAAATATCATACTTTCGACAAAAATGGCAAGTGTCCCAATACTTGTGGACAGCAGTGTAGATACTGATGTAACTAAGTTTGAAATAAAATATTATTATTTGCATTATTAATCCACCGAAAGAAAGGCAAAAACAATTTACACCGCGATGGATGGATGATCGATGGACCCGATTTCTCGAACGAGAAGCAACAAGCGCAGTTCCTTCGCAACATCGCAAGTTCTGAAGTCAGCTGGTCGAGCGATAGCTGAAATTCCACGAACAGTTTATCACATTTCAAACGTATTCGTGACGCGTATCTGTCAGCTCGCGTGATCTTCAATTGCAGGCTAACCAGCACATGCAAACTGTACGTTTCCATCATCTCGATTATTATTTCACTCGAGTGACTGAATGTCAAGCGCGCCGCGGTATCGCCATAATCTTGCGCAGGAAAATTGGCCTGGCTAATCGTCGCTGCACACGGCTAGGTCCACCTTAGACCCGACAAAATGTTAATTAACGACGAACGCGACCAGAGACACTAATGAAAGCATAATGGACCGAAGGGAATGAAATTCACGCTGTTGATCCACGTAACGGGCCGCAAAGGTCATTTTCACTCCCAAGGGGAATCCCGGCATCCTGTTGCAACTTTGAAACTTTCCCATGTATACGACAGTTACTGGAATATACACCTCTGTCCATAAGTATTAGGACACCTGCTGATCTTACATGAAGGATGACATTTGATCCAGATTATATAACTTTCGCTAGTTTTGTAACATCGTCTTAGTATGTATATTCGGCTACATACAGAGTGGAGAACAGTAACCTGATCATCTTCATTTTTTCTGTTACTGCTGAACCAATGCATACAGCAAGATTCTGTGAACGAATGAATATTTCTATCGGCGTGGAGGACAATTGAAGCGATGAATTCGAAAACAGCACAATCCCACTTTTTGATGCTGTATGTTATTGGTAGACTGCGGATGTTTATGCAATTATAACATATCAAAACATGCAAAATGTATGCAATCTTCACTGATGAATCATTTGTATCGCAGCGAGATGGACATACACGAAAAATGCATGAGTATGCGTGACTTCGAAACCCAAAATGAAACACGAGAAACCTATTAATAACTTACTTGTCAATTGCTTTATGGTCTGATTCTGAACGTGCAAGTCAGTCAACCGAATACGCATGAAAATCCAGAAAATATGCAAAATAGAAAATACATTTTTAAAACCGTCTAATGACAAATTTCTGTTTAGGCTCCATTTCTTTACCTGTTTTCTATGAAAATATGCATTTGTATAAACATCCACAGTCTGTTTATTGGTATGACTGTTTCCAGTTTGCTTACAATTAGATCTATCCAATGACATACTTAACCCAAAATTATGCACTGTTAAGTATTTCCCTATAACCACTATACAAACTATCCTTCTTTCACGTAGAGGGGACGTATAAGGGTATTCTCGTTCTGGGGTAAGAAAAATCCTACAGATTGCCATCAGATAACTGTATCAAGAGCTATACGACTTGGAGAAGGGTTGACAACTATGCGTGACACTTTTCGTGATTCAGGCGATCCGCAAGTTTGCGAAGAAACGGACGAAGGGTGCACCGATAGCATCTTGTTCGTCTTATTAAAACAGTAAGTTCCCAGGCACGTGACGATGTAGCGATGTCTTGACGCGTACGTACACATGTACACACGGTTTGCACGCAAACACACGGACACAAATACACGGAGACAAATACGAAGTGGAGAGAGTCAATGCACCGAGTAGCTGGATCAATGAGGCTGATTGCTCAGCCCAATTCTCTTGTAGACGCGAACCAGACCGAGTGAGCTCGGCTGCTTATTTTCCGAGGGAATGTCGTGTCGAGAGAATTAAATCGAAACGAATTGAAAACTCTTCAATTACAGGAACATACGTTGTTCAAGTGCAAGGTCTCCAGCTTTGTTGGTTCAGGGGAAGCTTCAATGAAAACCGCGTGAAGATTGGGAATACTTTCGATCATAGGACGCCATGACTTGTTCACTTCAATTGAAGACTGTTGCGTACCGTGTTCTTCACCGCAACTGGAAAGATGTTCACGAATGCTCTTACACGCAGAGTTAACTGGTTGTGAAGATGTTTTAATTATGTATAATTAAAAATGCGGGGTCTCATTGGAAAAGTTGATATCCTCGAGATGTTGAAGAAGTGACCTCGAATTAAATGCTCTCTCGCTACACACATTTTATTACATCAAAAGCAATAAAGTTGTTTCTGATGTCTAAATTCGGTTAAACAGCTTATGTGTTGTGAAGTGGCACAAGTCAGTTTTTCAGAAAAAATGAGTCTAAGCTGCTTCAGTTAAAAATAGATACGATCTACAAATAGATATGGCTTGGTGTTCCTCCGTTTTGTAAGCTGGTAGAACTCATTGAAAGAAACAAGTCATATTTTATGGCGAATAGCCAGAACAAATAAACAATTGAAAGGTGTATGGAGATTTTTGGTGTAAGAAGTTTAGAATAATTCTGTAACAAAACTGATAAGTGAGAGGGCACGGAAAAGGTGGATAAAGGAACTAGAAGAAGTGAGCCCTTTATTTGGAAACTGACATGATCTTTTTATCTGAAAACAATTTATTGCCAATACCTCTCAAAACTGCTGCTATTGACTCAATAGAAGTGTAGATATTAATCCGAGTTCTATGTAATATTCATTTCAGAAGTGGCATAAGTCAACTTTGCCGAACTTAGATTTCAGATAGATTATGTTACATAGCAAAAGAAAAATAATTATGAAAATATTTGAAGAATTTCGTGAGTCACTTTATTTTCGGATAGTTAAGTAACGTATCTTAAAAACACAATATTAAAACGTGCGCGACACTCGACAAGTTAATTGCCTGCTTTCGAAACATTTAACAATTTCAATTTTCAGAATGTTAATTGCAGTCGATACGAAACTTTCTCTCACATTTTCCACGACAACCGTTTATGACCTTATCGTTTTAAACAGTTAATTAAACTAATTCGAAGGGAATTCGTTTGTCATTCATCATAACGATTAAATTTTAATCAGCACTTCCAATAGGTAACGATATTTCATTTTCGCTCACTCAGGTGAAATTGTTTTCACGAATTCGTTGAAACACCAGATTCCCCCGTCAGCGAATACTTCCGTTCTCCGTGGAAAATTGGCCGTAAAAATCGAAAGAGTTCGCGAATTTTTTATCTACGCAACAAGTGTCACCAGTCGCTGATTTGGAAAAATAATAATATTCTATTTCAAGCTCAAATACATCGTGATCATGATTTTTATGTGACTAGTGCATAAAACTCTCCTTTTTCTACCAAGATATAGAAATAGTTACATGGCAAAATCCGTTTACTGGAAAAAATTTGTTAAAAAGAAGTTAGTAGCTTGTTTGGAAAAAAAGAATTGAAATTGATTTGTAAATTCTGCCTGAAGGTTTTCTACTCCGTTGGAAATATTGCAACCTCGTTCTTTTCGCATCCTATAATTCTCCGGATCGTCAGCCGCGTTTGCAGTCAAGGTTCGATCACACCCTGACGCTTTCTGTGCCAGCGAAAAAGAAAAGCAGCCCCAGGCGACTTCCGGTAAATTCGTCGGAACAGGAAATTTCTCTAAGCTATTCCCGAAATGAAATTCGAAACGGATGTCACGTCAGTTTCCACCGTGTAGAAGAATGTTTCATTCGGAGGGAGGTCCAGAGGTTGGAGAGAAATTGAGGAAACTTTATTATTCGCAAACTTCTTTTATCGAACGCAGAATCGAATTCTGTGCTTTTAGTCTTAAGCGTCATCTCATGCGCAACCCCGTTTCTTAATATGATTTCATCGAACGTAAACAAATTATCAGATGTAGCTATTTTTAATCATTAAGGTACTGAATTTTACTGACCTTGTTCGACTACAAACAAGTTTTTATTGTTTTAAGACTATTTCAAGTGGGTTTCAACCGATTGGTGTCATTGAATTTTTCATCAGTTATGAAGTTGTCGAGCTACCAAAATTGGTAGTAATTAGTAATTACATACCATTACTTTCCAGTACGACAAACGCAATTATGATACTTTTCTACTAAAGTTGCATATGGTGCTCCAAATTTTCATTGAGAAATTCTGAACAAATTAGATCTCTCACTTTCCACCACATGCACAGTACAATGTTTACAAAACAAAATCGGGTAATATATTTACATTTATTTAACATATGTTGCATCTTTACGACTGTATTATAAAAATTTAGCAGCCTTTTCGGAGTACTTACAATTTCAAGTTTATTCAGATAAATTCTATTTGATGTCTCGTGACAGTCAGCGTGTTAATTGTCGAGTCTTCGGAAAAATCTAATTAGAAGTAGTGATAATGGGAAATAAATATAAATTATCTGCAACTATAAAGTAAATTGCAGATACAAAGAAACGACAAAGATAGCTATCGAATGTGCCTTTTTCACTGTTTTCGCATTTATTCTGCGCCGTTTTGTGAAGCACTCTCTACAGTATCCATAAAACCGATGGGGCTCGCAATTAGTTGGGATTTGCTACGGGTCAAACCAAGCGCAAACAAAAGTTCTGTAGCGATTTAGATTCGCTTTTTCCTGTCCGTTGTTCTCGTTTATTCAGCGAACAACTTACCGTAGCAGCAGTACTCTCATGAAACGGTAATGCATTGTCACACTCCTTAAATGTGGGGTCTAAAAAACGGTAGACTCCATTTAAAATAGTCGAAGACCCTTGAAATTTAAAAAATTTAAAATATATATAGGATTAATTTCTATTATTCGAGGTCACCAAATAGTAGGTCAATAAATTTCTCTTTATATCAATCATTAGTCTATGTTCAGAAAATATAACATTCCATTTAACCTTTAAAAACTATCATAAAAAAAATCAAGTTAACTTTAAACGCTATCAGGGGTGAAATTTCTTCCATGATAGCCTTTAAGGGTGAAAAGAGTCAAATAATCTTGAAATAAAACAAAAATGTATACAATGTGTAAGAGATGAGCTTCTATTATCCAGTCTGCTCTATTGAACAAAATGTTATTTTGAAATATGAGGACTAAAGCAGCAATTTAAGGTGCTAAGTTATAGTAACTATTACGATACAAAGAATCCACAAATGAATTTTCAGTTTGTCATTGTATATTTTTCTATCAGCCACCCCATAAGTGAGAATACAAGTGGCGATTACAGAAATGATAATATTTCGAAACATAAAAAGTACCTCTAAAATTTTCTGATTGTTTGCTGCGGTGTAGATACACACAAATTAATGTGGCTGGAACTAGGTGTATGTAATGAGGTGTTGGTTGACGAGGATTATTCATGTTATTTTGTATAACTTGACTAATTTAATGTCTGATTAGATTGCTAAGATACATTTGAGGACTGTCTGCTATGGTGGTTTTGTGAAGTCATTGTGTTTTCGCATTGAGTGTCATCTTTCTGAAATTCTGCTTTGTCAATTAGCGATTGTTTGAAGGGATGCATCAAAGTTCGGGGAAAGATTTATATTGTTCACATGGGAAGGATTCTCAACTATGAATCCTCGAACCTTGATGACATTTGTTTTAATGACATAAATATTACTTATAAATAAACAGTTTATTTGCTGTGTTTGCAAATTAAGATTTGCTGTATATTCGGCTCTCTAAGCAGATGGGAGCCACCAAACTCAATCCCGACAGTTCACAGTGGAAACTCCGGTACTAATCGTATGGACAGGCTGTATCTTCTGTTTTCATACGGATACGCAGTGATGACAGGGGAAAAATCACACTCCGTTGTACCGTATTGTCCCACTGGGTGATAGGGAACGACGATACGGCAGGGGTATTCGAAATAAGTGGACACCCGCCTCGAGCTAGTTTATGGCATGGCCTGCGTTCGGTACCTTGCGCGTACAGCTCGATTATGGTCGTTTTAAGCCAAGTTTAAAATTTCATCATGACCGCTAGGTCTCAACACTTATCGGAACACTTCTTCGCAAACGTTTACCGATTATTTATCCGACTCATTTCTGGTTCGCTCGTTATCAATTGATTCTCGTCGTCGCAACAGCCACTGCAGAAAGACGGGAGAACTTTTAACGAACTGTATCGAGTAGCCGTGTGGCCTGTGCAAGAGAAACTATTCCGCTTCTCGAGCAATTAAAGCGGTCGCATTAAACGGACTAGCGACCTTTCTTTTCGTTCCAGCCGCCCCTGTCATTTCCATAATCCCTGTAGCGGCGCGGTGATTTAAAGAGACGAGAGATAGCCGTCGGTTTATCGGAGGAGGAAGATGTTCGCGCGGATAACAGCTTCAATTACCCGATGCATCGGTGGCAGCATCGAAATTTCACGAGTGGTCAACCCTTGGAAGAAGACCAGCCTTTCATCGAGAACCTTGTCCCCCTGCCAGCCGGTCTTTTCATTTCCTTCTCCTTCGCCGTAGATTTTCTCTTTTTTTTTGTTTAATTTTCTCACCCCCTTTCCACGGCTTCTTTTTTCTCCTGTCGAAATATAAAGGTGCTGGCTACAGTTTCCCTCGGCCCTCGAGAGTGAAATTTTCTCTTTCACCGTACGCTTTTCTTGCAAGCTACCCTCTGTCGTATAATTAATGGTCGCGCGATCCTCTTCGCCTCGCCTTTTTCCAGTAATTGTATCCACCGAGAGAGAGAGAGAGAGAGAGAGAGAGAGAGAGAGAGAAAGAGAGAGAAAAAGAGAGAATGAGAGATTCATCTCTTTATAGCGTTAGTATGGGACACATTATGCCAGACCCGCCTCACGGCTGTCGGCATATTGTCTCCCACGGGATTCTGAACGATTTTTGTTTCAGCCAAGCTACGGTGGCTTTTTGGCGGTGTTATTTGTCAGGTGGCCTGTTCAGCCCTCTTAGAGCGTCTGCATTCATTGTCTCGAAAAAATACAATTGCGAATACCTCGCGGAGGGTGGACAATTGGAATCTAAATATGTTTCAGATTTTTAAAGTTCATGATCATTGTATAGTGTGAGGATATACAGCGTGTTGAAAAGAGTTACGGTAAAATTTCAGGTACATGCAATGACTAATTAAAATAAACAACAGTCTTAATAATCATGGGTACGAAAATAATTCGTTTCAGAGTCAGTCAAATCAGTACCTCTCTTTACCGCCGCAAAATTATTGTTGAAAAAAATATAGTTAAATGGAAACTGTTCGAGAACATGTGGACGAGTTTGTTAACAATGAACCGTTAGCGTTTTATGAAAATTATATTTTCAAATTATCTACAGAATGAAAAGAAGTGGTAGAAGAGAAGGTGATATATATTTCTGTATTTAAAAGAAAGAATTTATTTTACTATTAACAGAAAATATTCTATTGAACACCTAATAAAAAAATGTAGAGAGGTGGAAAGAGAGAAAGAATTAACCGGATGGAAGATTATGCAGGGACAAGAGCAAGGCAGGAGATGGACGAGGAAAATAGTAGATAGAAAAATGGAATTGAGCAAGGAACAGGGCAATAACAATATAAAGAAATTTTCGTATAATTACGTATTGTATTATAATTATGTATATCCGTCATGGCCATCCGGAGCGCAGGCCTGCTCCAGCCTTCCCCCACTCTAAGTCCGTTCCCTGCGTTTCAGCTCCCTTCAGTCCCCCCTCGGTCCATCGTCGTCGCAGATCACAGCCTGTATGAGGAGAATGGACGCAGAGTAGGGGTAGGCCGGAGGGGGGCTGCGCTCCGGATGGCCATGACGGATGTATATGTATATATTGATTATGTAGGCACAGTCACGTGCCAACCCCCATTTCGAGGCCGACAGGCAAGGAAATAAAGTTATCTATCTAGAAAATATTCTATTGAATCTGTATCCTTAACCCTTTTACTGCAAACGGCGCCTATAGGCGCTCGACACAGCCGTTTACCATATACTGTCGACGCCCATGGGCGTTCAGCGCAATGTCTCACTACGTACCACTGCAGCTCATCCGCACGCAGCGTTCGCCTTGCTTCCAAGTAGCCCGCAATCAGTTAAAAGCGACACGAATTTTTCGAACAACATACTATTTAAAATTCTGTTATTTTATAAACGAAAAATACGTGTATGAAAAACATTTGTACAGCAACGAAGTTTTTCGCGAACCTTTCCTCGTATTTCATTTTTCCTGGCTGTTTTCACAGTTTCTCCGGGAACACGGGTTTCCCGATTCTCCTCGCGATTCTAGTATTATCAGCGCGGGAAATCCTCTTCAACTTACCAAGACGTGAAATCCTCGTCGCGAATATTTCGCCAGGATACCCGACACCTGTTCCGACTTATCGACATAAATCCGTCGCGGAACATCCCCCTTTCATGTTTTATTTCCGTTCGAGTTCCCCGCGTAGCGTTAAAAATGATTCTTCCGGTCGATAAGCGCCGCGAAGCCGGGTTAAAAACGTATAACAGCAAAAACCCGGTGAATCGTAATCGAAGGAACGATTCGATTATTCTCGAGCGCAGTTAGAGCGAGATTTTTTTCACCCATGATCGAAGGTTTGATCTTTCGAATCGATACGATCGGTCGAGTGTTCAATTGATTCTGGTTTTTCATTGACAGACACTTATATCGAATAGGTGAATCTCTTTGAATGATTAGTAAAATTCTACTTGTTTTTCACAAGAGAGTTATTAATTTACATTATACACAGAGAAGAAATATATAACTTCTGTAATTGTAAATGCATATAATTTTTAATAATTGTTTTTAAATCTTAACATTTTGTGGGTGCAACAATTTTGCTAGTACTAATTATCTTTGAACATTTTTGCAAGAATCCTAGAGTAACAAAACATTTTACATGATTCTGTAATGTCTACTTTATTAGTACCTGAATATTTATTTATCAATTATACATATGTTCATCTATTTATTTTACAAATGTTTCATAAAAATTAATATTGGGTTGAGTCATAAATAACTTCCGATTTGTCTTGTCAAGTCTATTAGTTAATTTATTGATCGTTTACGAAGAATAATATTTATTATGTATTGGAAGTTACTTATGAATCAACCCAGTAAAATCACGTGTACATGACAGAGATTGTCAGAATGTTGTTTCAAATCTTGAAGATTATATTATTTTAGCGAGGAAGAAATTTTATTCCGAAAAATTGTATTTTATGAGAATTTTTTGTCTTTAATGTTCGCAGAAATATTGTTAACATAATAGATAATTTCAAAACAAACGTATTTGATTTAATAAAATTATACACCCGTTGGTGATTCATAAAATTCATTTCGTTTTAATTGGCACGCAATTGTTGCTAATTGCTTTTCGCTAGAGAATTGTTAATTTTCATGTCAAGCGGAGAATAAGAATATAATTTTACGTTCTGCGTATTTATATAACAATACTTAAAATACTCCGACATCTTTAACTTCAAATCTTGAAAAATTGTTTAATACGATAAGAATATTGTTCTAGGGCTGTTTAAATATTTTAATTCTCACAAAAATACATTCTTTCGTTTATATTACTGTGATATTATACGAAAGTTATTTAGTATATACTACTCGTTTGTACTCATTTATTATTTATTTACTCAATGAACTGTTGAAAAAAATGACAATTTATGACATTGAAAACAATATTATTAAAATTATCAAACAGTGAGAATAGCATTTTAAAAAATTCTGTTTTATGAGACATTCTGATGTTTTTTAATACTCGGGCTACATAATACGTAGGCATACTGTTAACATATCCAATAATTTTAAAGGAAACGGGGTATATAATGTTATGAAATTATGTACCTGTCGATGATTAATCGAAGTTCATTTTAATTAGCGCACAAATATTGCTAATTGCTTTTCACAACGGAATGGTTAACCTCCACGATAAAACAGAAATAAAATGATTGGAAATGGTCGGTTATTTGAGGGGTCGATGTTCTAAGATTTATTGAGA
The DNA here is from genome assembly GCA_916610135.2 of Macropis europaea. NCBI lineage: Eukaryota > Metazoa > Arthropoda > Insecta > Hymenoptera > Melittidae > Macropis > Macropis europaea. The sequence continues at coordinate 21,702,071 of OU744344.1, forward strand.
CAAATAATGTGTTTCGTTAGGACGATGCTGTTGTTTTTATTCGCTGGTTTATGTTATTTTTGGTAGCGTGCGGTTTATGGGAACGCTAGTCATACATAATAAATCACGGAAAACCTCGAGACTCATTCGTCTTTGGCGAAAGCACCTTTTCGTCCTATTAACTATTCGAAAATTGCAAGCGCAGCAACCTATCATTTATCATTCCATAAGCACCTACTGCTCATTGCTTCGATGTTGCTGTGTGCGTTCCGGCGAAGTACTTTTCCATTGTTAATTACACTGATGCATTACAGAATATCTTCTCCAAGGAATAAATTTCTGTTTATTTCTGAATGTATACATTTTAATTAACGGAGGAGCAAAAATATTAATTTAAAGTGATATCAAATTTCGTTCCATTTGAACAATTTACATTTATATGTCCTTCTCAAGTTAATCGTGATTAATGATCGAGGAGGGACGAGGAGGGAACTGAAACGAGGGGAATCGACTTAGAGTGGGGGAAGGTCGTAGCTCCGGTAGCCATCACTGACTTAAACATTCTTAAATTGTGTATTGAAGGGTGCATGATGTATATTCGTCTCTGCAGAGTTTCATGAATATACTATAAGGATTCTGGAGTGATGTGTACACGTATAATTCATGATCATTGAAATTTCTCAGTTTTAATAGAACGAACATTTTTTCCATTCAATGAATCGAGTGATTTTTTGTAAATATTTCTGCGTTTGTCGACACAAGCTACGTTAGAATGTATTTGAATTTGCATAATGTAATTTATGAGAATTGCAGTATTAACTACGTTACAGAAATGTTATTACCAATTGCAAGGACGATATAACATTACCCATTAATTATACTCATGTAATTATTTATGTAAATGAAATTAGCAATCAAAATACATAGGTACGTCGTTGCCGCAATATTGCCTCCACGAAATTAATAATAAGGACAATATTAAGTTTGTATTGGAAACTTCATATGAATCATAGGAATTAAAATAATGATTTGTATAAGAAACTGTGTATCGTTCGTAGGATCCACGACAACATTTATACATGTTTCATGTATAGTTAATCTTTTAAATTAAGGAACATATAAATTTCAAAAATATTTGAAGCTTGTGTAATGACGTCATAAAAATGTTTATAAAAAAATGCAACTAGCTTTCAATTTCTATTTCTGTTCATCAATTAAGAAAATATGATAAAAATATATATTTAATTTCCTTCATAATCTCTTGTAAATTTCTTCGATAAACCAGTCGGATTACAATTTGTTTACACCCGGAAAGTGTTGCGAAGATCGTTCTTATTTATTAATTTACAGCGGATTGCAGCGGTTGTATACTGTTACTTGAAATTTACACAATCTCCGAGTACTTATGGTACTTTATGACGCTAATGAAGTAGTAAACATTTCTCTTCAGTCTGGTTTGCGGAGGGTGGGGAAAGGTATTCAGAATTCTTGAAATAATTTACAACGTTTTCGCGGCCGAAGTTACACAATAACTTCGCAGCTGCGAAATTGAGTTATTTTAAGCTATGGAAATATTCAATTTCGGTTCTTCGTACAGTTTTCTGGTTCCCGCATAGCAAATTCGGAAATCGATCTTATTCGACATAACGGATTCCATAATTTTACATAATTCATCTTACATTCTGCATGCTTACGTAATGATACTCAAAATACTTACTGCGGTGTCTTTAATTTGAAAGCCCGGAGAATTTTATAATATGATAAAGATGTTTTTGTAAGGCAATCTGAATACTTCAAATTTCTGGTTTAAAATATTCAACGTGTTAGTATGAGTTAGGACGTTAGTAGTAGTTAGCACGAGAGAAGAATTTGATTTTGAAGAATCACATTTGTGAAAAGTTTTCCACGTTTTTCCCTTATATGTAGTACTTACTGAAATATTGTTAACATGAGACGTTAATGTGATTTTAACTCAAAAGCGTTCATTTAAGGAAATTATATTCTTGTTTGCGTTACAGAATAAATCTGTTAAAACAGTTGTTTACGAAGACATTGTACTGCAGGAAATACGAAAAGTTTTTTTAAACAATTAATGGAATCGGAACAATTTTTACTTTTGGAAGAAACTATTTTTACACTAATTAATCAAAGTAATAAAGTAGTTACAGTATGGATAAATTAATAAGTTATCATATATATTCCGTTGCACGTTGGTATAAAGTAAAATCAGATTGTTAGATTTTATTTAAAATCTAAATTATAAATAAATCTTAAATAATGGTGTTTATTCAAACAAAAATAGATAATACGGTGGATTTTATACGTGACTAATAAAGAAGTTAATAAAGTGATATATATGGAAAGTGTGCTGGAAATGGCAGGTCAAGAGATCCAACACTTTCCCGCTGCTGCTTGTGTTGTATGTATGTTTGTATGTGAATATCGTTGTATTCCAACAGAGATTGAACATAAAGTGGTAAAAGAAGTTGTCCTCTTTAATACTGATTCAACAATTGGAACAATCTTTTCGACCAACCCGTATTAAAGTGGTTAAGAAGATAGCCAAACACGCCTTGGAAGGAGAATGGAAATCCTCTGGTCTACTGCACAAACTAGATATCGATAAGTCACTTTATAGTAACAGCATACTTACTAGCTTTTCAATATAAAATCAAGTAGCTATCTTGCGTATTAAAACTGGCCAAACTAAGATTATTTACATTTACATTTTAAACAAGGATGACTCATCTGTTTATGATAGTTGCAAATTAAATTCCATAATCACCCATCTGGTCTTATATTGTTAAAAATTTTCACTTTTTAGAAAAGAATTCAGACTTGATTCTCCTTTTCAAAATAATCTCAATGATAAGAAGAAAATTCATCGACTTCTAAAACATGTCAAACTTTATAATGATGCTTAATACATACTACGTGAATGATATCCTAACAACATAAACAGGGACACTGGATATCAACTGAGCGCCACCTGGACCACCCTCCTCCCATTTTTTAATAGATCAGTTGACCAATTAACACTTGTGGTTGGTGACCAATGATCCAGAACATGAACACGGTTCGCTTAAATGGAGAAACTGCGCACACGCGCGTTATTATCATTGCGGCTTTGGACATCTGATGACGCTAGCTGCAGTGCTGGCGAAACATTGAAACATAACTCTGCAAGGACACGGCTTACAGCCAGAAACCTCCAGCAACTATCATAATACTGTGTGAATAGCTCCATGTCGTCGCAAATAATTCTTACACGCAATTGATGCGACGTTAAATAACAAACAGTAGAACCTCAATACTTGTATATACGCGAGTCCTGTTTATTGCATTTTGTCAACACCTACTAGGAATATATATAGATCAACAAATAGTTGGAACGGAAAGCAACTGTCGCAATCCTATTGGAGATATGTTATGTGATTCTAGATATCTCATATATGTGATTAGTTACCTCCACAGCTGCACGAACCTCGATGCTAGAACGAATTCTCAGTCCCGTTTCCAGCAACTGTTCAGGTTCTTCTGTATTATAGAGGCGCTATTATCGATAATATCGAAATGTTACTAATATCGATAATTCGGTAATCGGTATATCGATAGTTCGATAATCGATATATCGATGATCCGATAATCGATAATTCGAGATATCTATATATCGATAGTTCGGTAATCGATAATTCGAGATATCTATATATCGATAGTTCGGTAAACGATATATCGATAATTCGATGATATTAAGATAGCGATAAGTTTTATTATGAGACACAATATGTATGTTGTGTATCTACACTTCGAGTGGGGCATGTTTTGTGTCTAAAAACCCATTTAACTAATAAAACAGCGTGGAGGTACTAATTTTCTCGATTTCATATTAAAGTTATTTAGTTCTGAGAGACAGAACTTATGTCACAACAATTGTAAGAATGTTAGGCAACAGACAGATTTAGTGCATAATTAAAACAATATCTGCTATATCCTGCAGTCAACTACTATGTATTTGATAGACTTGCACTCTGACTAGACTAAATATTAGATTGAAAACTGTCTCACCTCTTCTTTCATACTTCTATCTCTCTATATTTCAGAGACATCACAGCGATTAACTATTTTCTAGAGCGCAACAGATTCTTCCTGATAGAAGAACAAGTTTATAACCAAAAGATACGAACGTGTTTTCTGTAATAAGTGCGAACAATAATAAATAGATTTGAATGATGAAATTGCCCGTTGCATTCTACTTTAGTCACTCCCATTCGCATAACGATATTTTAACGATATTATCGATATATCGTTAAATCTCACAAAATTATCGATAACTTATCGATAATCGGTAGCAGCGCCTCTACTGTATTACAGTTTCGCTAGTCACAGGAAAATGTGACCGAACGATGTCTGTAGTAAAATGAACCACGGTTTATAACATTTATATTTATTTGATGAACACAATGTAATTTATTATTGCGATGACGCTGGAAGGAACGTCGTGTCAAACAATTTCCTCCGCGTTCGTAGCTAGTTCTACTAATTTGTCAAGTTTCAACCTGTCCCGCGTAATTCTCCTCGTCGCCGCAGCTGTTATAATGCAACAAACCGCAACTTCGCGAAGCCACTTCGCCGAACACAATCACGCGAATCCCAAGAAACCTAAATAGTCGGTATTCCCCGCACACGTGATTCGTGTGTAATCGCTGGTACATACCGGTGCGTCGCGTATATTCTCCCGTACGAGGTCGGGCAAGAACGGTCGCGTAATTATTCGTACACAACCATACGGTCGACACGGTTAGGTGCGTTCGAGAGACCGGTCCCGCGGCGTGTGCGGTAGAAATAACAGTATCTGCTTCCGTAACGAGTGTACAGGCTGATCTTCAAACGGCGTCGGAAATGTTACGCGCGCCACAGTGTACAGGATGTTCCAAAATAAAAGAGACCGGTCCCACGGCGTGTGCGATAGAAATAACAGGGTGTTGATCGCTGACCTTGATCGCAGGATGACTGCTTGGACACTCTCGTAATACGTTCGTTCCACAAAACGACCATATTATCCCTAACATAACTTAATGTGTTAGAGCCGCGTTGAAAATGAGTCACGTAGTCAAGATGTTGGTTTTAATCTGTGATAACGGATTTATTTTAACTGTTAAAGTAATGGAGTATGAAATACAATAGTGTAGTCGAAGGTGTTTGCTGTTTGAGGTACCGAACGTAACTGCCCGTCTTCGCTATGTACACATTATTCTTCACCTTCGTAGGTGACGAGACCTGTCCAAATTCAAACATAAATGCATTTTGATTGGATGGTGGCATGCGCCAATATTCGAAGAGGAGGGTGCCCAGGGCCCTAAAAGGGGGCGTCTCGACGCTGCTACCTGTGCTATTTCCTGGCCAAGTCCTCCTGGACGGTGAGCGGGTCTTCTTTGTCTGTCATTGGACTGTTCAGGCTATTATTGGGGGGCCAATTCGTAAATATCCTCGAATATTAGCGGCATTTTCACCAGATGTGTCGCGCAGGATTGAAACGGCAATTAAGATTTTAGCTTTTGGGGTGCAGGCAATTGACGCGGCTGTAGCGGGCGTCAACACAGGGCGTTCCAAAATAAAGGAGACTGGTCTTACGGCGTGTTCGGTAGAAATAACAGTATCTGCTTCCGTAACCAGTGTACAGGCTGATCTTCAAACGGCGTCGAAAATTTTACATGTGCGTTCCGCGTGTCGTGTCATGCGACTTTGGCACTGTACAGTTTGTTCAAACATAAACTCTGTCTGATATATCACCTAAGATACTGATCTTTTTTTAGGACTGGAAGAAGGCACGTGTCTACCTTTGACACAGGATACAAATTTAGTTTGTTTAATTGTTTTTTGAAGGTTACTTCATGGTTTTGACATTTTTAAGAGAACCGGCAGCCTAAACAATGTTACGGAAAATCATTTTTTTTTTATTGTCAATTCTGATAATATACATCTTTATTCATCGACAGATAAAAAAATTATACTAGAAGCTTACAATATTGCACACAAATTTTAAAAAGACATATTTTCTTGTTTTATACCATTAATATCTGAAAAATCGACTCTCTGAGTAAACTACAGGATAGTAATAAGATAATGAGTGTAATAATAAGATAACATTTGTAGTCTTTAAATGAGCGAACAAAGTGCATGAAAATCGAAGAAAGGAAATGTAGCTCAGTTTTTTGCGAGTGGAATTAAAAAATTTATTCGTAGAAGGGGTAAGCGTATAAACGTAGAAGGACATAAATTTTATAATAATGTTCTCCTTACTGATTGGAGAGGTTTTCCGGTTTGGCTAGGTTAGGCAAAAATAAAAATACACAGGTTGTTAAAAAGAGTATTCAGAACTTACAGGCTAGATAGTACTCAATAAACCGAATAAAAAATATCTAATAAATGTTTTTTTCTTTTCGAAAACTGCGATCAGCTTTCTTATGTATCGAAATTAATCGATGTGTCATGATTTTAAGTTTAATTATTACATAATCAAAGGGTAGCCTAACTCTGGCTGATCGCAGTCTTTTATATGAAACGTGGAATTTCAGCGTATCTTAAATTCTATTCTTTATCATGTGAAATCGAACCGAATAATATCCAATTATGTATTTATTCGTTTTTCCAGGTACTGTACGAGTTTTTCCGTAATTGGTCAAAATTTCAATGGTGCGTCAGCAGAGCGTATAGGTAAATAATAGTTTCATAATTATCGGAAGTCGTCGATTTATTTGCTACGGCTGCTTGAATCGAAGAAACAGGATTCACAGTGGAAATGACAGTGGTCGGTGGCACACGTAGGAGGAAATTATGTATAGATGTTCGCGAATCGTACGCGGAAAATCATCTAGGTACTTTCATTTTAATGACACTGCGAAGGCGTATAATGCCGTATATCATCGTACAATATTCTATTACCGTGACTGTCGTCGAAGTCTTCAACGACGTATTTCCGTCAACTTCTGTCGATATTTAATTTAATATTATTTCCAAATAAATGCACGTTGTCATGCATAGAATTATATTTTCTTTGAATTATCGAAATACATAGTTTTAAAATTAAATTTTATTTCAAGTAAAGAATTATTTCTTAATACGTCCTCAACCACCTGGGTCACCAGGAACCCACAGCAAAATTCCCGTTGTGGCCGTTCCTAATTTTTAATATTGAAACAGTATCACGGACAATCATTCTTAAATACTTAATATATTGACTGCTATAATGGAAAATCCTGTACATATTACGGTACGTTATATACACTGTTTTTAAGGTAAATCAATTAAAGGAATAAATATTCAAGGCTATTTTATAACATTATTCTAATGCGCCTTTCAGAATTTTTTAATAATTAGCGTCTTATTATAATTAAGCCAGGTCAGTCAACATATTACCGTATCAGGGAATGATGTACCAAAGATGTGAAATGATTATTTAATGTTTATTCGGGTATGTTTATTCAAAATGGATTCTCAGCTTTTAAACGAAAAATGACTAAATATCTGAGGAATACCTGTGTAGCCATTAGACGTGATATTTTCATTAACAATGTTTCAATTCATAAATAGCTAAATGTACTTTATCAGTTTAATGTAATTATTTATCATGGGCTGTATATGATCCACACGGCCTGAAAGTGATATGAAATTAACTCAACATGCAAAATGTTGAGTGGGAAAAGGTTGGTGGACCAGTTTCATGTACTGCGTCAAATTTTCGATGTTCCAAATTAATGTGTAGCTGTGCCATCATTATTTCAAACTGCAGAAGATATCATAATTCAATTGGTGGTCTGTCGGATGCAACTTATTCATACGCGGCATGCAAACCTCGACTGAAAAGACTGAAAATAGAGTAACCAGCCGGCTGGAAGCTTTCAGAAAGAATCAGAATAAGTAGGTCTAGACAAGCCGACGCAGACACGTGCGGAATCTAGGGCTACGTGCTCCATTTCAGTCTGAATTCAGGCTTCATCTTTGATAGCTCGTACTTTTGGAAAATGCAGAATCGAAGTTCGATGCACCAGCCGAAACGGGATTCCCGTGTTGGATTTTATTCCTTTCATGCGGAGCTTCGGTGATTTTCAGGGAAATAGAAGTATGTATTGCGTGCCCGAACGGAAGAAATCGGTCGTACGCTGCGACTGTTATTACTTGCGAATTCAATGGCAGACTTCTCTGAAATATAGCAACGATAACTTTCGTCAACATACATGTCTCCAGTTTCTTTACAAATACTTTGCGTGTAGGACACCTAAGATTGCCACACAAACATCATCTGTAGTTTGGAGTATACAAGGCGGTCCGCGTAACTGTTATAAGTCACAGTTCTTTTCTTAGGGCAATTAGAAAAACATATTAAAGGAAAAGTGATGGCCACCGGAGCTATGGCTTTCCCCCAATGTAGGTCCATTCCCCCCATATACACTGTGATCTAGGACAACGCAAAATGGAACGAATGACATATTTAGCTGGACAAAATTCATTTTTTAAAAACTATTATAGGTAAAGACAAAATTTGCGCACTTTAGACTTCGATGATGACTTTTTTATGACTCATTGTGTACTCTATCAGGCACTCGGGGGTTACAAGGGGTGCGCACCCCTTATTTTTTTATGGAAATAATATAGAAATTTTTATGATATTCAATAGCTTTAATAAAAAGGAAAAAACTTTGTCTGAAACATTTTTTCATATTTTGCATAATTAAAAAAATACTATAGATTCTATAAAAATATGTAATCAGAATAACACGTTGACGTCCATAGTGGAAAGTCCCATACCTGGTTAGACACACTATAATATGTCAATAAAATGTTAAAACTCTCATTAACACGTACGCTACCATAATCAATTCGAGAAAAATCTCCACCACAAACTACGCTTTTTTTTATCAGTTATCTCTGTCACATATGTGTGACGTCGAGCTTTCAAAACAGAATCGAAGCGTCACATATGTATATGTGATGCTGGTAGCAAACGTGTTAATGACTGATATGATGGTAAACGGCTGATGGTGTCAATTTGGTGGACACAGATAATATGTTATAAACCCAAGTCATCAACTAATTTCTGAATACTCTTCGGGTATTGAACAGCTGACACATTATTCTTGTATAGGTTTGCGAATTTTGTGAAACTCGCCATAATATTTTGGGAACACATTTTCCAAACCCCAAATTATAAGAAAATGTAAAAAAAATCGGTTTCGTTTTCGGTTACACTAGAATACTCCCTTAAAGAAATCGATTAAAAGACGAAGCAATTAAATGGTTCAACATAGACTTGCAAGAAAAACGCGACAGAAGGTCTGAGGTTCTACCGAGTACAGAGTACAGGATACCAGGACACGAAGAAGCGGAACTGGTTCAGTTAATCAGTCTTATCAAAGAGAACTAGCAAAACTCCACAAAGTGCATCCAAGTACGACGATCGGATGGAGAGTGAAACAGTAGAAAACGATGAATGGATGAATGTTAACAAACAGTGGGGCCATGTTCAGTGTTAAAAATCGTGTGTTGAGTTGTTTGAAAAATCGTAATCAACTTTCGTGAGATTGCCATGAAACTAGGTTGATTTAGATTGGTTTCGAGGCACCTTATGCTCGTAGCTCTGTCCATCGTCTGTCCGACGACCTCCAGTACGTTCTTCTGCACACATTCACGAGGTTGTACGTGTCACGTGCTATCGAGCGTGCAGTTACATTCCCTCATTTTCGTCCCCTTGTTTCCTATAGGACCGAGCCTCCTTTTGTAAACATTTTAATCGAATCATCCACGCAGGTGGTCAGCTTTCGCAACGGAATTCTCGTCTTTTAGGTGACCCCCGTGCGTCAGTCGCCTAATTTAAACTGAAGGTAGACGCGTCCGCAAGAACAGTTTACTTGATACTCTGGAAGATCTGCTTTTTTTAGATATGCAATATTTCATGAGATTGCCTTTATCTTATACTGGTAAAATGATGAATAAACATAGTTAAAAAACACTGGCTGTTGTGGGTTTTGAGAGAGATGATCTCATTGGTGGCCTAATCTTTAAACATTTTCAGTTTTTATTCATCCACATGCATAGATATTTCGATTATTTATTATTACATATTTAGATTATACCGCAATTTGGAAATTGCTTTCTCTGTGTTGTATCGTACATTAGTTAGAATTTTATTGTTTCTAATTTACACTTGTGGACATATGTTAGTACGACCTGTTTTGCTCATTTCAAATATAGTAGTGATAATTTCAAAGTGAATGTACAAAACGCAGAAACATTCTTCGAGAAAACCATTTCTTAACTATGGAGCCATAAATGGTTGAGTGGTGTCCATGGCAAGATACATACAGTAAGACCTAACATGTACAAAGATATAAAGCTACCAATAATCTGCAGAAAAGAACAGGCCACCCTAATTCGAATTTTGCTGCAGCCTGTACAATAATAGTTATTTCGAGCCTAACGCACACCGCGTTGTATTTCCTCTGTTATAAACACATTCCTGTTGGAACTGGCGACAATAGCTTAATTTTCACGTGAACTGTTTCATTGGTAGCCGATGTCTAAGCCGCTTATGTTTACGTAATTATAACATATTAAAATATGCAGAATATATGCAATCTTCACTGATGAATCATTTGATTCGCAGTGAGACAGACACAAAAAATCAGAAAGGAATACTATAAAGCTATAACAATTTATTTGTCAATCATTTTATGGGTGTGATTCTGGACGTGGTAGCTAGCCAGCCGAATATGCAAAAAATATGCACTGTACAAACTAAAAAATATATTTTTACAACCCTCTAACTGACAAAACGAATTACTGTCTGGGTCCCATTCCTTTATCAATTTTCTATAAAAATATGCATTTGCACAAACATCAGTCTGTCAATAAATACCAGACAGTCTACAGATGTCTAACAAGATGCCAGTACTCCCATTCCATAGAACCGAAAACATGGCGGGAGTCTTTCGGTCCAGCGTTTGGACATGCTGGTGCTTTATGGTGGTCCAAATAGTCCAACGACGACTGGCTACGAGCCTAGGTTACGAATCAGCTTGTGTCTCGTTTTGTTCTGGACGAGAATCCTGGGACGAGCAGAGTTATGTGGTGTACCGGAGAGTTTGTGCCCGCCGACTATGGAGCAACCAGCTCGGTAGGGACGGTGATGTATGTTCGCAAGTTGAATGAAGATGGCTGATCCGTGGCCGAGGTTTCGGTCGGTTCCGATAGGATAACTCGTTGAATGTTATCCTCTGGGGATTCTGAAAAGGTTTTCCCTTCCGTACCTCCGGCCAGGAAGTTGGGTGAACAATTTTTGAATGGGTCACGGGCAGAGCTGATTCTCAGGTATTAGACAGGCGATTGAAGTGGCTCCGTACGGATTCCCGTAGGAAAAGAAAATTCAAGGAACGTCTCTGCGACGGTGTTGCTTGAATGAAGACGCACGAAACTGGTTTCGTGGCATGATTCGACGCTTTCTTGTGAGTTTAGGACTTTTAAAATTGTTTGTTTTCAGCTTCTTAGACCACCGTGTTCTTGTTGATCTTCTGGTAAAGTTAATTTTCATAGGGATTAGGAAGTTTCTTTTTTTTTATTTGTTGCACGATGATGTGGTGAACATTTATACAAGAAATGGGAATGTTAAATTTGCTAAGAAATTGCATAAAAATTGAGTATAGTATGGCTACCGAAAGTAGGCACTCAAGGTAGCTTGTCGTTGACAGAGGAACAATGAAACAAAATGCACAGTTCTGCTTTGAAAGTCTTACTATTTTGAAAATTAGAGTGAAAGTAAAAAATAATGGACGCTGTATGTTAGGACGTATAATAAAGAGCATTTAACAAAATTAAGAAAAAGATGTGACATTGTAGTGCGTAGTTTCTGCGCCTCTGCAGTAACAAGCACAGGTTTGAAACTCAATATTGTCTGACAATGGGTTATAAAGAACTTTCTGAGCAATACTTTTATAACGCCCTATATATCGACTTTATAGTATAATATGTAGTAACATATTGACAATTGTATCAAGTGTATCAAATATACTTGTAAAAGGGCTAGCATTACCAAATTATACATCCGAAAAACATTCGAGTTAATATATAACATTTGAAATTTAGTAATAAATGTTATTATTAAACTGAATGTTAACCTTTAAACGATTTTTAAACTGTATGATTTTTTAAAATTTTGTTGTAAAATCTGATGACTGGCAAGACTATCTGTTTGGGCAAGTTTTAAATTAACAGTGCCTACAATTTTACCAAAAAGTATATAAAATTACTCACGTACTTCGTTATACATAGAACAAACATAACATAGGTTTCACATAGCTTTTTGTTTAAAGTAAATCAGTTTTAATCGTGTAGCATTTTAATGAACGTATTTGTAGCAGAAAGAAACTGATTGGTTATGCTGGATTTAATTAAAATTTTAACAAAGGCAATATAATTAACAATTCTTTCTCTATTTAAAAAATTCTTAATATTCTTTTTATATTGAACTTGAATCCATAATATCAGTCGAGATAATCCATCTAATTGGACGTTAGCTTGTTAGTAGCTCCATACGTAAGAAAAGGACATGAAACTCGGATAAAAGAAATCATAACAACATGATTCCATGTCCGTATGTTATATGCGCCGGTGTTCCGCAATAATAGAGCTTTTCGGGACGCTCAGTCGAAGAAATTTCACGAGCGTTCAAACTGCGGGAAAGTTTCGAAATCGATCCCCGTGACAGGCGCAGGGGTTCGCAGAGATAAATGTGTGTGCCTTGGAAAATTGACGACGATGAACATTCGTAAGTTGAATGAGAATTTGCGGCCTGCGTTTGGAAACTGGATCTAGTAAAATCCGTTACGGAATATTTTTGCCCGAGCTTGGGATATCCTGTCTTACATTGTGTCGCGAGATCCGCGCGGAGTATACGGGGAATTGAAACTTCAATCTGTTGTTCAATCCGAAAATTCTCTGTTAATACATTTTTCACCGTTGAACAATCTGCGACATTATCATAATATTGAAGCCGCATGTGTTTAGCGATTTTTCTTCTGAAATCCTAACTAGGATTTGGAATAAATAATTTATTTATAATAAACATAATTTTTTTGGAAATGTGTACGTTGGAAGGGTGAGTGCTTTCAACGTGTTATGCTTGAAAATATGTTACAGAATTCGAATAATTTTTAGACTGTGGAAATGTCTGCATTTTAGCACGTTCAAGTATACACGCTGACATCCTACCTAGGAGTATAAATAAATAGTTTATTTATAGTTAATATGATTTCTTTGAAAATATGTATACAGGCAGGGAGAGTAATTTTAACATGTTTTTCTTAAAAATATATTAAAGAATGCTAATAGTTCTTAGACTGCGGATTTTCGTACATTGTAGTATGTTCAAGTATGCAGCGTGAGATACGTAAGCGAAACCACTTCAACAAGTTCATACATACTGAATTTAGCAAAAATTGGTTCAGTTAAATTTTGCATAGTTTAATCGGGATCACACACTGTTTCGTTTTTTGTATTATTTGTAGCTTTCTAGATTTCTAGGTCACATTCGTTTTTTTTTTAAACCGGAACAATCTGTACATTTTTAGAAAATCCAAGAGTGTATGGAATGCTGGACAAAAAAATATTGTTTAATTTAAAACTTGTATTAATAAAACGAAAAATCCATTGTCAATTCAAAATGTAATAAGTTATACATATATCATCCAGAAAGAAATTGCTATATCTGACCAACAAATGGAGATCATAGTAATCAAATTAGCGTTTACAAAGCACTGACAAACCTTTTACAATAAACCTAATATATGAATATATTTTGCAATAAATTGCCATAAAAATTGAAGTTTCAGCTGTCAATGCCTTAATATTCTCGTATTAAATCGTATGTTACCTGCACCAGTAATGTATCCCAGACGTTTCATTTAGAACATAATCTAAACGTTTCACCAGATTATTGTACACATACTTGTATTATATTACATAATATGCGTAGAAAACGAGTGTATGTAAAAATTCTGAGAATCGGTGACTTCTATTTACAAGCTGCCGTGAATTTTTTTTTTTCAAATCAAACTCGATCGCAAAGAGCCAGCACACCCTTTGAACTTCAACATCGATATTTCCCCAAAAATACGTTTCCATAACCAGCATGAACTACACGGTTGGTAACCTTTTTTTCTCATATCGACAACCATCGGTGCAAGTCGATATTAGTTCGAACTGTTCTCTTTACTTTTATTTTTGCAGACCAGCCTGTTCAGCTACATAAAACACAGGGCGATAGCTATACTGCAACGCAGAAGTAAACGTACTAAGTCAACGGACGTAGCGTTTCTGAAATCATTTTTCTGAGAATCGAGAATTCTTTATTCAATTTTTTTATGATATCCTTATTTTTTATTAAAAATTCTTATTTTCGGCAAACCTTTTCGAGCCGCGCAAATCCCCAACTCTGACGCATCGACGAGGGCGGTCACTAAATTTTGTAAAGAAATTACTTATCCCAGTGATGGCCACTGGAGCTGCGGCCTTCTCCCACTCTGTGTCGATTCCCCTCGTTTCAGTTCCCCCCAGTTCGCTGCTTGTTCACCTTCGGTTCATCGTTATTGCAGATCGTAGCATGTATGAGGGGAGTGGACCTAGAGTGGGGGAAGGCTGCAGCTCCAGTGGCCATCACTGACTTACTCAATTAGAAGAAATGACTGTCCCTTTCCGAACCACGAAATTTTCCAAACTCCACCAAACCACGTGTTTGGCAGCAAAGTATGCCTTACAACAGAAGTTCAAGCTTTGTCATCCCAGCCACTTAGAAGTAGAGGTTGACTTTAAGTTGTCTTTAAGTCAAGTGAAAGACTCGAAACAAAATATTATAACATTGTTAGAATTTAACTAGCGACTACCTTAGATTCTGTAATGAGAAACATAAAAAATCTGTTCGTTAAATGCTTGTTACGCCAAGGTGAAACTGAACATCTCCTATAATGAGGCTAATTTTACATTTAAAAACTTAAAATATCTCTCGAAATATTAATTTTGTTAACATTGTACCGTAATACTCTTTTATGCAGAACGTTCCGAAGAATCTATCCACGTAAAAACAATACGCATTTCCATTTAAAAAAACAATGCATATGCATTTTTTAGACGCATCGTTGCACTAATGAAAAATACTGTGCTTATGGAAAACTATACATTCTTTTATCATTCAACATTTTCCTCTGTAACTTCCTCTTATCTCGAACCAAACTGGAGTTATCAACCGTTCCAATTGCGTGTCTCACCCTGTATAACTCTAACACAACGCAGTAAACTAACGTAAACAGGGAAGGTTCTCTTCAATCAACTTAATCTAGTGAAACGAAGTTAATTTTGACTGTGAGTGTACTTGCGACCATTTTCTCAAATGTAGTGGAAAACTCAGCACGAAACACCCTAAAAGAGTTCAAGTTCAAACGAGATTTGTGTGTGGAAAGTCTAAGAAAATCGACGTTGCTGAGGCCCAGTGTTCTCCTGGTGAATTTAATATCTAGGAAAACGTAAGAAGTGATAGACGTGAGAGGAGAAATGTTAAACGCGAACGAAGGAGTAACAGGCGTGTACGATACGGTGCAGAAGGAAAATTTGCATTCGGATTTACCGTGGCGTGAACGCGCCTTAAAGAACACTTGGCACTCTGCACGCCTTTCTTTATTAGAACTTTTGTTGAAAGTGAAATTTCACCGGAGCGGAAATTCCTCTCGACAACGGTACCGAGTGTATTTTGAAGAAATTTTGATGAAGAGCTACAGGGAAATTGAATGGTGCCCAGGGTGAAATGGAGCTGTTAGAGCGAGACCGGCGCATTATCATATTCTGATTACAGTTTATTCAGCGCTCGAACAATGCTCGATTCGTTCGTACAATAAATTCAATGGCCTGATAATGGTAAATTTAATTAAACGTCCGAGGCAGCCAGCGACGAATGAGTGTAGCACGAAATCGCTGGATTGTTACGTTTCTTCCTGCTCGAAATTTAATTGCTCTTTATATTTTATTAGGGATGCTGAAAGCTAGTGTTAGATAATTGATTTTTCCCGTGGTAGCACTTTCTGTATATCACACACACGTTCATGGGTGATACTTACAATTGGATTCAATTATCATTTATTTGATCATGTATAATATTAATAAATATACATATGTAATAATGTCTAACAGAATCACAAAAACATTATGAAACTTACAAATATTATTTATTAAAATGGGTAGAATTTGAAGGTATATTCATTTTATATAAAAACTTAGAAAGTTTGCCATTTTCAGTAAGGAAGTTGTTCAGACATTTTTCATGAAGTTCAATTTTTGAATAATTAAAATTTATTTATTGTTATACTCTTTAAATTCATGAATATTCACCATGACAGGCGTTCATACGAAGTATGTATGTGCTTCAAATTATACTAATTTTTTGCTCACGAAACTTGTCAACTGCTTGAAATTAAAATATAGATTGATTATTTCGAAAAAGTGTGGTTTCTTTAAAGACAATCCAGTTAATGAGCATATTCCGGAGAGTGCTAGTGAATTCATTCGTACGCCCGTGACATTTGTTTGTTGTAAAATATGTGTGCAGAACACTAGAACACACGTGCAAACGGAACCATTCTGAATTCGCTGAAGGTGTCTAAAAATGTTCATTCGTTCGGAAGTGAAATAATGGCGGTGGTCTGTGGTTGACGTCGAGCAGCCAATTCACCGACATGACTTTAATGGAATCTTATGTCTTTTGTGGGTCGGTGAGATTTTTAAGGTTGAGTACCTGCCAACAGGCTTTTCAACTAAATAAAAATGTCATTCCCAGAGATAGTAAATGTTCCCTCAGCATTTGGAACAAAAACCCCGTGGAAGTTTTTCAACTATGGTAATTAAATCTGTGGCGACTCAGAAGGATAGGTGTTTTATTTTCACGGAAAACAAAAGTACGGGAACTACTGCAGAGCTACTAAATTGTTAGAACGGATTTTTTAATTTTTCTAAAATAGATCAAACGGTCGAAGGACTCGATTTATGATATACTTTGGTTTTATGGCGGTACAGGTTACGAGTAAATGGCATACCTGGTCAGCCCGGTGTCTATCAAGTTTAATTACTTCAATAATAACATAAAAGCATATTTTATTTATTTTATTTTGTGTATTTCTTGAGCACAAATAACATTTAGTTGTCTTGGATAATACATATATTATGTGCGAAAAATGTATTTGGTTTAAAAGTAAACGCAAAAGGTGTCTATAATATAGCAAACGGTATGCAATTTAATTTCATTGGGATATGTGACACCCCAGCTGACAGATGTAAAAATAATGACATTAAATTCATAATAAAGTTCTGATGTAAATATACTTAAAAATATGTTGCTCATGTTCTCCCGAAAGCATTTATTTATTTCTCAATATATAATTATACAATGTTATTTAAATGTCACTATGCTGAATTCATCTTACAGTCAATTATAACGATGATAAATAATATATAGCGTTGTTTAAAACAATATCAAGACGGAATTTCGTTTAACCCTTTCAATATTAGTGTCAACTATAGTCGTCCTCCGCGAATCTATCTAGGGGTATCAACGCCGGCTACAGTCTTGATTGGCAAAATCATCTACGGCTACCAACGCTAGCTATAATACACATATTTACAATAATATGATTATAGATGTTCCAGGACCTTTCATACCTCCGCTCTCCATTCACGCTTAACATTAACATATATTTCTTTTAGATATTCTGACAACAATTGTTATAATAATCTTAACATTTAAAATACTAGAAAAAATACAAATAGTACAAAAACAAACAGTAACATCGAGAGAAGAAAAATCGCTCAATCACCAAATTGCTTGCTAAGAGTTGATTTGTTCAATTAAATTTGCTACATAAATTTTATTTTATTCTCAATATTGGAAACACATACGTCCTGTACAGTATTGTCGATTCAGACCAGACATTGCCCTAATGAAAGGCTGAATAATTATCCAGTAGACAGTAGTTATTATCATCCATAGACCAAGCAGTCGGAGAGTCCTGAGATGTCAGTGTAGCCTGTTACCGATTTCTCGACGATAATAAGTTCGATGGAATCGGTAAAATTGAATCATGATCGCGGGGGAAGCCGAGTTATCCGATGCAATGTTCGAAGGCTGTACGATCGACTTCTCGTTCGAGGAAAATATTATTTGGGCTGCTGTAAGTGACGTCCTGCTGCCGATTCCAGAGGATAGCCTTAATGGAATTCCATTTCTTCGGCTGAAGGGCGGCAAAACCCTGCGGCCCGCGGAGAAACCCGGAAAAGTGTGTAAACGTTTATCGATCATCCGTTACGCCATCGAGTAGTGATTTTTCTCCGGGGAAATTGGACGAACGGTCAGCGTCCTCCTCTTCTCGCGACACTTTCGCGAACTTCTACCTTCTATTTCCCCGAGAGTAACGAAGTTCCTGCTCGGACCGTTCAGACCTCGCCTCCCGTGACGTCGCGATCGAAGCTTGGACCGAATGATAAGGGGAATTAATTAAATCGAACCGGCTCTCGAGGAGTTCTTTTCAGATCTCCAGTCAGTCAATCAGTCAAGGACCATTTTGTCGGAAATACGACGGTCCTTTTGTGAACTTTCCGCTAGCTTCCTAATAAGTTAATCAATTGTGCGAACGTAACAGTGGGGGCGTAATTATATCTTTGTTCTTATGTTAGGCAGTTGGAAAGTGGAAAGTATTATTTCCAAGTTTATTTTAAGTTTATTTTTAATTATTGATTAAAGTTTTGTATTCAGGTGATCCAAGCAACCGGGGCAAGTCCTGAGTGCAATTAGAAGAAAATGGCGGAGACAAAAGATGAATCGCTTAATAGGGACTATATTTTCAGGACCATATTTTTTTTCAAATTTAACGGAACGTATATTAGTTTGTAAAACAGTATTAGATTAGTTCGTGGAAATATTTTAAAGAAATATCTGTATTAAAGAAGCTGAAATGCTCCATGAAGACGTAAACATTTTTAGAAAAATAAATAAACATTTTGTGTTTATTGTATAATAATAACTAGGTATCACCTAGATTCGGTTATGAACGCAATGAAAATAAAATATATGAAATGTTTAAAGTCCAATGGAGAATCGTTTGAGCATCTTCTTGAATAAAGGCATTTATTTAAAATATGTCACGAGCTAATCATTCTTCGGCCACTTTACCCTAATACTTTTTTACTCAGAAAATAATGTACGTTTCCATTTAAAAAAATATTGAACTGTTAAATGCGCATGCATCATTACACCTGCGAAAAAAATATGGTCCTGGAAATGTAGTCCCCTTTGGACCATCCTCCTTTTTATATTTTATATTTGTTTCAGTTGTTTGGACCACTCTGTGTAAATATTTATTCTTTTCATTATTTCCAATTTTCCAATTTTATGATAATAAGTTCTTCTGTAGTACTTGTGACTGTAACAGTTATTCGAGAGAATTTTTTCTGTTCGAGAAATGATTGCAAAATATGATATTTTTAATTTAATGTTGCAAATATTGTCGCGTGTTCATGCGTGGTAGTATATAGAATTTCTTCCGTTCTATAGTCCATTTTCTTTTAAGTTTCGTTGCAATTTATCATCTTGATTGCTATACAATTCCCTCGTTACTGTATTGTCATGTATCAGCAATTCAAAGCGAACCACACCTTTCATGTTTCAACAGATTGAAAGTATAAGCTTCTTTGAAAAAAGTCCTCTTTCAGAATTATCTTTCTTGTCTGAGATTTATCTGATTTAATTTAAGAAGCATGTTGTGGGTGATCCACTTTCCATATCATAGTATCCTTCCATTGTAAAAGTAACAATTAAAAATTCAAAATCGAATAACTTTATTTTAAATTATATATAATTTTAGTTAATAATTTTATGTTAAAAAGTTACAAATTTTCCTTTAAACCAGTATTAAGTAATATTAATATTTACAATTAATATTATTTGAGTAATATTAGTATTTAATATTGATGTTAACACGATAATTAGTGTGAAAGTTCATTCGAAAATTCAGTACAATCCATTAATAACTATCTGACTATGAAAAAGTGTCTCCAAGAACAAGTCGTAAAAAATCAAAGTAGATTAACAATGTCTACGAAAACTATACTTCTATACAATACATCAATTCAATAAATCTAAGCAAATAAATCTGCACTAGTAACAAAACTGTATGAACATTAAATATTTGACAAAAATGAAATGTTACAAATTTAAACAACCTTCGATTATTAATCGTACCACGAATTTCTCTCAATGTTTAAATAAAAACAAAAACAGAATTTTTCCAAACGAAACGATGGCAACTGGAAACACCTCGAGTCAATACATTTCGAAAACGTCCGTCTTCGAATCGCAGCGAATATGTAGCAATGGTTGTCGCTTCACCACCGCTTGCTTCCGAATAATACGATGATTTACACAAAATGTTTAGTAATTAATGCGAGGGTACACAAAATAATACGCGAGCGACGAACAACCTGTTGATACGGCAAAATGAATTCCCAGCACAGGATTCCGCCGCGTTTCATTTCCTTGGTGGAGCCTTTTGGCCGCACGTGTGCGTGGTTGACTGCTTGGTAGCTTCGACGATAGTAGTCAGTCTGCTAATTTGTGGGGACGCTGGTGAACCACGTCGAGAAACGTTTTGTTTCGTTTTGGTAGACGGCCAGCTTGCGCGCGCCCTCACGTCCCGCATGTAAATTGATAGTAATATAATTAATACGACGCCGAGTATTGAGTTAATTGGCTCGCGGAAGTTTAATCGGCCGTTCCGTTCGTTTACCGACGAATTCACATTCATTCTCGACCATGAATGACGAAGGAAAATACTTTTCGAGTGACGAATCGTTTAGCAGGGTTCAACGTTCTCCTGAGACACGACACGCACATTTCATTTCTGCTGTCGTAACTTCTTCGTGTTTCACGTTATCTGTCAGCTTGTCGTGCGTTAGCACGACGAAAATACGTAAGCGGTGCACGCTTGAAGAGAATTTTACCCTTATCGCTCATTTGCTGCAGCAACGGTACAACTCAAAAAGAACGATTTTAGGGAAAACGTGTTTGAATGTTTCGAATCACTGCAATTTTGTAGAAATATCCGTCCTCGACAACCGTCCTCTCGTGGTGAGTTTTAAAAGCTCAGTTATATCATTCTACCAGTAGAAACTACAAATAAGAACAGTTATTTCTGTATCAATAACTCAGAAATGGCAAATTTTTAGTTGTGTTACAGTAAATGAGCGTCATGATCTAAGGGTTACTAAAGGATTCAAGCTTAAACAACGATGCGTTAGAAGCAGATTGAGGACAGGCCACGCCAAATTGGCTCCTTATCTGTACTGGGTGTCCTATTTAGTGGAGTGATTCTGGAAAAGCAATGTTACGTGAAAATTTGGAAGGTTCGAGGTATCAGGGAAATTTCGACGCTAGCTTGAAGTTGTAGAGATAAAGATGATCTGCGCATCCTGGCCGCGAGGTAATCGCGTAACATAGTGCACAGAAAAAAAGGAATTACGTTATCAAGAGATAATTTTACAGATATATGTATACCGATATCAAACCACAGGAAAGTGTAATTAAATTTATTAAATTTATTGAAGATGTCAGAATCTTTAATTCTAAATAAATAGTAACTCAAACTACCGTCTTCACGTATAGTCGCTAATGGCAGTGGTCAATATCACTTTAAATTTCGAAAAATATTCGAATATCGTATACTTTATGCAATTGAGAATTTCTCGTGTTGTAAGCTAATTTTTAATCCATGAACATGGTAACTGCTAGCCTATTCTATACCTAAAAGTAACACGAAAATGTTATATAAATGTACTTAAAAAAAATATTTAACATAACATTGAATGGACGCCTGGCACATACATGGTACGTGAAAGGAATTTTTTAATAACAATCAATAAACATTGAACAGAGGAATTAAACCTGATGGAAGCTTGGATGAAGAGTAACACTTAACGTAAACGTAAGTTCAAGTAAGAGGACAATGTGTATATTTTACGAATTCAGCCAACTATTAAACGTCCTGGAGCTTCATAGAATTGGGGAATGCCATAAATGTCAAACGTGAAGTTTGAGAACATTACACAGTGGAATCTTCCTCGAATCTGCGTCTCAAATGTGTAATTGCAAGCAAACACTTGATATTTCTCCTCTATTATTAGAAGCTTTATTCTAGAAACACCAGATGCTAATGATAGTCAAACATAGACATTTCAGACATCGTTCTCGTTACTTTTCAGGTTTCATGTTAATTCTGTGGGGTGGAAGGTAAACGAATTGTTTGGCTATGGGTTCATTGAAAGACGTAGGGTTTCAACTCTCGAAACAATGACTATGGATCAATAACAAAATTAAATAATGGTGAAGAATCATCGAAATAAATGAATACTACTCGGAACGTATTGAAAATGAAAAGAGGTGAACACTCTTAGATGAAATGGTTTCAAGTGGAACAACAGACGTTCGTTTTCTATTTTCATTTCAAGGTCAACTTACAAATAGTTTTTTATGTGGAACGATATCAATCATCATCCGTTATTCGAATTTTCTGTTAACCCAACATTTATGTCTTCTATTTATTCGGATATTGGAGGTTCCACTGTATTTACATTCGCAGCTCGTTCGTTTCAGGTATTATGTTAACCAAGTTCCCCTAAGTACACAGTGATGACACCGTAGCTCTTGCACCGACGACGTAAACGCTGTCCTATAAAGTGGAGCGGAATACGCATAAGTACGCTGGAGATGTTCTGACAATGTGGAATAAGCTTACGCGATAAAGTTTAAAAGCACGGGTTAGATGTAACCGCGAGGTATGAAAGGAGAACGTAAAAAGAATATTGCGCCGCCTGTTTGATGTCCGGCCATAACTGCTGAAACTTTCAGCGAGCGTATCAAAGGAGACGGAGCCTCGTTGCTAATAAATCAGACTCCTCCTGAGGAGTATGTTCGTGCTGTCGATATGCTTTTAAGATTAATATACAGGGTGTCTCAGAAAAATATTTCCAAATTTTTAGATTATCAGTAGTTGTGGCCACGACACAATCAGGCGGAATAATCCTCGAGGGTTTGGCAAATTATCGTAGAGAACTTGTGATACGGGAGAAATTGTTTTATTGATAGTGAGAAACTTGAACGTCGTTAATTTCCCTAAATTCATAGTAGTTGACTGAGAACATTGCATGCTGGTATTAACCCTCATGGGACTGTGGTACAGGTGTACTCCACAATATATATTTTTGACATAACTTTAAAGCTTCTTTTTCGAACATTCGCAAAATAAAATTATTCGTAATAAGTGTAATAAATAAAATTTGCCTTTGAGTATTGTAAATCATTTATTTTTTTTAAAATAAATGTACATACATACTCGTCAGCAGAAGAAATGTAGAAAAAATGGGATAATTCTGTATCCTGCTCAGACTGTAACGTAAGTTTTAGAACATGGCCCTATGAGGGTTAAACCCGACACCATTCAAAGAACTATGCAGTCTGTCATTGTTGAAATAGTAAACGTGTACATTGATATTCTCGAATTGACTTCTAGTCTCGGTGCAACCTAGAATGTCGATGAAAGAATGTTTCACATTTTATACAAAATTTTATTGTCCAAGATCATTTTAAGGTCATACTATTACGTATGTGTACATGCACGTTCACGTCAGCATGCTGTAGACAAAATATGTAAAACTGTGTAAAAAAGCATGGATGACCTTGAAAAAAACAACCGAAAACTTGGCATTTCTAAGAAAACAGTTCTTCTATCTTATTCGCCCTTTGAAACCATTTACATCAGGCATGAAACGTTTCTGGAGCCGTCGCAGCTACAGAAGATAATTTGTTTAGCTCTCAAACAATACTTCTAAATCCGTCAACGACTTGGGTTTATGATACATTTCTATCCACCTAATTGCTAGAGTTGATCAGTCATTCATTAAACCGGTCATATTTTTTACAGTCAATAGACTGATTTAAACAACTAGCCTGTCATGAACCCACGCTCATCAAGCCAAACATGCGACTAAATTTCCTCGTGTCATAAACACTAGAGCCTTGGAGACAGGTCACCCACTTCCACTGACACTATGCGGTGAGTGGAACTCGCAAATTGTAAGCAGCATGGTTGTAACTTTTGTCTACTCTGATTCATTAGCACATCGAACGCCACAGTGAAAACAGCCACACATAGTCAGACGCGATATAATTTACTATATTTTATATAAATCGTAAAGATGAAAAAGTTTTGATTACTCAGTTGTGTTCTTCTGTGCTACATTATTGTTTCAGCATGAAGTTTGCTCAGAATTTTACAATAATCAATAATTATTAAATTAAATTAAATGATTCTTGAGTGTCACAAAATTCTGAGCAAACTTCATACTGAAACAATAACATGCGAACAGAAGAACACGATTGAGTACTCGAATCTTTTTTATCTTTACGGCTTATATAAAAAATAGTGAATTATATCGTGTCTGATTATGTATGGCTGTTTTAACTGTGGCGGTAAACGTGTTTATCAAATGTCACACCTTCTTCTGTACAATTTATATTTAAATGGACGCATCGTTTTAATTTGTTATCACGTAGTATTATCACTAGACCATGGATCTCTATGCACTTTAACACATTCAAATATGTATGTGCAAGATGTACATGTTATAAAGTAAGTGAAATAAAATATACATTTTATAATATTTAAAACGTAAAATACAATTTTGTCAAAGTTCTATTTCTTCAACTGTATTAAAACAAAAAATATTGATATGTAAAACTGTATATTTGCATAAACATCCGCAATCTGTACATCACAAATTCTACGCAATCCAGCTGTACTTCATTCATTTCACCGTATCATCCCAACCGAATCTCATTAATTTGAAAAATTTTTTTCGCAGCGTTCGGACAAGAAACATAATTAGATGGTCTGTTTTACGTTGTACACCTTGTGTAACACTTGATAACGATGCCTAAAAGTATATTCGAATGTTATCCGCAGTGACTGCACGCGCAGCGAGGGGAAAACTCGAACAATCGCTTGACGTCTGACAAGGAGTCTCGTTCGCGTGCAGTCCGAGGCGCAGCGCGTGCACGCGTAGAGATAATCGAAAATCGTCACGGATCAAACGCTGCCGGAATTTCTCCTTGACACAGAAAAATAATCCGGCTGTTGTGCGAAAGTGGGCAGCGCGAGTCAGGTTTGATCTCGCGGCAGACACAAAGGCGGAAATACATTTATTCATAAATGGGGAAGTGCATTCGCCCGGGCGGAATCTCAAAAAATCTACAGAACTCGTAGAATTCCGGCTCGAGGGGAAGAAATGACGGGGGTGTCCGGAAGTTTATACGCCGCGACGGAAATAAAAAAAGAACAGAGAGAGAAGCGCGAACGTATGTACATTTTCAATGTGCATTTTCAATGTGCGAACGATGACACCAACCGCGGTTTTGTGCGACGCGTTTTCCAGCGACGACGATTTACCGGGAAAACAACGCGCACCGACGTAATTATGCTGTCGAGCATTCATTCGTGCGACCGTAGTTTTCGGCACTTAAGTGTGCCGCTGTTTCCAGTTGTCGGGCAAAAATAAATTTAATTAACCAGCCTGCGAATTTTGCCGAGGTCCCCGTCCAGCGATTGCGTATGCCGATGAAATCGCTGTATTTATTTCTGCACGTCACCGTTTCCCCCCTTATTGGATGTTGTTTTCGTTGATTCTGCGCCTCATTGGGGAGAAACACGCCCGAAGTTAATGATTGCTCGAATTTTGTTTGGTTTTGCGAAAGTTCGACATGTAATTAACGGTTCCGCTTGGGTATACTTTGTTCCTTCCTGCGGGTTGTCTGGCTGGATTTTTAATTAGAATTTTTTAAATTGATTGCAATGTACTGGCCTCCTGATTAATACTAGATTATTGACCGACTGAAATATACAATAACACATTTCCATATCGCAAACTTTCTCAGTTTGTCAGGCTGTGACTCATTTCTGGTGGCCCTCTTCTGTGTTTTCTTCCCAATTCAAGAAACTTTGGATGAATCAGGAATTCCTTTAAAAACCTAAGGAACCAATTTGTACGAGCTTGGTGTGTTGCGTTAGTTCACTATTGCTGTGGGTCTGGCAGAACGAGTTTTTGTCAAGTTTACAGTAAAACTTGTTCGTCATGACTTGGTAGTCTGAATATTATCCTATGTAATCACCAGTTAATTACACGATACTTTTAGTGAAGTTTGCACCTTCTCTACACCTCCGTTTACGAAACAACTATTGACATCAGATTATGTCCCTGTAGTTACGTCCGAAATTATGCTTCTGTTATAATGCCTCATGCCTTGTATGCAGAACAGTTAGGACCTACAACAGTTTAATGTTGAGTAACCGCACGTAATATGAACACCCGACTTCAAAAGCTTGCAACAAATAGAATGATAAATTTTTTTTTAATGAAAGCAACGTCAAGACGCAACAAAATTAATAAATATTCATATACAAAACCCACGTAAAAATTACCATAGCAGTCTATGCTGCGGTTGCGTAGATTAATTTCTCTGTCAAGGTCGAAGAAACATTTTTTGTCCAATTTCATGAATATTACGTTAGACAGAGGCTCTGAACACCTTTTGTTAAAGGTGCTGCATATTTCTGTATTCTTATGCGATTTTTAATAGCCGTGGCTAATCAATAAATTCCATCAGCCGGCGCGATTTAGAATTGCAAATGGGACCAGTTTTCAAACAGTCGGAGCGGTCTATCACTTTCTGCAAACGTAAATTTATTCTGTCACGAAATCCATTTCCTCGAGATTCTCAATACACCGGGGAATCGAGGTCTCAATGAATTCGCTCGATTTTCCTAAGGAGCAGAGCTTGATGGAATTAGCATCCTTCTCCCATGGCACCGTTTCATTTCTCGCGTACGGTATCAGAAATCGTGTTCGCGCGCGCGCGCGCACGCGCGCGCGAGTTGATCAAACCGCGGAAAAATCGATTTTTGAACCGTGAAACCCGAACGAACCGTGAGTCAGACGAAACCGGACTGCTTCGACAAGAAAATCAGTGCTCTTGCTCATGCATTATGTAATTCTGCGTTTCGCCATACAATCACGTGGCTCGCACGCGTTTCACGGATGAAATTCGATTTAAGGCGCGTCTACACGTGCGACAAACCAGAGTGACAGAACATCGCCGTGCAACACGGATGAGTTTTTTCGAATTTTCTGTAACGCTGCTTAATGATTTTTACGAGCGAAACGTTTTGAAAAATCGAATTATGTGGAAATATCATACGCTCAACTAAAAAAAAAAATGCAATTGCAAGTGCATTTGAAAAATAATATTATTATACGAGGTTTGAGCTGATTAACCTTTTGATTGCTATCGGCGCCTATAGACGCTTGACAAAGCCGCTCGCCATGTACTGTCGACGCCTATAGGCGTTCGGCGCAACGGCTCGTTATGTACTACTGTAGCTCAGCTGCACGTTGCGTTCACCTCGCTTCCAAGTAGTCCGAAGTGAAAGGGTTAAATAATGTAAAATTTTCGTGTTCCGAAACCATGTGTTCATTAACCGCTTAACGTACAGCGACATGACATACTCGTCCACGCCTAACCTTCGGAAATATTCAGCGACGTGTATGTCATCTATCGCCATTATCAACTAATATAAATATTTTAAAGCCGTGAATGCCACGTTTAATCAGATTGAAACGAAAGTTTGGCTAAGTGATTGTACGAGTATTTATTTTGTCACATCAAATCTTCTATAGTGTTTGCATATTTGTTTTCGTAACGCGATTACCGTAGTATTTTAGGTTCTTATATGCAGCGATGCGAATGGATTATTTCAGTATATTTTTGTATTCACAAGTGTTTCGTGTGGTTACTTCAATTACCTGTTTTAGTAACTAATTGAGAAGTATAAAATTGAATAAATAAAACTTCATTATTATATCGCCAAACATTTTTGGTTTGATACTGTAATTTTTGAACTGGTAAGAAATGATCTAATTTATGCTTTTCAGTATAGTTTTCATAATTTTGTAAAATATTTTAGTACTACTATACCTAAAATATGAGCGATTCAGAAGAGCAAGATTTTGAATATGCTACTTTATCGATAGTGGTAGCGAGTGCAGTGATACGGACACATATTCAGAAGAAAGTGACGATAATAATATGTTAGATCTGGGTCAAAATCAAAACTGGTATCAAATTAGTACGGATCAACCTACACCAGCGCCACCACGTTTTCAGTTTTTGGGTATACCGGCTTGCACTTTCAATAGTGATAATTTGGATGTTTTGGATTATTTTCAACTGTTTTTTGAGGATGATTTAGTAAATTTATTGGTAAGGGAAGCAAACCGCTATGCAAAGTACCAAATATCGTTTTCCGTATTTTTTTTTTCGTTTTTGTCCCTAAAATCGAAGGTATTATGCGTAAATATGTCCAATTGAAAGTTTCACAAGGTAAAAAAAAAGTGATTTTTGTTTGACGATTTTTAAAAAAAAACCGTGCGCTAAACGGTCAGAGTCCGATAAGGAGCCATCGTCCCAAAAATTCGCATCAACCCGTTGAACGCCACAGTGGTAACTGCCATACCTAGTCAGACACGTTATACTGTCCTATTTCAAACATAAATCATGAAGGAAAAGAATATTTTACTTTTCGAACGCATAGGTGTCACCTTATACTATTATTACAATATTAATGTTACACAAATCTTTATACGAATTATTAGTTATTTAATGAAAGAAAATTTGAGTTATCGGTCACCGGTGATCCTACACCAATGAACGTGTTTATGTTGTGTCACGCGAGTTTCTTGCAAACGAAGTCACGGATTTATGCTTCGCATCTGCATCTTCGTGCGCGCGCGCGCTCGCACGTGTGCAACTTGGAGAAATTGCAGGGCGCACGTGCTTCGTCGAATGCAATTCGATCAGATTTTGCTTAGGCATGCACTTCCGTGTAACGCGATACACGCGCGTTTAATTAAACGCTCGCTCCCGTTATCTCTCGCCCTTTAATAACGTTCGTGTGTTATTGCTCCCGCTTTATACGACAGATGTCGCTTTACGGGGATTTATGAATATAGAAATTCATAAAAGTGAACGGTCGCGATCAATTTCGATTTGTTGAATATTCAGGAACGGGGATGGAAAGCAATTAAACTCGGTAAACATGAAAGGTTCATTCGAAATAGATAATTCACTTTGTTCCCAGGGAAATTTCATTTGCGCCATGACAATTCTTCCCTGTGATCTTCGGCTTTTCCATTTTTTGTAGGAATATGTTTATCATGCTCATGCATTTCGCATATTCTTTAGTACATCGACTGTTCGAACTATAATCAGAAACAGCATGACTCACATTGCCACTATTTTGCATAAGCATGATAACTTTATTTTAGAATCTAAAATACAGAGTAGTGAGAAATTAAACACACGGTGATAATCGAGGGTCTACTGTATATTGTTATTTATAGTGGTGGTCTATGCTATTATACAATCAGTTTTGTTGATGGTGTAATATTCTTCAGTTGCAATAATAATTTATTTTCTAGTTATCGAGGTAATGCAGATTTAATTCTCGATGTTAATTATTTTGTATTCCTCATTTGGGTTTAAAAAATATAATGGTTCGTTTAGAAAAAAATATTGATGATCTTAATAGCTCCAAAAAAAATGATTTTTGAATTAAATAATCTTTTCAATGCTGTATTTACTTCATAAAACCATCTATATTCTCTTAACATTAATTTTTTATTGCTATAATCGTGTAAAATGTATTAACTTCTCGAGGAATACTAACATATGTATTTAAGTTACCTTTTTATATACAACGAACATTATATGGCCTAATGTAGATAATGTCTGCAGGATGTTTCTACATTTTTATGTTAATTTTTTGTGACCTATTTAATATGCTGTGAGTCGATATTGAATATATGTAATTGAATGAGAAAGAAATAATTCTTTTTTACTTTATTCAATTCGCCCTTGAAGAGGTGAAAATCGCCGGTTTCCAATGAAGTTTCTAGTATTCTGACACTGTACACGTTATCATCATTTTTATTTTTGGCAGTGTAGTGTTATCGGATATTCAAATATCCACAAATTTTGTTTAAACATACGTATAATATACTGCAACCGTGAGTTAAACATATCAATCAAGAACGCTCAATTTTCGGAGCGTAGATAGCAACTAAAAAAGAAAACTACCAGTATAATAGCAGTAATTTCTATAGAAACTGCTATGTTTAACCCAGAAGCTGCATAATTTTTTAAAAGCACTGAAAATACTGGCCTCGTAGAATATAAAGTCCAACTATTACGGGCCATTATGATTATCTTAAAAGCATTGTAATTGATTTATTTTCATAGCCATTTAACTAAAAGGCGGTTATCGTGGGTTGCGTTCTTGATGGTGTTTTTCTGATACTGAAAATGTTAAACCTGAAGCTATACCATTTCTCTTTTATAAGCGTAAAATGGAATGGTTTTTAAAATCATTTACTGTCGAAGTCACGTGTTTGCATATCGATTTTAATCGAACACTGTTGCATAATGCAGGCAGCTGAATTCTTGTGTTCGATGTAATCATCCAATAACTATCGACCTTTAACACGTACCTCATAAGTATTATTCAATATTTTCGCTTCGATGTATCACTGTAATTTCCTATTTTAAAACTTGACTCAAGATTTTTTTTTATTTTATTTGCAGGTTGTAGAAACAGTCGCAGCAGCATACAATAAAGTATACAATTAAACATTAATGCAGATATAACGAATTTATAATTAAACATTGTCTGAAGCAGTGGTGGCCACCGGAGCAATGGCTTTCCTCCACTCTAAACTCATTCCCGTCATATACGCTGTAATCTGTGTCGACGATAGACCTAGAGTGGGGGAAGGCCGGAGCTCCAGTGGCCATCACTGATCTAAATAGTGCGTAATACCCTGTATAGAAACTGCTTAAAGCAGTGAATAGAGCCACTGAAGAAATCAAACTTATCTGTGAATGCATTGGCTGATTTTAATTTTCGATTAATTGGTTCACTTGAACCATACTTGTTAGTTTTTACGGTAGCACAATGAAATGTATGCCTCTTTCTAAAATTTCTTGAGGAAGCATCAAAATGAGTGGGTTGTAATAATTGAGGACAGATGAGATCTGAACATTTATAAGTATGAATAAGAAAGATAGATTCAACGCTTTTAAAAATTTATTCTCTAATCTTTTGACTCATTTCGTATTCATTAGCCGCTGAAAACACAGCAGCGCGGTTAATCAGTTCTGTGTATTAATGCAAAAATATTTGTATACTTGTTAAGGATATTTTACTTTTTATTAACTTTCGAACGTGCTCAAAGTTAGCCGCGGCGAGAGGTAAATATGAGAAGAAATATCTCATGTAATAAAGTCGAGACTGAAGCAAAGTTTTTCCATTATGGTGGTTTAGGAGGTATTGGAGTTCTTTGATAAGCTCGTGCATTTTTTACGGTGCGTCGATTATTACTTTGAGAATATTAAATTTCATCTCGTAAAACTCGACGAAATTAGTATTTCCACGTATCTGTTTGACGCTTTTTTTATGTTTATTCTTTTCCGGCTTGTTGAATAAAATTCAGCGGGATTCCCGTCATGCGAGATTACATTATAATGAAAAAATCGCATGATGCTGAAATAAGACATAGGTTATCCGTATCATAGTGTGATAACTCTTGATCTTTCGCCGCACGTGCATAATCGAAAGTTTTCCGATGAATGCGATGCCTTGGAAAATCCAACAGAATATATTATCGCGGTTGAACTCGCGTGGGTAATTTTCCATTCAGAAAATTAGAAAAATTGTACGGTTTTCCCTACGGTGGCCACCGGAGCCGCAACCTTCCCCCACTGTAAGTCCATTCATCTCATGTAGGATATAATCTGTGATGACGACAGACCAACGGGGAACTGAACCGAGGGGAATGGACCTAAAGTGGGGGAAGGCCGCAGCCCCGGTGGCCGTCACTGCATTCATTTCATAGAATCAAGAATCAAAAGAATAGATCATTATTAAATACCTGGACTTAAAATATTTAAAATAAATTTCAAATAGCATAAAATTACCGTTTCTGGTAAACAGTAATTTGTTCCATTTACTTTAGACCTAACAGAGCTGCACTGTGGTTGTTAATCACTAGTCTGCAGATGTTTCTGCAATTTAATATATCAAAGTTGGTGAATGATGAACATTTAATAACATAGCAAAATAAAAATTACACATTTTGAACATTTCAATTTACCAAGGATCAAATGCAGTTTTGTTAAAGTTTTATGTATTTAATTGCATCAATATTGGAAATATGGAAGTCTGAACATATATATTTACGTAAGCATCCGCAATCGATTAATAAACTACACAGAGTGATTGAGAAGTATAATTCACAAATTCACTGACGAATGGAACTCATAGTAACAGACAAAAAGTTGTAATAAACGGATGTTTATTATTGATTGATGCTGATGCCATTGATGAATTTGAGCCTCATTATGTGAAAATCTAGTGGAAAATTGGATAAAACGAGTCGAGCTCGTGAAAAATGCCGAGGCGATCATTTGAATGATATTATGTTCCATAATTAATGTCATGAAGTAGACATTATGTTACAATAAAGAAACTTGAAAAATCTCAAATAGTTTGTGTTTTATTTGAACATAAAGATGTGACACTCAATTTGGGTAATCCTATATAACGTAACGAATTTTAACCTCTTGGGGGACGAATTTATTACAATTGCAAAAGGAATTTTAGTATTTCTGAATCACATTTATCGAATATGAATTCAAAGCTATTTAACAAACAATATAACAAACTGCTAAATTAAACAATGTATCTAATTTAGTTCATATAATGTTCTTTGTATCCTTGCCAACAATACATACATTTAAATAAAAACAGCGTACAGATGCGTTAGCATGCCTGACGAGGTTAATAAGCGAGCGTATGCTTATCAACATTTTTTTATCTTTTTTCATGAGTTCCATCAGTCGGGTACATACATGCTAATATTTCTGAAACATCTTGCATAATGGTTGTTGAACCTTGAAAGAAAAACAGATGAAAAAAATGGACGTCTTTCATATATTTGGAACAGGACGAGCATATTTAATCTGATAATGGAAATGCAGCAGAAGTACAGTGAAGCTCAGTCAAAAAAAGGAAAGTTTACGCTCATTTAATGAATGTTGACGTATAATAAAGCAACGCGTTAGGAGATAAAGAGTCTCGGGCTCTGATGAAAGTGCACCGAAATGCATTTTCGTGTTTGATGCAAGGTTTTGTTCGGTAGTCACGAGACTAGGTAGAAAAATAATCTCTGCCTTTTATGAGCGACACGACACGGCTTACGTGGTATTATGCCAGATTCATTTTGTTGTAGGTACACATAATAAAAAGACACATTTGAATTAGCCACGGTAAAAAGTCTGCTGACTTAACGAATCTTCGCAACGGACTGTTTTCCCTCCATTTGTATCACCTTCAGTATACGAATATTGTTTCTATAAATACCATAATATGGGATTCATTACAAAAGTCGTTCGAATGTTTATGAACAATACTGCTTATGTCAGTATCACTGAAGAAATTGAATCCAAATTCCACGGAATATTAATTTGGAATTTTTTATAAATATTAATTTCACTCATACAACAAAAATCTGTTTCCTTTTACAACTTTTAAATAACACACCCTCTGCTTCGTTCAATTCAAGCAGAATCACTTTTGCTACAGAACGAATGCAAGATTTAGCATGAAATAGCTGGCCGAGCGCATTCAAATTCGGTTGAACCTTACAGAATTGAATGGAACTCGGAAAATTACGAATTCGTCCGTTTTTAACGACTTCGCGCGTGTCTCGAATGGCGAGCACGGGCATTTGTGGTTGGCAATCGGATCGCATGCGTGGGCGTGAAAAAAAAAAATAAACCGCGCGTCACGACGCACCGGGCGTGTTTCGCATCGAGCATGAAAACAACACGAAAATTAGTCCATCGGGACTAATTTTCTGGTTTGCACACGCGAGGAACCACAATGTTTAATGCCGCGTCTGCAGGGACCCGATGCCCACGTGCAGCTGCGCTGACACTTGCACAGAAATATTACAGCCCCCCTGGTTTGTACGATTTTTTAATCAACCCTTCGCAGTCCATTAAAAACAGCCCCGCGTCTCTGCACACTTTCGCTGGAATTTCATTATCTCGCGACAAACACTTGCAGCCGAAATACAATTGAATCGGCCATTGCGAAAAACGGTCATGTTACAAGTTTAACACACTGACTGCCGTGGCGGTCACTGGTGACTGACACCTGAAATTTTGTTTAATCAAGTAACTAACAATTCTTATGCGATTTTAGATAATATTGATATTGTAATAATAATATAAGTTAACACCTATACGCTTCAATAGTAAATGGTTTTTTTCCTCTTCGATTTATATTTCCAAAAGGGTGTCCGGCTAGGTTTGGCAGTTTCCACTGCAGCATTCAACGTGTTGAGGCAGTGATGGCCATCCGGAGTAACGCTTGTCACCGTTTTACCTGTACTCTGCGTCCATTCTCCTCACTTAACACGTTGAATGATACAGTAGAAACTGCCATACTTAGACAGACGGAATAAAATATAATCTTTTAAATATAAATCGCGAAAGAGGGAAATTTTATTATTTGAACGTATAGTAATGACCTTATATTATTGTTAGAATGTTTAATACTTCTCAACATTTTGTAAAACTTACTAATTATTTAATTAAATAAGATATGAGACGCCTGTCACCGGTGACGCCCACGGCAGTCAACGTGTTAACCCCATGACTCGGGGTGTGTGTGTGTGTGTGTGTGTGTCTTCAAACCCACAATATCAGACCATATCAGACTAGTCTTACTTTACCATGCGTTTGAAATATATACAATAGTATTGTGTATCTCAAAGACTGTAATGTTTCTAGTTACGACGTATTATAGTCTGTGATCGAAAACTTTTTGCCAGGAGTTGTATACACAATGTAGAATTTATGTCAAAATTTTACAGCATGATAACCTTTTAAAATAACGTACCGTGGAAGCACGAGTCGAATAAATCTTGTTGATAAACTGTCCCCACGATAAACTGAAAAGAAAATGACAGGAGTGAAGGGGCAGCAGAGTCTGGCCGCGATGTACGATGCAAAACAGTCCAATTCGAGGTAAATTCGTTAGCATAATTTCACCGTTTCCCGGAACTCTTTTTGCGATAACTGTCACGGCCGCGGAGAAAACGCCGGAACCTTCAGCTGCGCTAGAAAATTTCCATAAATATTCCACGTGGCCCGGTGTCTCTTCGTTAACGCGCGACGTTTGCCCAATTCGCGCGAAATCCAGTCGATTCGATATTCTGTTTTAGTAACTGTACAAGAACGCCTTAAAACCGTGGGGACTTTCAAGATAACCGAATAGATGTGACCAATAGATGTTTCGGTCGATAAAGAAAATGCGTGTGCTTTGCTTTTATGATTTTGTTCGACTAGGTGGGCTTATTATGCTATAATTAACACTCTATAACGCCATGTGACTTGGAAGTTACACACCCACATATCTATATATCTATATTTCTTAAGTCTTATTTCGTTTATTTATCACTGTCTACAGTTATATTCTACGACTATACTGCCACCAAGTAATCTATTCGTTTATTATTATGTTTATATCCCGTGATACGAACTTTATCATTTATCTTTATTATTCACCTGATGTATCATTCTTGTCATACGCAAAAAGAATCGGGTTTTAGAGGAATAATCAGAGCCGCATTCCTTCCGCTTGCCATCTTTCCTGCAACGCACACCGTGTGAGGGGAATGGATGCAGAGTTGGGGTAGTCTGGAGCCAACCCTTGCTCCGGATGACCATCTCTACACTACATGAAGGCTCTGAAAAATAGCAAAGGTCCACCCGTGTCATACACTCTGTTTTCAGCCTTAACAATCATCGATCAGCGAGCAACATCTCCTCAGGAGAAAAGGATCATCTGAGAACGACGCGACCGAAGGATATTGCTGTTTGTTCGGTGAATTTCGAAGATTGCCGAAGATAAGATCGTATAATCGTCGGTCCGCGATTCTGCATTGTCGGCCAACTTTCCGAACAGACACGCGAATCGAAGAGAAATCGAATGGATCGATTGCGAAACCTTCGATTCGTTGTTACGCAACCCTCGCCGTTTCGTCACGCGGAAACGAACGAACAATCGTCCGTTGTTCCTTCTGTTCCGGCGAAATGAAAAAAATAAACGTCACGGATGAAGTGGAATTGGTTTCTCAGTACTATCCGCGACGTTCTTTTCTTGTTTTCTTTTTCCCTGAGTGTCGAACAACAGCGTTTCACCTGGTTATTGTTACTTACTGGTATTTGTAAATATTGTTATCCTCGTTATGTTATTCTATCACATATTTTTTCGTTTTTATCGTAATCATTGTTTGTTTGTTGTTGTTATTATGTACGAAGCGAGGATTAAAATAGACTGTGACTCGCCTCTGCGATCGATTCAGATATTTTAAATCGTATCGTGTAATTGTTTGTCCACGTACAAAAAGTTGTAAAAATGAAATTTCAGTATAGAAGTATTTCAAGACTATTGAAAGTAATTGAAATGAGATAAAAATGAACATTTCACGGTTGATCTAAAATAAAAAATTCTGCATTTATATTATAATTGTGAAAACAGAGTTACAAATAATCAGGGATACTTCAAATTTTTTCCTAATGGTTCATAAAATTTCTGGGAAACACTCTAACAATTAGTCAAATAAAAATTTAGTAATTAATCTCTTCAAAGATACTGATATACATTTATATGTTTAATTTCTTTTAAATTCCAATTTTGTTGACGAAAATATTATAAATATTATGTAACTTTGTGACCGCATACATGTGTAATACTTTTTACAGAGATTTCTGATTTTAGTAAATTTCTTGAATCCTTTGGTTAATAGTCGTGAATTTACATTAAATAAATAAAACTGATCAAAAGAATGAAATTATTTTTTCCAACTTTAAATTTGTCTATGAAAGCTTTAAACAAACCTAAAACACCATAATCGCGTCTAATTACCTAAATATTTTATACCACTAATTAATTTAAGAAATAATAATATAGTTACTTTAAATTCAATTGCTTTGAACGCAATGTATAAAATTATCGTACAAAGTCAACAAAAAGGAATGTTAAGAATTATCGGTACAAAGTTTTTTATCACTAACTCCCTTATTCCACCAAACGATATGCCAGCGCTTATCAACAGTCTTAAATATTCTATATCTGTTTCCATGTTTCCTTTTCTAATCTACACGGTATTCATGAATCGCACTAGCAGTTACTACGATTATAGAAATTACTGATAAATTAATTATAACGATGTCCTGTATATTCCAAAACTAACATTTTGACAAGTTTGTTCTTTTTTAATCTCTGAGATTTTACCTCTTCTCGATTTAGGTGTTATGCCATTTTAGTATAGAGGGTGATTAAAAAATGTATGTACGTAGTTCCATTTAAATTATATAAAGTTTTCCTGTGCAATTTTTCTGTTTTTGTTAAAAAGATAACTGTAGCTAGAACCAGTTACCACATAAGATAATGAAATTTATACAATTATTTTTATTATATTATACAGTATGTTTCAGAAGTATACGCCAAGATTTTATCTCTAATCAAGGACATCCTTTTCGAGATATTCAGTTTTTGATCTAATAAATTAAGCTGACCACTTTTACGGCGAATAATTACTATAGTTAGATGATAATGATGTACAAAAATTCATGAATGCAGTATAATTGTATATGAATATATTTTCAAAGTTTCATAAAGTTGCGTTGTTTAGTGTTTTAAAAAAAAAATCCTAGAATGTACCCTCGTAATAGGCTGGGGAAGCAGAATAACCCCTTGAGTAGACAGCCGGCGTACGTTTTGGTGTACACAGAATTTTCATCGCTAGCATAAGTTGCTTACACGTGAAACAGGTAGTTTTACAACGTTGGCTATTGTAATACGATCGAATGAATGCATCCCTCAACGAGCTGTGACACACGGTGTTAATTTCGCGATTCATCGTTACACGATGAATACAGTCAACGGGTAATTTCGTTTTCGTCCGTTACATTACTTCATCCGCTCGCTCAATTTGCGAATTTCAGCGAACTATGTTTTATCTATCACTAATTGGAGTCGACCGGTGGAACAGAAAAGCTTTGCACGCTCGAAACGTGTTTCATGAAACACTATCTCTTCTGACGATTCCACCCAATATTCTGCTGTAAAAGGAATTGCTTTTCTTTTTGGAAAAATCAACGTATGAAATAGGCGCACATGTGAGAATTGATGGGAGCCAGTGACCCACAAAATTTATTTGAATTTAACAGTAGAAATTAGGCGAATTTTAATAGCCATTGGAAGAGAAGAAGTCTTTCATACAATTTATATAATTTTGAAAATGTTTAAATCATTGCACAAATATTATATATTGTACATTCAATAATTGTTACTGATTGCTTCCACACGGCTGTAGCATAATTTTTCGATTTTATTAAATGTTTAATAACCTATTTTTCTGAATGTTTTTCAGAATAATTATTTTGTTTATAGACTCTCATCTATAACAGTGGTTCTCAATTTATTCTAATCACAATGAATTTTAATATTTTGTGTGACCTCCGTGGCTATTGATAGTGGCCTCAATGCTTGAGGGCATACTCAAAATGCACCGATCTACGAACTCCTTTATTTCCAGTGCATCATGCCACATTTCCTAAATATTTTCCAGAAGGATATCTTTAATGGGATTGGATCTTCGGTAAACTAGGCGTTTTAGGATGAACGATATGCTTTCAATCAGCTTTAAAGGGGTTCAAAGGTTCATAGGCGGAAGAATACTCTTACTTTGTTTTAGCACACAGTATTCAACAATGAAATGATTTCATATACACGAGACTCACCTCATGTGGTTAGTAACATTCCAGACAATCGAACGGTGCAAAAATTATTTTTATCAAACTTGACATAACCCGAATATCTTGCTGAGAATGCAGCAAACGTTTAAAAGTGAGGGTGCCCATAATAGAGTGGCAGGGTACTGTAATCGCTGAATTAAAGTGTCACCCACATATGGATGACATGACAGTTAAAGTGTTAAAGGAGTTTCATCGCAGCGTCATCAACACTGTGAAGCGAGAGGAGCGCGGTGTGAAAAATGTCGATCGCCCAGAAAGCAAAGCGAAGTGTGGAACTTGTGCAGACTCAGATAACACAATGATTGCAATAACGTCGGTGCAACGATTGATCATTCCGTGCAGCAGGTTGCACTGTCATACTTTTAAGCCGATTTCTCACGGGACAAGGTATTTCGCTGACGTTGACGTAACACTGGTCAACGTGTACAAACCGATGAATTCATAACTTCCAATACGTGAAACTGAACGGTTTCAAATGTATCACTACTATGCGTGGTAACGTTTTTGTTGTATCAAGTCCTTCTGCAAATAATATATCGCTTTTTATAGCTGCAAGGATCGATTTTAACACTTTGAAGCCCACGATATTTTCGATATCTTGTTTCAGTTGTTCAACACGCGTTTCATTACTTCTATTTATGCACATACATTTTCATATTTTACTATCTAGTAATTATACTGCGAATGTTTATGCAAATATACATTTTTAGACATCAGTATTTTCTGGATTAATATATGACTGTCACGCTGGATTAGCTAAAAATGACAAACTTTCTACATTTTTATACAGAATGAATGACGGCACGCCAACAAAACGTGATACCATGGTTTTTTCTCGATATATTATTTATTTCCCGATAAAATATAGCATATGACACTAGATAATGTAAAGTAGCTACTGTGAAAATTTCATAACAATCGGTTTAGTAGTTTTTGAGATTTTTGGGAACATACAAACAGACTCCGTGTCTTTATTATAATATCAAGATTTATAACGATTATTTTATTTTGTGGGCATAACATCGCTAACGTTTACAAATAATACACATCACGACAGACATTAAAAAGTACTTTGTTAGTTAGACACGAAAAAAAATAATGAAAAACGCAAAAAGATTCTGACAGAAGTTGTTCAAATGATCAATTGTTTTCCTCTGAACGCATGACAAACGTAGGATACATCGTAAATTCAACGGGATAACGTTCCTATTTGCGTGGACCACGCCGGTAGTACGCACGATCCCTCGATTTTCGTAATTTCCTCTGAAATAATCCGTTGTCCAGTATAAATTAATATAATTTCATGAATATTCTAGGACGGACGTGTGTCCGGCATGTTATAATTTCTAATCCACGTCAGGTCGTATCAGTGTAAACACGTGTGCCGCAATTTCGCCGGGCAAATCCTTCCACGTCCTGCCCTAAAAGCCGAATTGCGTTATCATGGACCGGTTTAAATTCCTTGTTCATCGATTCTGAATCCTGTCCACGCGATGAGCGTTTGAAAATCTTCGCACCGCCATGTTGGACTTCTATCACACGCTCAGTTACTTTGTCTTTTATTTCTGTGTCATTTTAAGTACAATAAAACCTCGATTATCGGACCATTGGTCATTCGAAAATTGGTCATCTTGTGTCAGTTACAAGGTAAATTATCGTCAGTGACACTGCGTACCTAATTGCATATGACTATCTATTGTACATGTTATAATGGAATTATTATTTTTATGCGAGACATAGTTATGATATGGGTCACGCTGTACCTAATTATAGTTCGGATAATCAAGGTCCTATTGCGTCAGGTGATTCCATAAATACGTTCAACGAATAAACATTAACTCCTTGTGTTAGAATAACGAGTCACAGTTGTGACACAGAATATGATTGATATAGTACAAATACAAGGCCCACTTGCGTATTAATTTTTTGAAGTTATGGCCTTGTAAAATGTGATATTCGAAATTTGTCATTCATTTACCAATCGGTTAACTAACCTAACCATATCAACACAATTGAAATTCAGACCAGACTTTGTCGCTGAGGACCCAGCAGTCGATACGAACGACAGAAACCTCAGCAAAAAATATTCAGAGACATTATGGAAGGCTATGTCTCACATAACTTGTATTTTCTAAAATTGTGGACTTATAGTACTTTCGAAATAATTCGAAAGAAGCTCCTCGACTTATTTGCTCGATTCGATCGCTGTCTAGAGCCATGAATTGCGCTAATCGTTCGATAAATTGATGATGAATTTCAAGCATGGCTGGATTATTTAATCAGTGTAATACTGGTCGTCGATCAAACACGATAATCGTCGCAAATTATAGTAACTCGAGCACGACTTCGGAAAATAATGACGCCCCCGACTGAATCTCCGTGGAAGGGACAATTATTCAGCAAATAAAATGCGGACTATCGCATCCCGATGAAACGTTTGTTCTACTTGCAAACTCCAATTACAAACTTTCCGAAATATTCTCTGCCGCCCAAAGAAGACCTCGTTAAATGGTCTTGTGCGGCGTGCAATTACTTAATCGAAGGCAAAGAGAGAAAAAGTTCTCAGGAGCGATTTCATCTCGCTGGGTAATTTCGGACGTGATCAATCAAAAGCCATCCAACCATTCGTTAATATTCATCGGTCCGTCTAGTTTCGAAAAGTCAACGAGTTGCTCGATCAAATTCAGCGAACGAAAAATGGAAGAATAAAGCTCGATCCTCACTATCGATCTGGTCGCGATGCGGTCTCGAAATCTTCGAAGATCAATTTATGTTCCACCTTCACATCAAGTTCATAAACATTTTTCCGAATCAATGGTAGTATTTTCGGATGACGAATTGATTATAATTGATGGCGTATTGGACGAAGAAGATAAAGAATGTGAAAAGTGCCAAAGAAGAAAAAAAGCAACAGATCAATGCGGATTCATCCCAGTTTGATGAACAGGAAAACTGAAGGGGAATATTTTACATTATATTCCCATTTAGTGGATGATAAGGACAAATTCGTATCTAACAACACTCGAAAGATTGCGGATTGACTGGCGGTGGATCGAGAAGCGTGTTCACACTGTTGGAGGTCCCAACGCATCTGGAAAGCTTCATGCAGACATGCAGCATTAGGATGCTTTAAACCGTACCGTAGAACATCTTCAAGGGCTTTACCACTCATAAATTATTGCCAGGACTTTATTCTGCAACGCAGAGCTTGTATACCTGTGTTTCTACCTCTTAAAGAAGAGACTTCGTCTACTTTCGAATGGACTGATAGAAACCTTTTTAAGAGACAACGAGAAAAGCGTTTTCCTTCACTGAAGTCAGAAAAATATGATGATTTCACAATTTATATTAAAAATAGAGATGAGACAATGAGCAGTAAATAAATGTTATTTCATTTAAATCAGCATAAGATCGACAAAATTGCTTTTATAGTTATTGTGTCAGCAGCGTCATAACAATGATTGCACAGTTTGATGGAAATAAAACGATGTTAAAATATAACGCATAGCTGATGATGTAGAAGAAATAATTTCTGATGCTGCAAAATAGAGGCGTAGCATCTGCAAAGGCGGATTCTCACATCGGATATGCATCGGGTGTTCGCGAGTTCGATATAAAACGAAATTGCAGTGTTTCAAGAGATTGGAACCAGTAAACATTGTCCAGGTACGTGCTCAAGCTCTGTTTGACGATATTGCCTTACGTCGAAAGCATCTCGTCCGATCAATCGACTCGATCCATTGTTTGACACACGAAAGCTGTTACTTAAGCACGGCTTTCAGCGTAGAGTGCTGTTTCGCCATAAGCACACGACTCATTTTCCCGTTTTCAGTAGACAAAGCGCGCCGACTCTGTTTTCCATTCGACCGCGATTACACATCTCTTCAAACGGTGATCCTCCTTTTTTACCAATCTATGCTACACCTAGGTCGTTCTCTTTTCTGTGAATTATCAGCGATCCTGGACACCCGGGCATTAACCTCCTCAGGGATATTGATGTACAAAAGTTATTTATCATAATTCCAGAATATA
Organism: Macropis europaea; assembly: GCA_916610135.2. Classification (NCBI taxonomy): domain Eukaryota; kingdom Metazoa; phylum Arthropoda; class Insecta; order Hymenoptera; family Melittidae; genus Macropis; species Macropis europaea. Next base: position 21,745,215 of record OU744344.1, read on the forward strand.
ATTTATTTTCTATATCGCAGTAGTATTCTTCCGTTCGAAGCACAAATTGTTATTTATTTGTTAATTTGGGTGATTATTTAGGTGCTATAATAAAATCCATGGGGTATGTAATCAAGTACAAATACTTATTTTCTTGTATTCATCTAAAATGTATTAATAAGTAGCTGAGTAATTTTGTAAACATTATTCTGCGGTTGGCTCTTAAAATATTTTGTTTTATATAATTGGTGATTCATTTACAAATTGTTAACAGACATTGTAAAGTGAATTATGTGAACATTTAATTGTTTTGTAAACCCTGATATTGAGTATTATTTTATAACAAATACGGCGACTTGTACGTATCTTATTTTTCTGACAGATTTTTTATCTTTATTTAAATATTGCTTAACGTGTTAATTGCCATGGGATTACCTGTTACTAACGCTTCAGATTTTATTGAATTAAATAACTATTCATGTTGACAATATTCTGTGCGAATTCAACATTGAAAAATAAAGTAGGAACACAGGTATACGACTGAATACCTAAACATTTTTTCTTTCTTTATGAATTATGTTAGAAACGGCAATTTATATCGTGTCTGGCGAGGGGTGGCTGTTTCTATTGACGCGGGCAACGAATTTATAGCTACGAATTTTTATTGAATACATCAATCGATTCGTTTCCAACTACACGACATATGCCTTGGACAGTTTAAAGGGTGTATTTCTTACTCGATAACCGACAGTCATATTTATTTCTTACGCGGAACATATATAGTGTTTCAGAACTATAGAGCAAAGTTGAGCACTTCATCTGTACAAATATTATAAAAGAACGTCAAATTTTTGCTAATGCGTTATTCTGTTGTTAAATGTAATTAATATATGTTTTTCTTTATTTGTTTCACATGTGTTTATATCTGAAAATGAGAAGAAAAATTTTATGTCACGCTAGATATAAGTTTTTGACCTGTTAGTTGCATATTAGCTAACTGGCTAATAAAACGTACGAAAACAAACAAATGTCTGCTTGCACTTGTTACTTAACGATAACAATATTTTTGAATAATATTTGAATATCAATCGAATAATATTTGAATGCAAATTGAATAGAAACTGAATAATATTTCAATACTGATTAAATAGTAACTGAATAACATTTGAATATTAATTCAATATTTCTGTAATTTCTTTGTACTTTATCGCTGGAACACTCTCTGTATAAACCCTTTGCACTAAACACTTTGTACATTTATCATACCTTATCTGTAACTGACACAAATTTTATTCTCTTCTTATACTAATATCTAATTTCTAATTTCAAACAAAAGACACGTCTACAGGTATTCTTTAGTTTTACATTCAACTCTGAGCTGCTTTTTTGTTTCACGAGTCAAGCATCACGGCACACGTGACTCCAGAGTGCAAAGGGCTAAACGAATTATTTAATTGCGTTGCTGAGATGTCACTTAATCCTGTTAGAACGACAATGATAATTTCCCCGTGGTACGGTCATTACGAACTCGTTATTCCGTGCGAAACAATCGAATGTACGGTTGATTATTTCCGCGAAGAATGAAATAAAATAATTAGTGGCGTTCCAGTCGTTGAAAACGCGCGTTTCGCTATCAAAGCAGCAATTTCACGGGCTCTGATCGGTTGCATAATGCGTGCAGCTTTGCGGTGAGCATTTTTTCGTGCGCGATGAAAAGGGACGTAATCGGCGTCATTATGAAATTCGTGTTCACTTTTACAACTATTTCACGTTACGACTTCGATAACGACAGCCATTGTGTTGGTAGCATCGCGAATGTGCGTTTAACGATGGTTAATTTTAATAACACTATTTTACAATAATAAAATATATGTAATATATGACCTTTTTCATCTTTAGGGAAGGCAGAACACGACAGCAAAGTTTGACCACCTATTTCTGAAGCACCCTGTGTATATATACATCGTTTTATATCAACAAACAAATAAAAATATATATACACTGCCGCTCACGCAAGTATATGGACACTTGAGAATTATAGAAAAAATAAACATGAATTGATTAACACAAAATAATTTTATGTCCAGTCAGTTTTACATTCTGTAAACATAAATTATGCTCAAAATAATTAAATACTATTCCAACAAAAACAAATTAGGAACTTTTGAATCTAAATTCTAACAGTTTTTAATGGAGTGTCCAAGCATCCGTAAGCGGTAGTGTATATGTATGTATTTATTTGTTTATTGATATAAATAGGTGAAACTCTCTGAAATAATATAATAAGATACTACAGGGCAGATGTACAGTTAATTTAGAAACTGTTTCTGAATATTTTCAGAAATCTATAAAGCCAAGATCATTTTTATATCAACATCAATGAACAACGAAAAAGTTTCTGAAAGAATGTATTTTCTCAACCAAGATGAACCATCTTCTATAATGATAAATGAAGTATTCCATTCTATACATATTTACGTATTATATATTAAAAATAAATTATTACATCATATATTATATATTCCTATACATGAAATATCGCAAATCGTAAAATACGTAGAACGTAATTATAAACGAGAAGTGAAGAAGAAACGAGGATTTTTTAGAAAATGTTGCAATGCAAAATGTGATGGACATTTACGTATTTTTATTTCGTGATCGTGCGAGAGTTACAAGTTTCGGTTCGATTTAGCGTGGGGTGACTTTATCCCCGTGAAATTATCGCAACGATATCGACTATCGAACGTAACCGTGTCAATTTTCAATGATCCCTCTGTCTTCCGTTCGTTTCATTTCGAAACACGCGTATTTTGGAAATCACCGTGTCACACCACCTCCGTGTCTGATTCCATTTTTTATTGCATTTCGAAAGATATTTTTCCACGACGTCGACTAATTTGAAGTTTATCAATGGTCTGCGACATTTAATATTTAGAAAATTACTATTTGCGAACACACAAACTTTTAATACACACAGTTATGAGATTAACAAATTTTATAGAATTAAAGAAAAATTAATTTTCATACTGATAAGTATGAATATACGAATATCCATTTACAGTCTTTAATATTTTTACATTTTAATGTAGGTAGGAAAATAGGATATTAGCAACAATATATTTCGCCCATAAATATTAAAAAATCTATTTTTACACACGCCCTACGTATTCATTGATATTATATATAATTATCCCAGAAGAATGGCGGAGGTTCTACTGAAAGAAATGACCCTATTTTTCAAACCAGTTATGTGCAGTTGATTTTGAAAGTACCTTCGAATGGTTCGATTTAATTTTTTTCGAGTAAAAGCAATTCAGCGGCAGGAACATTCGTATATTTTCCACTGCGAGTCGCGACTTCAGCGTGATAGCCGGCGCGTTTGGTTAATTGGAGAATTAGCTGACTTTTGATAGAAGGATTCATCAGGATAATGCATTCAAGGCAATATATCACGAGAAGGCGCACCCTTCGCTAACATTCGACGCACTACCACCTGCAAATAGGCGAACGCAGCTTGTAAAATTAATACCTGAAATGTGCTACGCAATCTCGATCGCGTACATATCAGCGTTGATAGGTGAATTTTGATTAATTCTCCGGTCAATGCGGATTTGAACGATTGCATTCGACTCTTTACAGGCGATACTAAAATTACACTCACCCTCTCAACCAAAATGTTCCATCCATTTGTGAGGCTTTCGATACGTATATAATATCAGTTTCGGCAATTTTAAATTTATCCTGTTGTCTGCCACAGTGAAAACTCCCATGCCTAGTCAGACATTATCATATCTGATTTCAGCCACGAATCCCGAAGAAAAAAAATGTTTTCATGAGAATTTATTAACATTTTACCAGAAAAAACTGCAAAACTGTAATATTTTTTGAAATATTGTTTAAACAAATGAACTTTCGACAAAATCGTTCACATAGTTAAATTGGAAATTAATAAATACACAATTTAAACAAAAATGGTTGTCCTACGTCCAATAGTTTTCGAGATATTCGTTAAAATATGGTTTCCAGCCCCCACTTTGACGGCTGTTTTCATCCCTTCAACATGGACCTTGAAAAATAAAAATTGGTCATTGTGGATATACACGGCAATTATTTATATATTTCAAACGCTCTGAATTAAATTAAATTGATGAAAAATATTAAAATAGCTGATGCGACTTTAAACTAAAATAACAAACAAAATAATATTTTTAACAATATTACACACAGTTACAAGATTAACCAATTTCATAGAATTAAAGATTTGATCATTTGTCTTTCATCATTTTCAGATTGCTTCTATTAGACCTTATCACATGTATTTATTAATATTATACATGATCAAATAAATAATGATTGAACCTAACAAGTGTCACCCAAGTATAGGTAATATGGCGATGACAGTGTTAAAACAACAAAGAAAGAATTTTATTATTTCTGCTTGCATAGTACCAAAGTAACTCCCATTTTGGCATTACAATGTTCGTTTCGCGCACTGCGTGATTTCACTGCATTTAAACCTTTCAGAATTCAATGTTCAATAGGATTGTCATAAATTGATTAAGTATTCAGTGGTTCGAAATGACAGTAATTAAAAATATTCTGATCAGCTTACTCGGGAAGCTTTTATAGATTCGACTGAAGAGTAAAACTTTTTTATTGCTCGAAGCATAAAGTGAAACGAACAGATCTTATTAGTAATGAAGTTCCGCAGCCTTTTTATGATTCCAGTGCAATCGTGGAACTTGAAATATTGATTCTCCCCTTTTGCGTCATAAAACTCTGCGCTGAGTAACTTGTACGAACAAGTGATTCGACTTACACGCTTGAAACATCGATTTATAGCAGATGTTTACCGAACTTTCTTTAATCTTCCATCTCTGTGCGTGTACGTGCACAAATTACACACATGACGGCAATTCAAACTTACTGTAATTCGATTTGCAGTTTTTTTATGTGTAGAATCTGGCAGACAGGGTGCTAGATATTCTTTTCAGACGTTCTTATTGTTTGAAATGACTGAATTGATCAAAAGTAGTTACGAGAAGCGAGAAAAATATAAAAATGGGGTCTCTACTGGTTCTACGCGTTTTAATATGCCACGAACGATATATTTGCACACATCATTTGAAGAAAATATAATATTGCAACAATATAACAAATTGTATAATCCTAGATTACAGTACAATAACAATTTAATAACATGAAGTTCACAGGGGATGTTCAATGACCCCAAAACTAATGCGCTCTGAAAGTCGCGTTAGCATTAAAATACATACAAATCCAACTGGTACCACTGGCACAGAAAACATTAGTAGCTGACTGCTGAAGTATTGAATTGAGTCATAAATAATTTCCAATATATACTACACTTTTTATTCCTGAAAATTCAAATACTCTATTTATGCAATTGGTCTTACAAGGGAACACTGCGAACCCTTACTCACCGATTGCAATAAAACTTCGTTGTTTTGTAGAGTGATTCGACACAAGAATAACGGCATTTCTCATTCGTGAACAATTGCCCTTTAAGGGTGTAAAAAGTAACCTCAAAGTCAAATAGGCAGTCCCACTTTTTCGCATACAACTTTTAAAGTACAAGAGATAGAGAAAAATGTTCCAAATAGATCTTATGGCACAACAAACGCTATAAACTTGCGTTAACAAAATTTTGAAAAAAAAGGTGCTTTTCCATAAGATAACATTTTTTTTAAGAAAAACAATAATCATCCTGTAATGAATTATCCATACTCTTGCAAAAAGGGATAAATCAGAAGTTGTTTATGACTCAACCAAACAATTTAACATTTGGAACCCTTTGAATTCAGTCAAATCCTTGCAAGTAGAAATACAGTTTTTTGTCGACAAAGTATCTTCGTCGTTGCCCGGCGTTTTCTCGCCGAGCCGTGTAATTAAAGGAGCAAATGTAAGGTTGCCGTGATAACGGTCTGCTTATTTCATAGCCAGCGCCGCCATTACACTCCTGTGCTCGTTTTCCCGTGGGGAGTTGAAGTTCTAATATCGAGTTTACGACCCCCGTGGAGTGCGTGAAAAGTCAACAAGACATCGTTCTAATGAGCGCATCCCCCGATTACCGATAAATTATCATTAAACTGACACCCACGAACGAGCAGGAATTTTGTGAAATTACTTGTAACGGATGTGGCTCTTATTTACATGAAAATGTTCTTTTTAGTTCAGAGGGGAATTAAAAATATAATTCAACTTTTAGATGTGTATTATTATTACTATTATCATGTGAATTTCACGGTTTTCTCCACCAAACATGCTGAACCTCAAGTTTCTTGGATAGTTGTAATTGTTTGTACTGCATCTTCTTATTGTTAAGCATTTTGGTTGCTATGTAGCATGGTTGTTATCGATTTGTACATGATATTAGGCCTCTCGAGATCAATTCCTAGTCTCTAGTACTTTCGATGTTCTCACTTCAAGAACGTTATTATAAATAATAACTGAGGCAAAAAAAACCAACAAGTGCAGTACGATAAAATTAAAGTAAAAATCGTGTTTACAAATTAGAAGCCAATTTGCAGGCCAATTGTGGCTTTGATCGGCCAAATCTAGATGTCTTCACTAGAATTAGGTACGCTACAATTTGCTGTTTCTACCGTAAACTACGAAGAAAAAAGATATTTACCTACACGATCGTACAGTTATAGTTAAATGTTCCTGTACAATTAGTGTAATGATCAATTTGATAAGAATTCTCGAAGCACCAGTAATAATCAAATTAAATTATGTTAGACATATTAAAATTTAATTCCTTCTTTTTTCAAGCGTGTACAATATGCGTTATAGTTAAAACGTTTTTTCATCGTCACGGTACTTTTTTCGCAAGGTACAAATACCTTAAAGTTTCATGTGTGTTCAAAGAATGTTATGTAAAAAATGTGTTCTCTGTATTAATGAGCCTCTCGCGTGTGGTTCCGGTTCTTTTCCTCTGCCAAATTAAAATCTAACAAATTAGATCGAGATCTCGATCACCCATGCTACAGTGTCGTGTCAGTGTCATGACAGACAGCGCGTAAAACAATCCTGAATAAGTAATTAGAATATCGTGTACATCTTACAGTTAGTCAGTACGAAGGACGCACTGTCGGGCCATTGTAAGGCGTGAAGACATAATTATTTCAGCGAACAAATTTACGCCACGTTCAGGGAACAGAAGGTGGCGCAGTTGGATAAACAGTAGTTTCAACTGCTTATTCGTCTCACTTGATCATAAGCAGAATGGCGACGACAGGGATAATTGGAATTTCCAGTCTGCTACGAGTATTGTTCGCATTTTCTTCATATTTGCAACACCCGCGCCAGTGCGCGATTACATTCAACGGTAGCTGCAGATTTTAGCGAGAATAAAGACTTTTTTCCTCGCCGGTGAAGCAACCTTTTGTTACACCGTTAAAAGAACGCAAGAAGTTGAGTGGATTAGATGTTTTATATTCAACACAACGAAACGTTAATTCGCAAATATTACTGATTACCAGACTGCGGATATTTATGCGAATGTACGTTTTTAGACTTCCAAACTTCCTATGTTAATGCAGTTTAATAAATGAAGTTTCAACAAAACTGCATTTGCTCCTTGAAATGTTGAAAATATGTAATTTTTATTTTCCGAAGTTATTAAATATCCATCATGCACCAATTTGGACGTATTAAATTGCATAAATATTTGCAGTTTCCTGGTTACAATACTCTTAGTTACTGATAAAAAGTTTCAAATCGCATAATTTTTTTGTTTGTTGCTATCATACAATAAAATATTTTTATTAAATCTGTTAGGTTTGTGTAAAACAATTATGGTATCTTTATAAAGCTTTATTTTATATCGAATCAGTGATCTTTATTTGTCGAAGAATATATGGCGAGTTTTTTCTCCATGAAATATATCCTATTTCGTTTTAAATTATTAGAAAATTGTTTCTACTAGTAAAGATTACTTGTGGGTTGCATAATTTCATTTTTCATTTTAACTGATAAATAAAATAAACCTTCTTGCAGTAATTTAAAACTCTGCCATTTCATATAGATTGAATTTAATTAGAAGTAGAATCATACCCGCCTGTGATCAGACACGTCTACTAGGACTACGTGATTAAATTCGTGTTCAAATTTTAATATACTTTTTTCTTTTTTCGAAAACAACAGCTATCTCATTATAAATTATGATTTTCTCTTTTTTGTTGGGTAAGTTAACTTTTCCACAGTACAAAGTACCATACCTGGTATGGCACATTAAAATGTGCCCCATTTTTATCATAAAGATTGTGGAAGAAATATTTACTTATTTAATCCTGCAAGTATTATTTTACGTCATTATTGAAATGTTCATCTGTCTTAGAATTTTGTCGAAATAGTCAGTTGTCAAAGTAATTTTTAATTTAGAAAATTAGTGTTTTCTACAGAATTTTAAAAAAATTTGATATTGTAATAATATAAAAACATTTGTATATGAAGTAGTTAACACGTTGAGTGTCACAGTAGAAACAGCCATGCCTAATCAGACGCGATATAATTTACTATTTCTTCTATAAATCGTAAAGAGAAAAAAGATTTGAGTAGGTACTAAATCGTGTTCTTCTGTTCATACGTTATTGTTTCAATATAAAGTTTGCTCAAACTTTTGTAACAATCAATAATTATTAAATTAAGTTAAATTTGAGGTGCCGGTCACCGTTAACCCCGGGGCATTCAATGTGTTAACATATAACGAAAACTATAAGTGAAAAGTTTACTAGAAATCCAAGTTCAAGGTAATAAAGTGAACTTATAGAAGAATAGGAATTACTTGTTGATGTTTGTCTGCTATATCATTCACGACCCAGGGTCCAAAAGTCACGAGGCTGTTTTTCAAAGTCTCTTCAATTATAACAGTAACTTTTTTGCAGCCTCGCAATGCGAGTCGTAAACAAGCTGTCCATTAGGACCAGCTAGTGAAAAATTTCCAGACAACTTCGTCACACGGATGTCGCCGAAAGTTCGTGAACATTTACTTAAAGTATTCGGAGCAGCTTTTTCCTTGATCCCTGAGACATTTACGGCTGTCTCCACGAAATTCGCGATAAGATGTATTTCCAAGGTGCTCTCAATTTTCACGTCTTCGGTCTAATGTTCATAAAATCATCTTATCGTGTATTTAAATAAATTTTATTCAGACCAGATCTCTGTAGCGATTTTGTACTTTCTTTTCTTCTTAAAAACATAATAGCATTACGACTTACTGACAATGTACTCGAAAAAGGTTGTATTAATTAATAAGTGGATTGCAATTTATGAAAGAATGAAGAATAAAACGATTCTTCGTCTACAAGAACATTTAAACGTTTAATGTAGAATATTTAACATTTATTATAGTCTTTGTTTTCAACGTAATCCATTAAGAAAATAGAGTGTAAATGTGCTAGATCGTCTGATCGTTGTTCACTGTTTCTATTTATATTAAATATTCATCAACAATTTGTTTGTTGCTGGTCAAATTATTTTTATCATTGTCGAAGAATTTGAGAAATTAAGATAATTTAATATAATTAATATTACAGTTTATTTTTTAATATTAAGCCAAGTAAATAATGTATAAAAATCTGTCGTATTAATTGAACTATGTCCATGCTAAAACCAGAGGAAATAATCAAGTAATATTGAATTTCATGTGAATTCCGCAAAGTTTCAGAGTGCATAATCTTTTTTTAAGTGGACCAGGCACAAGAATAATTTACTATATATTTTCAATTCATTCTTACATGAAAAATCATCTCCTCTTTGGTTATACCACGAAGTATAATGGTTTATTTTTCATATTATAAGAACTTTGAAAGTATACGATATAATTAATGATCTAAAAATGTTTACAAGTTAATTGTAAATTACTATTACTTTAACTTAAAATTTGCGTTTATTGTTGCTTTTTGCAACATGTCTGCAAAATTACAAAGTTTACTTTAAAAGTCTTCATTTAATGGACGGCATTTGAAAGTTTATGAGGACTGTCATGAATTTGTAATTCCTACCGACAAAAGAGCGGAGTTATATAAACTGCCTGCAATTTGCATTTTCATCGATACACGGATGCATTTAATTTGAATAATTTAAAGGCGCTTTGACCGACGATTTTTACACAATTGTTCCGCCTGCCACTGTATGTGACTCTGCAAATTACAAAATTTGCAACAAGACAACTCATGCGGAATAATAAGCCTCTGCATGGTTGAGTGACGTGTTTGATTGTGCAACAAGACTTCCACATTTTTAAATAAACAGGAAAGACCATCGGTTCCAATTATTATTATTAGTTTCAACGTTTCTCCACTCTCAATATTTCAAACGATTTACTTACTAAAATTCTCCCGTATTAAGAAATGTAATTACTGAAGCGTCTATTTTCTGAGACATTTCAAATGACAAAAAACATTGAGTAATTTTCTATAAAAGTAATAACAAAGCATTATTACTCTGCTATGACAAAAACTCTTGTAATTACATTTATGGCACATTATTATAATAAAATTGATAGACAGACAGCTTTATGAAATTTAATACATCATGTGTTAACGTACAGAATGTTTAAAAAAGGGCACAAAACTTTGGTATCATATAATACGAAAAGGAACAAGAAATACTTATTTACCATAGGTCCTGAAATTAACTCTTTAAACATTATCATCACTTAACACATTGACTGTCGTATGGGTAAGAAATGGTCGGTACCTCGAATTTTATTACTATACATTCAAATAAGAAAATATTTTTCTTCTTCGTGATTTATATTTAAAATATGACATTACATTCTGTCTAGCCAGGTATGGCAGTTTCTACTGCGGCATTAAGCGTGTTAAAAGTGTTTCGTATATTTCTACTGTCTGTGCAGAGAACGCCCATGGGCCTCCGGCTACTGTACTTACTAAAGCAAACTTAGCGACGTCTCGCAGTTAAACTTCTGCACTGAAAAATCTCACTTCCCAAGATATTTCACATAGTAGATGTTAATTAGGCATCTCTGATCCTCTTTGAAAGTACTGTATGCTTCCATAGTCTTGAACCCTCTATAAAGATATTAGAAAATAAAAATATATGCACTAGTTCCCCAGTATAGCAACGAACACTATATATTGTACAAACTGTACATAACTACTGTTATTATAAAATCGCAAGATATTAACAGCGATTTTATAATAATTATTATAAATATTATTGTAAGAATTGTAAGACATTCAAAACACTAATTAATAATGAACTATAACACTTATAATAATACAAGTTAGATAACTATGGTTCCTCTGAAATATTGATTGCATTGTATTCAGACTTCTTGTAATGATGTGATGATAACACAATGCCTACGGCAGTGGTGGCCACCGAAACTGCGGCCTTCCCCCACTCTAGATCCATTCACCTCATATAGGCTGTAATCTGAAACGACGATGGACCGAGGGTAAATGAGGGGAATGGATCTAGAGTGGGGGAAGGCTGCAGCTTCAGTGGTCATCACTGGCCTACGTGATGAGATGATGTGACATGCATGATGTAAACGCGGTGACGATATGTTAGGCTGTTAATTGACCTGCTGACGATATAAAAATTTTTTAAATATGAGTGTTTTATTATGTTTCTGGAATTTTCTTTTTAACATTAAACCTACCGACAATTTACATATACCTATTTCTACTGAACCGGTCAAATGACCGGCTTTGACATCAAAGTTATACTTGTTGCAATTGAGTGCAGGTTGTAGTCAATTTAGTACGGGTAAAACTGATTATATGTATATTACAGGAAAAGTCGTGAAGTCGAGTGACGAAAGCGATAACAATGAATGGAAAATTTTCAATTAAAAGTTTAAAAACGGCCATTTGACCGGCCGTGGTAGCTTCAGTGTTAATTTTCGGACTCTAGACAACCGCAGATACAGAGGGTTTGTTATATTTGCATAAACCTTCACGGTCCAATTATAAAAAATCATAGAATCGAGTTTTTTTATTCTAAATAACATCGTTCTCGGCGTTCCTTTTAATATTCGAACGATTGCCTTACATCGTCGGAAGATTCGCCTTGAATGGCGCGCTGCCGCGCCGTTTCTCTCGTTTGTAAATTCAAATTTTGGGAACAGAGGCGAAATGCGCAGCCCGCGTGCGAACTTTCGTGCTCGGTCCAGCGACAGCGAGGACACAATACGGCCATTGTCTGGCTGCAATTCGGCCAAAGAATTCGTAGGCGCAAAATTGAGGGTGCCCGTAGAAAACCGAGGAATTTTTCTCTTCCTTTTCACTTGCTGCCGCGCGCCGTGCAAACGTTCTCGCCGCGAAATCTCGCCGTGTAAATTTCATTTAATCTAAATGAATTTAATCAGAAATTTCATTCGCGCGGAGTCAAGATGTAAAAATGTGCGACACAGAATAAACAACGGAAGCAGCATTATTGCATGAGAAATTGTGTTGAATCAGTTAGGCAAACGATCAGCTTTCTTTTTGGCCGGTGAAAATATTAAATTCTGAAATGAGGCGGCGAATATTAATTGAATGCTAACTTGTGTCTTAATTTGAGGGTGACAGTTTTGTTTACCTAAAACGGGCAAGGTAAATTGGGATTAAACAGAGTCAAGTTGGGAATATAAAATACTACCAGAAAAAAGGGTATTATCGCAAATTTAATAGGATTAAAAAGTGGGCGAAGCGGGGACAATTGAGGAAACAACGTTTATTACGCAGCCGATTAATATTTCGATTAGTTCATGCCAATGCATTATTAAATATTAATTTAAGCTGTCGTTTGGCACAGTGAAAACTGCCATTGCTTATCAGACACGTTATACTGTTTTATAAATGTAAATGACAAAGTTTTTTATAAATGTAAATCACGAAAATAACGTTTAAGTAGTTATTTTATCGTATGTTCGTTACTTTTTGCTATTATTACAATACTAAAGCGATTTAAAATATTGTAAGAATAGGTGGTCATTCAATTAAATTTTATTTAGAAATGGTGTTCTTTCTCAAGTATATGAGGGATTTACATTGTAACATTGCAATATTTAATGCGTTAGCATCATTAACGTATACCCGTGGAATCTACATATTACGATCAGTCTAATGAAACCACTTGTTTCTCAAAATAAAGAGTAGATGACTTACACCACTATGATTTTTGCCCTCTTATTTATAAGATGGCCCGATATTTTCCCTTCTCCTTTGTAGTATCGCACGAGACAGGAACGCGCCCTTTTCAAGGACCAAGTCACTGCCACTTCTCGTGCGCATAAAAAATTCGAAACACTGAAAAGAAGAAGGTAGAATCGAATGCAATCGAGCAGCGAGCAACGGAGAAAGAAAGGAGGCTGAAAAATGGCGGAATGGAAAATTGCTACCACGGTTTCAATTACATGCTTAATTATCGAAGTTCGCGCGCGTCAGAGATGCATCGGGAGCGGAGGAAAAAAAATCCTGCAATGCACTTGCGAATGCAGGTACAGAAAACGAAACGCGACCCAGTTTCGTTGAAACAGTGCTGCTCCACACAGCTTGTCTCCTACACACACACACAGACACACGCACACATAGAAGTTATATTTTGCTCTATATCGTTGCACCGGCCGTTGCAAACGAGACCGCACATCACGGTTTTCATGACTGGCGAGATATTCCATTTCCTTTTTCGAAATTTCCAACGGGGATATCCGACGGCCCAATAATTTCCAGTAGTCGCGGCGTCTATGTCAAATCTGACAGTACAGATTGATCTGGTGTATATTGCAAATATTTGAACATGCTCGCAGCCATTGACGTGACAGTACGTCTTGTAAACCGTGGCTGCCGTTGAGACGTACCGCTATGCGTAAATATAAACATCTGTAGCTGGTTGTAGTTGACGTAGTATTACGTCTTTTGTATTTTAACACTTTGACTGCTGCTGTCACGTATACATTCTTTTAATCGTTCGAATAATACACATGTAAATACATTTAACATTTTAAATAATATAATGCATGTTTGAAGTACTGATAAAGTGGAAATTGTAGAATATTCAATACAAAAACGATAATGTAAAATGTTTAGTGACTTAAGAAATCTCCAAAAAATATCTGAAAATAAATAGCGTTCGCAAAATATTAGCAGCCGTGACAGTGTTTAAGGTCGAATTAATTGAGATGAATTTTAACAGAGTTGAAATTGGTTTTAGTCTGAACATCAAACGAATTTGTTTACGTTTCGTTGACGCTCGACACGAACGAATTTGAAGTTTAAATTAAAATTCTTTTTTAATTATAATGTGATTACACTCTTGCGTGTAATACAAGTTATGTCTCAGGTTAATTTTTCATTTTCTGATTATAACATTAACGCCTTAGCGCCGCAGTGGAAAATCCTGCAACTAGACACGCAAAAATACCTCTTTATTAACGCTTATCGTTGAACATATAAATATTTATGTATTTGACAATATACTTCTTATTTTGTACTATCATTGCAACACAGATGTAACTCAAAATTTCGTTGGGGTAATCAGTTATTTGGCGAAGCTAAAATTGGTACATGGGTCACTGGTGGTACACGTGGCACTCGACGTGTTAACGCATTCGCTGCCTGCACAAATAATGTGATTTCATTCGTATTGCCAGCTCTTTTTTAAGCGTTTGTGTTTATCTAAGTGCCATTATTTCTTTGTGAATATATATATATATATATATATATATATATATATATATATATATGTTGTAATATATATATATATATATATATATATGTTGTAATATATAATTGTTTGCACATATAAAAGTTGAATTTCTCTAATAAATTTTATCTGGTATTATTTTCAAGCTTTCCACACTGCCATTAGTATGTCTGTAGCCAAAAACAGGCTTGCCAATGTGAAACGCTTTCCATTAGAATACATTTAAAATACAACGAGTATACTCGTGCTGGCAATCGTGAACACCCTTGGGGGGTTAAGCTCGATAGACTACAGTTCGTTGGGCTATATAAGATAAGCTCATGAAACGCCATCTTTCAAAGTTTAGCAGTAAGTTATTCATAAAAATATTACGGACATTCCGAAAGAAAACAATAAACCTAAACCTATCACCTAACATTAAGTTTCTATGGTAGTTTGAACGGCTAATATAATATTTGATCGAAACAAGTGTTCGAGACTGATAGTCAGAATAATCACGGCGAGTAAATAAATTTTTCAACGTGAACGTAGTTTGCTTGTTTTCGAATGCAAAGTAGCAGAATTTACTGATAAAGTATTTCCTATCGGATCAGCCTGTATTTGCTGTAGGGCCGTCCGCTCCTCCCGCACTTGAATATTTCAATTTCAATGATAATAGCGACCTTATCGGGCCGATCGTAGACCGGCTTGGTAAAACGCCAATGATTAAACGCCAGCAGAATTCTAATGTATTTGCCCTGATTCCTATTTGCAACATCGACGTTCGAACCGAAGTAGATACAAAAGAGGCGATTGTTCGATGACTATGATCTGTAATTATGTAACAGGTCTCTGCGGATGTTCCCGTTACACAGCCTTGACATTATTCTGAACCTCTGCTTAATTGTATAGATCTTTCTATCGGGGCAGTGCAGTGTTAGTATAATTCGCAGCATAATGATATCTGCTGTGACGGCGAAACTAAAAATTCCAATTTATCCGTATTTTTTATCTGGATCTGTAGTCTGTGTATACAAATTTCGATAAAAATAGTTCGGTGTTTTATAAAAAAAATTTCATATATTTTTTAAAGAAATAAATTTTTCAATAATTTGTTTACACGGTGAGATTTGTGATTATAAGAATACACTATCTACATTTTGAATTTCTGGTCTATACATAATAATTTCAGAGACATTCGATAGAATAGCTTTTTCAACCTCTACTTCAAGGTCTGTTCTCACCCCTTCAGTGTGGACAATTGCCAATAAAAAAAATACATGTCGAATATTTTTTCGACTTCTATAACATATCAAAATTGCATCAAAATCGGCGTGTGTCAATTGGATAATGTCCCTTGTAAGTTACAAAAAGTGTTAAACCAAGAGCAGATACATGCAGAAATGAACGAAAACTCGTCGCCCGACGACTTCGTTCTCTCGTGACGCGAAGGGTAGCATATATTTCAAAATTTGACAAAAAGTCCGCCATTAAAATAATTTGCTCGAGCGTGTTTTAACGCGAGGTGGCGGCGTCCGTGGCGGTTTAATGGCAGCTATAAATTGACGGTTTTCCCCGCGTTTAATTGCGCCGCAAATTGTTGCGTTGCATTAAACGTTCGCCACGGACAGCAGGACTATTAGGTCGACGAACTTTCGTCGATAAGTCGATCCTGTGTGTCTGCGTCTGTGTGCGACTGTCTCTTTTCCCTTTTTTCTTCCGCAAAGGATGCCACATCCTTCGATGCGTGACGCCGGTAAAAGTATACTCGAGACGCGTTGACCTTAATGCATTCTCTATGGAAAATAGTTACTTGGCATGGTCCAAATATCGAGCTTGTATTATTTATCGACTGCATTGGGCTCGTAAAACGACCGGCTTCCCCGGATGCACTCGAGTGCATCCACAACGCAACTGGAACGTTTCCCTTATAAATTAATGTGAAAAGACTTTTGAGTGGTAACCTACTTGAACGGCTGATGGCAAGAATAATGTTTATGAATAGAAGTAACCATCGTGCCGGACTTTCATCTCGCGTGATTGCTGCCTCGCCGCATAATTAATTAAAGTAGGTTACCGTTTACGAGGAAACCTTTTCCTCTTGGTCAAGTGCACGGTATTTCTTTCTTTCTCCCTGTTCATTTTTATTGTTGGCTATCGTTGACGCGAGTCCATGCTGAGTTTTTTTTCCTTTAAATGGTGGTATGAAGCCGATTTTTCTTATCCCCAGGTAAATAATAGGTTGATACAGTGAAACGTGTTATACTTGGACAGATATATTATAATTTGTTGTTTTTAATATAAATTAGAGATGTAGACAATTTATTAGTTCCTGGATCGATTTATATTTTGTATTATTATTATGAAGTTAATGTTTTTTTAATTTTGTCGGAATTAATAGTTACTTGCTAATGGTTTGTATTTTAATGGGTGAAAAAATATTTCTAACCGCCAATACGCCTGTTTTACTTTATACTTATTCAGATAAAATATTTTTTTACGACGAATCGATTTATACTATCTTTGGAAATGATGATCCGTCGAAACCATAATTTATACTAAGTTTCGATTTGTATTTCAATCAATTTCAAAATCTAATTTTTAAATAGGAATGGCAGCAAGACTGAGCGATAAAAATATATCATCAAATGTCAAAATTTATTCATTAAATGTAAATATGTAGGTATGATGATTCGTTTTTAGAATCTTAATATAAACAGTTTAAGGAAACGGGTCACTGACAGAATAATAAAGTATTATTTGAAGAATAATAATTAAATAATACTCAGTAAGTATATTTTGAACTTTAGTTTTTCTTTTAACACGTTCATATTCATAGAAACGCATTTTTATGTGTCTGACTACGTGCGGAATTTTTCACTCGAGTACGAAACATATTAAAACTGAATTTGAAATTGCATAGTATCGGTCAAATTTTTTGTAACCATAAAATTCTATAATAATTCACAGCGTATCCTTTACAACTAATGAAAAATGGTAATTTTATTTTTGCATAGGGCTTTATAAAAAAACTTGTTAAACTTTCTGCACCAGTCTAACAATATTATACGTTATATTGCAAATATAGCATAAATCTTTCGAAGGTATTTAGAATAACAATTATAAAGCCTGTAGGATGCAGAGAATGCAATTGTTAATTATACCACTGCACAGAAATTTTTTGAGACAATTTTAAATTCAAAAACCTCAAAATACTTTGCAGTAAACTCTCAACTATCAAAAGAATCATATTTTCATTAGGTCATTCCATAAGTAACGTCACTCACCATTTTATAAAATATGTTAAATGAATATAAATATATTATCCGATTTTATTTTGTAATAATTGTACTGTGCATGTAATGGAATGTAGGGCATCCATTTTATTTAGAATTTTTCGATAAAAACTTGGATTGCTATAGCGAAAACCTGTTGCTAACAGTTTTGTAAGTAAGATGCAATATTAGCAGAAAAATATCATCCTAGCGTTTGTCACTCAAAATTATTTTTACTTACCAAGTAGTACCTATTTTGGTAGCTCCGTGACTTTTTAACTATTAAAAAATTCAGTGATACTAATTTGTTGAAATCAACCTGGAATTGTCTTAAAACAATAGAAATTTGTCGAAGATAGGATAGAAGAACTGCTACAATATACTACTGGCAAAAAGTTTCAAATCACTTGCTGGTTCATTGTTAATAGATCAGATGTTAACAAGAATATGTTTTCTTATGACGCGGTTTCTTTTAAAGCCGTGCCTATTTTGGCGGACAGTGCAGTTGAACAAGGACACTAAAATTAATACTCAGTATCTTGATAATTAAATATAACCGCAGTCATGAATTTGTTCACGTTCGATGAAGTCATATTTAGAAACGAAATTACTTATGGAATGATCTGATACTTTTTCGCAATTTAAGCCAGGGATGGCCACCGGAGCTGCGACTTTCCCCCACTCTAGGTCCATTTAAGTACCTCGTTTCAGTTCCCTCCTCGTTCCTTCTCGGCCCGTCGTCGTCTCACAACCTATATGAGGGGAATGGACCTAGAGTGGGGGAAGGCTAACACTATTTTAAGCTCGAAGAACTTCCACGTTTCACGCTGGTAACAGTAGGATAACCATTTGATCGTGGACCCCTACAAATTACGTTGGATCAATTTCTGTGCCCCTTCTTCTTGGCTGTATCAATGGCTCGACCTTTTCCGTAACTCTTGCAGCCGGTGCATCAGCGGCTGCATAAATTGCCTGCAATACATTGTCCTTTAACAACGGAATTGCTCGTGTCGCGTTGCAGCGACACGTGTTGTCGGTGCAATGATATTCGTACTCGGTAACATGGTCGATTACGTATTTTCGCGTCATTTCTTTTTCCTCTGGTTGATTTTTTTACGCGTTTCACACGCGTCGCATGAAATATTACACTGCTCCGGTTCGTATTTATTTCGAGATTAATTTCCTCGCGACAGACCGCCGCGAGCGAAATGTTTGCACGGTGAGCGGGTCTTTCTGTTCAGGAAAAAGGAGCGATCAGTGTGAATGAAGAATTTTGTCTGAATGCAAACGGTCTGTGTGTTTTAACTAATTAATTCATATATTATATTGCTTTAGAAGTTACACGTGAGACTTCCTCGTGAATTTTTTGTATTTCATGTTGCATTTGTGGTTTTACTATTTCGAGGAATTTTAAATGCGTTTATTCGCTGTGGAATTAATTTCTTATTTCGGAAGAGTTCGAGTCCTCTAAGCTATATTATCATTGTAATAAGTTTGAATATCATTTTGATAAACACATTCAGTGAATTTTCTTTCATTTTTTTATAATATAACATCTCCTTTTTAATTGTTTTCTCAAAACTATGTTTGTTATCTTAGCGTGTTTTACACGAAATTTTATGAAATTTGTCGGTTAGGATACATTTAATAAGAAACACTTTTTATTTTATTATTTATTAGTTTCGTATTATTCCCTTCACTTTGTTACTTCAATATTTATATTATTCTTTAAACGTGAACAGTGCAGAAAATTTCAGCCAAAGTTATACTTAATTAAGGAAATCAAAATTGCATTGTACCGTGAAATACTAAAACGTGTTATTCTGTGAATCTGAAAAATTTTCTTTTTAAACGATCACAAATTTACCTCATTATTCCCGCAAAAGTGACTTGTGCCGCTATCAAAATAAAGGCCTCGTGTTTCAGTATTCCGTAGAAAAATCGTTTTACGAGAGAGAACACGCGGAAAACGAAAAGCGAAGTAATAGCGGCGAGAAGCATAACGCTTTTAGCGTAATCATACTGTTCTTTTTGTTTCAGGTAAGAGACCAGAGCATGAGTTACACAGCCGGAACTATTTCGTTCTTGTTAAATAGGTACGCAAGGCCATCGTGCTGGCTCTCTCGAACACATTCTTCGCCAGGTTAGTCAGCGTTTAATATTAATGTCGAAAGTTTAAGTCACTCTCGCCACGATTTAATATAGTATAATGGTTGTATTAGCGAACTGCGAGCGACTGTCTCGTCAAGGCGAACGCCATTACCCCGTTGACCTTAATAACGCACTTATGATAGCGATCCGTGTACACGAGACAATGCGTATCATGATACGCAGGTGATTTATTATGTTGTTCAGCGATTTTTGTCTCGCTATCGAGGTGGAATAGGACCGTGTTTCAGATTAACTGGATTTTATGTTGAGGTGTGCGCGCTTGTTTAGACAAACGAAATTCACTTGATGTGTCTAGTATTATATACAGGGTGTCCGGTGAGGTATTCAACAAACCCTGTTCACATATTCAGTACTTTGACTTAAAATGGGAGTATAATTCATTAAATAGAAATATAATGCTCTTAACTCTTTATTAAATTGGAATATTTCATTATGAATAGGAATATAATGACTTAAATAGGTACATAATGCTTTAACTAGAAATGTTTTATTATAATTGCGGACATAATACCTTAAATAGGAATATCTTGTTATAAATAGGAATATTTTACGGGGAATAATTAATGTGAATATCATTCAATAAGTATGACGCATGAAAAAAGCAATTTGAAAAATTCATTTCGTACTGTAGAATGTTCAGAATAATATTGACGAATTTAAAATAATAAATATCCTTATACGTTGATGGAATTGAAATAGATTCGAATAAAGAAGAATTAATTTTGTATCATTTAAGTGTATAAAATTCATTTTCCTTTAATTTCGGAGTAACTGTATTAAATTAAAAAATCATTTTGTCAAATACTAAAATTACACGGTGATGCAAAATAATCTTGACACTGTCCCTTGTGAATACCTCGTAAAATAAAATAGTGGTTTAAAATTTTATTGACAGATTATTTTAAAGGCTGTATGCATTTGCTAAAGTAGTGCACATAACTGGGATAATTTGGTAAAAATACACTGCAGAGGAACTTATTTTTACAAACAATGGATCAAATAAATATTGCACACTTTGAAGATCGTGCAACGTCCTATTTAATATTTTATCAGGTAAAATTTTTAAGGTTTCAAGGTCGTCCTCAACTTTTTCAGAGGATACTGTATATATTTGTATAAAAATCGGAAAACAAGACAGTACATAGAAATTTAATAACTGTTCAAATTCAGACGTATGCAACAGAAGACGTATGATTTACTCACTATTACTGAGTATATTCAGCCAACAGTAACGTACAGCACCTAATGAAACAAAAATGAAAAGAATATTTACACTACAATGGGCCATTTTTAAATTAAAAACACAATAAATAGGTTAAACGTCGCCAACAAATAAAAAAGATATTCAAATTGATTAAATTTATTTCACGTTTATGTACAACTTCTGTTATATGTCACAATAACTTAATAACTAGACTGCAAATGTTTATGCGAATATACATTCTTAGACTCCCATATTTCGTGTATTAATGCAGTTAAATAAATGATACTTCAACAAAACTGCATTTGCTCCTTGAAACGTTCAAAATATATAATTTTTATTTCCCAAAGTTATTAAATGTCCATCATTCACCAATTTGGATGTATTAATTCGCGCAGTCTACTAATAACTAATTACAGCAGTCGATACGCAAAGCAGCTAATTAATGCAAAAATTCTATTTATGTAATATTCGTGTAAATCAGTTTTTGGCAAAGTTTATATAATTACAATGTTATCGAACTGATTTTGTTAATATGATCAAAATAATATCGTTGCATTTTACGAAAAATGTTTATTGTACTGGCCATCGAAGATCACGCGAGCTTTCGCTGAAGTTCGAATTGACTTGAAAGTGAGTTTCTCGCCGTCTGAACGGTTTCATAAATATCGTACCGTATATTTTTCTTCCCTTTCGAATACTTCCACGCGGGGAAATCACATTCGGAAAATCGATTTCCAAATATTTAAAACGCAGGTTCCCGTGCACGCAGTGACATAAAACTCGCAAACCCCCGTATGCAGTAGGTTCTTTTCACGATGAATCGGCCCTTTTGGAACTCCAAACACCAAAATACTTCAGCTGGTACTAGTCCACCTATAAATCGTTCGAATATTGCGTTTTTGGCAAAAATAGTCGAAACTACAATAAAAAATTGTGTTTAAAAAAATAACGAAGGCATTGTTCCACTTTTGAAATGTAGAAAATGGATCTATCAAGTTTAATCGTAGCTGAATATGCTGTTTACTTTGCAAAAAAAATTTATCCCGCGTGAATATATTTTTAAACTAAAATAGCAATCTAGAAATATATTAAAAAATTGTAGAAGTTTATTCTTAATAAAATTTGTACACTTGCTCCATCTATAATTCAAATAATTAGTATTATATTTTTTAATGACGTGTGCTTGCGATTTTCTTTCCTTTCAAATATTTTTCTTCAAAGCTGAACGCGTGCCCGGCGAATCAGAGTATTTTTTAGTTTACAATGGTGTGTACTCTTCGGTGTTCCATTTCATATGAGAACAGGTTGAATTTATATTTGAATTTTATGCATCAAGAGTAAGTCGATTTTCGTACATATGTATACTGAATTGTAATTTATCTACGGCCTTTTTAAAACAATCGACACATTGAGCTCATATTCACAAAAGTATTTAGCCGATGCAAAGACTGCGGGTTTTTATGCGATTTAAAATGAATAATAATTTTTGTCACATCTAAAGCAGAAAATATAGTTTTGTCAAGTTTCATTTCGGTGACCACATCAAAATAAATAATATTTAAATCTTAACATGTATATTTCTATAAAAATCTGCAGTCTATCGTGTGTATCAATATTTCCACAACAGTTTGTAGCTAATACCCAGTACCACAAATTTTGAACCCTTTGACAGCGGACTACTTCGAAGCGAGGCCAACGCAGCATGCGGTCGAGCTGCAGTGATATGTAGTGCGCCATTGCATCGAACGCCCATGGGCGTCGACAGTACGTGCGGACCGGCTTTATCAAGCGCCTATAGGCGTCGTTCGCAGTCAAAGGGTTGAATATTGTTTTAATTTAAATTGCAATCGTGTTTTAATGTCTGCATCGATAAATGATGAAAACGAAATTATTTGATTAATTTGAAAGGAAATACTTGCATGTCACTGAATAAATAATAAAGCTAATTGTTATTTCGTTAGATCAATCACTGACGTTATTTTGAAAATAAGAGAGCAACGATGCCTTTAATGTCTTATCACTTTCCCATTTTTTTATCATGTGTGCATTCTCATTATATCTCGCGAAGCATGAAGCTGTTGTTTAACATGTTCTTGAAGCTGGAAAGTATTTCCGATAATTTTAGGAACTTTGAAAGTTCGAGACAGCTGTAGCTTTTAAACTGGAGATTTCTCCGATAAAAATAAGCACCCTTTAATTTTACATACTCTATAAATACGCGAAGTTCCGTAGAAATCGATTTTTTATCGAATGTCGTGAAATTTTGCCAATACTCTGATTTTAAGGTTATGTTGTTTGTTGGGGAAGTTTTATGTTCTTTCCGCAGTATTTTTAGTGTTATGATTTTATAGAATATAATTCGCTATACAGGATGAAATATACAAAAATAAAAATATTTTGCAATAGACTTTTACGTCTTTTCATTTTTACGGAAATAGAGATATTTTAATTATGATCATAATTTTACTTGTATCACTTAAAAAAGTGTTGATCCTTGGATTTGTATGTGTGCGTAACTTTAATGTATAGGGTGGGTGTTTTATATGAAAAAGCGAATCGAATATATAGAATAGATTTTTTTTATTCGAGTATTCAGTTTCGATTTAAAAAATTTGTCAAATATACGTACACTTCGTTAACCCTTTGAGTGTGATGAACGCATGTATGCGTTCCGAAAAATCATCCACAGTGTGCTACGAGTCACCGTACTGATCCAGGCACACATGTTATATATTTTAAATTTATGTTTTCGGATGAATTATCATCTTACAATTAGCTTATTCTATTCAAATATATGTGTTTTGTTATATATTTTGCAATTTTAAAGTACTGAAACAACTGAACAATCGACATCATACGTATTATTATAATGAAGTGTTCAGTTTAACGTGTTCTACTGAAGAAAATTTCAGCACGTGGTGAACTTTTTCCCAATATTTTCAGAATTCCAAGAGTTAATGAAGTATCGCCAAGTTAGAACCGTAATTAATTTTCTGTCGTTTTCATTACTTTATTATCATTTCATGGCAGTAACAAATATGTAATCATACAAAGTATTAAGTTCCTAAGATGATTAATTTATTACTTTATTATTTCTTTGAAAGGTTTTTACATACTGCCGCATACACACTTATTACATTCGTATCAAATCCTTGTGTACATTTTCCTATTTGCGTTCTCATTTTAGACGTTCAAACATTAAAACACTATTTGTCTTTAGATACGACGCACTCATTCGTAGATCTCTAAACGCATAACAGACTTAACGTCATTCCGACGAAGACTGTGGCCAAGATAATATTCTATCATATTTGGTCCACTTGCCACAGTGTTTTTTCAATTAAAAAAGAAGATATTTTACTACAAAGACGATTGTGAAGAAACAAAACATTTTACTGCAGAAACATGCATAAAGGAACACGGAAAAGTTACTGCAATGGAGTGTATGGACAAACGAAAAAAAATACTACCAAGAAGTTTCTGTAGAAACAAAAAAATACTTTACAACAACGACATTCCTGAAAAAAAAACTTTGTACTGTATAAAAGTTTCTGAAACAAAAATTTCACTGCAAAGAAGTGCCTGTAGAAAAAACAAAAACATTTTACTCCAAAGAGGCTTCCGAAGGCAAATTCCATTTCACTACAGAGAAGTTTGTAAACAAGCTTAATGAAATGATCATGAACCAAGAAGTTTCTATAGAAACGAAAAATACTTAACAACAGAGGCATTCGCGAAGAAAAACATTTCACTGTACAAAAGTCCGTGACACAAAAAAAAATTACTACATAGAAGTTTTTGAAGTAAAAAGGAACATTTTACTCCAGAGAAGTTTGTGAAGAATGCGAGTGTACTGATACGTTTTCAAAATCAATTCTCTTGCTAACGAAGACCTCAAGAAAGATACTTTATTCCACATTTTTTATTTATTTATTTTTTTTATATAAAATCATCCATAATAATAATAATAATAATAATAATAATGGTTTATTGAACTTTAAGGGTATACATTTAACAGTTTTACACTTAACACACTAACATGTACTTCCTTATACAGAGTTATCCAAATTCAGTGTCATATATTTAAATTGAAATAAAACACAAACTATTTGAGATTTTTTAAATTTCTTTATTTTAACATAAAATCTGCTTCATGAAATTAATTATGGAACATAATATCATTAAAGTGACCGCCTCGGCTTTTTTCACGAGCACAACACGTTTTACGCAGTTTTCCATTACATTTCACATAACTGGGGTTCAATTTCATCAATGGCAGCTGTGATATTGTTTCTCAGCTCATTAATCGTCTCATGGTGGTTTGTTTATATTTTCTGACGACATCTGTCAACAAATTACAAAGAAATGCCAAACTGTTTCGCAATGACATCTGTTGAAAAATGTGACGCTCAATGTGCATAATCCTACAGTATTTTGACAGTAACTGTTATCATAATCCTAAAATTAAAATACTGGAAAAAGTACATATGACCCCAAAAAAAAAACAGTAACAATTATAAAATCATCCACTGCTGGATTGAATACCCTACATTGCGGTACACTCTGTAAAACAACTTTGAAAGATAATAATCGTATGGCATGTGGCGTCGATTGATCTCAATGACGATTGTGCCCTCAATTTGCGGTTTACGTGCTTTTGAAAAAAGGGTACTTCACACGATGGCATGATCGCGCGACGATAGAAGCGGGAAAAAAACATTCAAGGTAGCCGTGTTCCCGATTGCAAATATTTTGTTACATCCTAGATAGAACGCGGCGTAGATATGACATTCTGTGGAAAATGTTTTGCTATTTATCATGCGAACGCAACCTACATATTCGACGTGCAATGAGGCCAGACGATCAAATACAAAGCCCGAGAGGTGATGGAAGGGTTCAATATGCGGCTGAAAGATGTTTTACAAGAAACATGATGCACTTTTTGTGATAAGTACGTGTGATTTTGTCGAGAGAAGTTGTAACCGCCAGGAAACATAAATTATGGAGTGTCGTTTTGAATGTACTTGTTATCCAGAGTAATATTACTTTCACATTCGCTCAGATTGCTTATAATTGTGCAATATTCAGATATTCTTAGAAACATTCAGATCGGACGGGAAATTTGGAAGAATTTCTTAATAAAAATTCAATGTCCTATTATCAAGAGTAATTTATTTCTTATTCTCTCACAGACATTCATTCGGATAAAATAATAATAGTTAATTGATCTTTTTGACAATACTTTCAACGTACCTAACATTACTTCCAATATCTTTTAATTATTATGTTAATTTTTATTTAATTCATTTGAATATCATAATATTCACATATTCAGGTCGTGTACCTTTTATACAACTTAATTGATTTCTCGGTTTCTTAGCAGTCATGGAAATTATTTAACGCTTTGAGTGCCGCAGTGAAAGCCAAGATCACTACAATGTTATTCTAAATTTTTCGTGGATTTTTCCCTGGATTTTCTGCGTATAGAATTCGGAGTATTATGATTTTTTTTTTCTTTATATCTTGTTCACAGAGTTCAGATCACATCATACATACACACCATCATTTACATAGCCCACTTAAAAATCAACAAAACATACCCTTGCAAGGATAAATCAGCATTCAGTCACTCGTTAGCGTCTCAACAGTCTGCATCAATCGCGATCGCGGAGTAGAACGCTGCAATCATTTTTTTTCCTCCTCCTTTAATATTTAAAAAATAGTGGATGATACCTTTTCTCGACGACCTATTCAATTATCCTCGAAACATGATTCACAAAAATTACGTTCATCAGGAAACGGAATGACACCGTTTAAATCGTAATCGGCTCTCCGAATAAATAGCGGCGTGTTGACGCCGGTCAAAGCGCTGAAACGCGCGTTACCCCGAAAAGTAAAGCACGCTTTTATTTCAATCCGTCGATGCACGCATCAAAGGAGATCCCGTGTCCGTGAGCTTGATTAGAAAAACCAGAGGGTTTTCCAAGAGACACGTCGGATTGGGGGAAACGCGGATGGAACAGCGCGCGGGTGCGAGGGCAAACTGACCGATGCGGGCGTGGATAAAATGCAGGAAATAAGAGAAACGAGCTTTTCGATTGCGAACATTGTGGCGGGCCGTATGAGGCCGGTTGCGATTCGGGCCGACCGGGAGAATAAAGCTGATCCGATTTAGATCAGCGTGATTCGGTCGCGACCGAAACCAGCATCGTTGCCTCCAATCGGCGACCCGATCTACTTTTCCCTTCCACGAACTTTCCCTGAGAGCTTCGTTCCTAAACGACGGATTTACCGGTCGGTATTTTACATCGATCGCGAGGGACTTTCGGTTTGAAGAAACGACCGGTTCTATTCGTTTTCAACGACCGTGAACGACGAGGTCTTTTTCTTCTGGAATATCGGTTGGACCGTTGTACTCCACAATCGTGAATGATGCGGTTTGAATGATCGATGAACAGATTAGTTATCCTTGATAGGATATGTTTTATTGTTACTATAGGCCTGCCGAATACTTCTGTCCATTTAGCACACATTTACTATAAGCAAGTGGAAAATTGTTTGTAATGCAGGTTATGATTCATTCGGTTTACCTGTAGCTCTTACCCTTGATGACCTATAAAAGGCACCGAAATGCACTGTTTTATCATCAGTCTTTACCGAGAAATAATAAAGGAAAGAATGATGTCTTTATGGTGGAATATGAGAGGACCAATTTATTATGAACTGCTAAAACCAGGAGAAATGATTAATTCTGAAAAATATTGTCAACAATTGAAGAATTTAAACATAGAACTTACAAAAAAACGCCTGGCTTTTTTTAATAGGAAGCAAGTGATCCTGCAGCATGACGACGCAAGGCCACACGTTCCTTTATTAACGCAGAAAAAAATAACGAAGCTTGGTTGGGAAGTTTTAAGTCACCCACCATATTCTTCAGGCTTAGCGACTTCCGACTATCATTTATTTCTGGCTCTGCAAAATTTTTTAAATGGACAACAGTTTCATTAAGATGGAGATGTCCAAAAGGCACTGGAGGAGCTCCCAAGGACGAGTCTTTTTATCGCAGAGGAATACATGAGCTGCCTGAAAATTCTCCTGAAAATTGACGGAATTCGTATAATCTTGTTTAAAAAATACGTTTTGTGTGCAACGAATTTCTAAACAATTCTCTTTGTGGAAGAAGAATTGTCTTTTAATTCACATGTTCTCTGGGAAAATATTTTTATCGGTACAGTACAGGGTGGACAAATAAGTAAAGGATGTTTCAATCAGACGAACAAATAGAGCTTGGCGGGAGATATTCCCGTTGATTCTATTTGTCCTCAGGGAGATAACGCTTTCATGAACAACGGTGTTTCAAACCACACTTTCCATGTCTGTACAGCCTCGAATATTTTTTCTTTGCGTCAGCGGTAATTTCTTTTTTACAACCGCCCGTTCTAGCTGAACGCATCGAATCCCTCTTCGATTTTTCACGACTTTGATATTTAAGAGCGGAACTTGCGTTATTGCATACGATTGTTTTACGATTGAATAAATTAAGCATGACTATCTTGCCGCAGCCCTCGACATCGTTCTAAATTGACCGAAGAATGTGAACAAATTATTCAATTAATATATTAAGTGTGTATATAAATGTTCTATAATCATATATCCATAACCGTTTTATTAAAATGTTATAACAAAAATATGAAATAATGTAGTATTTTGTGTCAATTCAAGCAGTTTCTGCACGAAGAATGATCCTTCATGTTCAGCAATCCAATATTCAATTATTTCATCCCCTATCTACCGAGTAAAATAATTCTTTTAATTTGTATTGAAATTTCTAAAAAAGTGACTTGTTATACCTGAATTTTTGTATATCAGTTATCTACGACAGTTGACTTTCGAATATTATGAAAAGTAAAACAACATTCAGTTTGGACATTTTTGAAAATAATCCAGTGATAATTTACTATTTGATCCACAGTCGATCACAAAAATATTCCGACACGAGTATAATGTTAACTTCTATACTCTTTATTTGAATTAAATATACAGCGAAGAAAAAATATATTATGCTGTATTACAATGCATAAAAATTATCACTTTTCGCTTTTCAATCATTATTTAAACAATCGTATGCAATAACTAGGATTTTTCCTCTTTATAAACTGCAAACTCTATTCTAACATCACAATAAACTTTTTCCTTTAATTTTATATTTAATTAAGATACAGCGGATAAAATTGTCAACCATATCGGAGTCTATACGTTTTCGTAGCAGACCATACCTTGTTAACACGAGTCAGCAAAGTTTTCGCAATTTCCACCTGAAGTGTAACCTCTTGAAAATTCGCATTTCCTCAACGAAATCAATTGAATTTCGCACGTGAGAAATTTGAAGCGCGCTCGAAACGTAAGGTGACAGTATCGCGTTTCGAACGACGAGAAAAGTGCCAATCAATTCATACAGATCAGCGAATATATCGATTGGCGATCGCCGGATAATGATATTGACACGGGAGGATGAACTTGTTCCCCTTCAGTTTTTACGCGAACGCATCGCGCGTTTTGAGACGACGACGCTTTATCGCAACACTGAACGCTCTTTGCTCTGATTACCCGTTTATTATTATATCGAAATGCGTTAAAAATCTATTACCCTTCGTCGGAGGATTCAAATTCTGCGCTTCCTCCGTCGGGTGACGCGATGGCTGGAAACGATGATGATGGGACTCGATTTGCCTGAACGGATGACGGATGAAGACGATTGGGATAAGAGAGAGCTTCACGGTTGACTGGAAGAGCGTTACTGGCCGAGAACTTCCAACGAACCGAGGCAGTGCGGGTTGTCATTGCTTTCTGGAGCTACACTTGTAAATATTGTGCTGGAGCGGAACATTTTACGTTGTCTGTTTTATATCGACTTTTTTATTTTGTAAATGGGTATTTGCTATTATTAGCTATTACTTTATTCTTTGGAGAAGATTGGTATTTTTTAGAATTCTCTGTAGTTGCTCACCGAAGTGTTCATACGTAAATCATAAAGCGCAGCTAAATATATTTGTTATGTAAGTATTAAGTTGCTGAGTTGTGATAGGTAAGGTTTTAATTTATTGTAATTAAGTTGTTTGTTGAAACTACGATATTACAGTAAAATGTAATTTAGCTTTCAGAAGAAGAGATTTTGATTATCAATCTGGTATGTGGTATTGTAATGAAGGTATAGTGGAACAGGTTTAAATATGTACAGTGGAACTGAAGCTTGTATGAAAAGCAAATTCGTTGTTTATTTGTAAATAACAGAATAACAAATTTATATATCGAGTAATTTTCTATAAATATGAAAAACATACAGGATTCCTGATAGGTGTCTTCACAAGCGTTGACAGTATATTCTATGACTAACAATGAGACGAATACGTTACATAAATATATTTGGAAAAATGCAGTACTAAAAAATTATTACAAAAATATAGTATAAGAAGAGAATGCTGTACCCAATGTTATATTACAAAGTGTAATGAATTCTATACAGATTAAATGTCGTTAGAGTTTATTAAAATTTCAATTAATTTATTTCACCTAATTACAAAATCTATCACTTACATGTATTTTCTTTTGAAAGTTTGCAACATAGAAAAATAACTACAATTTTAATAAAAAAAGTATGCTTTATAAATTGCCGAATAATTCTCGAAATGATGTTGAAGTTTATGGAAAAAAATTCAGTTTCGTTTTCTAACATAACCATCGTAATAAATTACGATTAAAACGCCGAAAATCATTTCTACGTATCAGAGATTAGTTTTATCATAACACTGATCCTGCAAGAGCTCTTTAAACCTATACAGTTGTTTAAACGATGCTCAGGCGGATATAAGTGATACTCTCCCAAGTCCACTTGCCGGGATTTCAAAGGTAATTAACTAAAATCATTATCCGATGAGGCTATTCTCAAACACGGTGATTATCCAGCCGTTTAATCGGCTTCCGACAACCCCGCAACGTACTGGGTGCAAACGAACTTTCTCATGCTTCTATCTGCGCAGATTAGCTTTTCGGTTTCACACTACTTGCGCCATTAATTAATGACTTTAACGATCTCGCATGTACCGTTCCAATCTTTAATCTCTTCGGAATATACTAATGCAAGTCTCGGCACGGAAACCTTCACAATAATTACTGGTTGAATTTGCATATCTTAATAATAAGAAGACTTCTGACTCCTTTTAATAATGCGCTTACGGTCTGCGTTTTCACTGTTTAAATAATAGATACCATTTTATTTCATTTAATTTATAACACATGGTGTAGCATTTAGTGCCAGTTTTTAACTTTACAATCTTATACACACTGACTAGTAATTCCAGAATGCTCTAGCACAATTTATCAACAACCACAACAGCTGTCGCATTTACTTAACATATTGTCAATTTTTTTCATTCTTTAACTTTGCCTCAATTATACGGTAGCGTTATTAGCGCCACTCAGACAAGAAGAAACTCCGTTTGAATTAAAATAAGAAATAACACCCTATGGACGGGGCTATAACGCTGAGTATAACACCTAACACAGGAAGTGGAAAGTATGGAAATTTCTTAAATTTCGATAAACTATAAAAGAAAAATTAACGTTATTTTAATTTACAGTGCACGAATCAGTAATATGTTTAACCCAAAACTATAACAGTAACATAGGTTCATGTAACGCATTAATCAGTCATCCACAACAGACGACAGAGTTCGGTTTGACGTAAAACAGCGTCACCCGTCGATAAGGCGTTAATGATC
This sequence comes from Macropis europaea, assembly GCA_916610135.2. NCBI lineage: Eukaryota > Metazoa > Arthropoda > Insecta > Hymenoptera > Melittidae > Macropis > Macropis europaea. The sequence continues at coordinate 21,777,284 of OU744344.1, forward strand.
TCTATACGTAGGTATCTACATAAAAAGCGTGACAAACTTCTAAAAAACCACTGGTTAAAATCTCACTAGGGTTTTACAACACTATGTGCACACTACTGGCTCACGAAGGATCATTCAAGAAATAGTAGTCATCACTCTGACACTTCCCTTGTTAGTATCTTTCTTCCTGATGTAGGAGAGGAATATCGTTCGAGGCGTTCACGTGTCAGCCATGTGCAGAAAGAAAAATATTCCCAACGTTTCGCCAGCATTGTAGCTTACTTTATCACAGGTCTGTGGACGTACTGGTGCTGATGTACATCAGAATGTTTATTGTTTTTAAAATACCAATGTTCATGTTCGGGATCACTGATCAGGCTATCGTATACGGTATATCGTGGACACCCGATGTTGAGATATGCAGATGAGGATCCTTGAGGAAGGTGAGGATTTCACCAGTCCTGGTGTGTGTTTTGAATACTGTAGGTGGCCGCCGTTAGGTGTGTTGCGTTTAGGAAGATGGAATTGATAATGGATTGAATAGTTTACCGGAAAGCGGAAGGGCCCGAGTTTAATTCCCAGCCTAGTCCACTCAGTCTTTTCTCCCTTACAATACTGTTTTAATATTCTTCGATTACAGCCAATGTTACCTTCAATACATGTGTAATGGCCTGGCAATTACACAGGTGAATATTCAGACTACCAAGTTTTGACGAAGAGGTTTTATTGTAAACTTGGCACAAGCCCTTTCTAACGGAGATACCGCAATACTGAACTAACGCAACACACTGAGCTCGTATGATGCGGTTACCAAGATTTTTGAAGGAATTTCTGATTCATCCGGAGTTTCTTGAAGTAGGTAGAAAATACAGAATAGGGCCAGAACAAATGGAGTACAGGCTGACGTGCGAAGGAAGTTTGCGACGTGGAAAAATGTTGGTGCATTATTCAGTTGGACTTAAATAAAGTATTAATCAGGAGGCTACTACATTACACACGAGTCCCGATGTGTCCTGATCGCTGTCTTTGTCACAGGGTGCTGTATGATCCGATTAGTAGATGCAACCGTTTCAGCCAATAAGGAAAATGTATGTGCTCTGTTTCTATGATTGTGTCCCACTAGGTCGGCCTATTATACTTTATCCAAACAGATCCGCATTCCTTCCTTACGCCACTTTTCCAGCTCTGCACATTAAACTAGGTTTTAGCATCCTTTCCAATGTAGACGAGAAAATTCATTCAACTTTTATGAGTGTCCACGCACACAGTAAGTTGTCAGGTGGGTTTTAGAATAAAAAAAAAGTATGATGTGGTCGTTACATTTACAACCCTGTGATCTGACATCGCAATGAATACGCAGAAGTAAGTGCGTCATCGGATTAATATTACTCAGAGGCGAACATGTCGGGTATTAGGCCACGATGACAGTTCACGTGCAGTCTGTCAGAGAAAGTCTGCTCGCAAGACGCATCATCGACGCGTTCCTCGTGAATCACTCGTCTGCATCTCGAAATAGGATTTCAGGAACCTTTGTACTTATTTCGATCGCAACCGCCTGGATTTCAGATCCCTAATTGCGGTTGCTTGCCGATGAGGACGTCGCTGATGGATCGTGCGTCGAGTTCCACGTGCACCGCGTAAACCTCGCTGATTTTCATTCTAGATTAATTCCTATAGAATATGCAGAACCTGTCGAGTGTGTCCTTCGCAAACACCGCAGATTTCGATCCGCGCAAATTGTTACGGCGTATATGGATTTAGCGATGGTTGCCGGGAGTTTCGCTAGACATTTATCTAATTTTGTGTAAATGAAATTAATTATTTTACAATGGACCGTATAATTTATTGCGATCGTTAATATGTACCGCAGGTCTGCCCTCGGATGCTCTGCAGAAACAATTATACAAAAGATCCGCTTGGGTGATATTTCACCCACTTTCTGAATTAATGTTAGCAGCCCATTATGTTATGCTTCACTGAAAATTACTTAAATCTCTTCAATTTATTATATTATCTTGTGTAGTTACTTCATGTACAGGGTGAGTCAGCTAACTTGACCACTTTAAATTACTTCTAAACTGTTTGCTATATGAAAAAATACTTCACACAAAAGTGGTATGATATCAAGGGGGCTGTACAGTGCAATAATCGAGGAGTGTGACTAAAACTGCTCAAATGTTTTAAAATGGTGTTAGGAAAAAAGGTTGATGCTTACTGTATTTTCCATCCAAATACGTCTATGTTGAAGAATTATGGTATTTTCATTTATTTTGTAAACATGTAGTGCATTACTATGATAGCTATTATTACTGAAACACCTTTTTTTCCTGATTGATTTAAAACGACCTATACAGTTGTTACAACATATTAGTTTATTTTCAAGATGACATTAGTGTAAGCAATAAAGTTATATATTTTCTGAAAATAACAAAATTTTATAAGAGTACAATACAATTTACTCAATTTACCATTTTGTTCTACTGGTCCTTTTTCCACAAAGCTCCTCAATTAGTTTTTTGCTACTGTGCTTTTATATCGTGACATGCAGGTCACCCTGAGTCTTTTTAAATTGAATGTGTAATATTTGACCCTGTGATTGGAAAGAGTAAAAAACTATTAACGTATACGAGATGAAAAATCAGTAATTACTGAGATATTGTTTACATCATTTTTAATATAAGTAATGCTCAAGGAAAACCTGGAGAACGAGCCAACCATGAAATTTATCCTCCGCGTCCACAGAAATTTCATCTTTCACTGAAAAACATCTAATTCGTAATTAGAACATTAATAGCTACTTAACAATTAAGTAAGCAGCGTCTTTTAGCAGCGTGAGTTACCGTTTCACGCGTTCGATCGTCGGGATTAATTTTCGTGAAAAAAGAGCCATATTTCCTGCTGCCGGATGAGTAATTAAAGTTCAGCAGAAAAGCTTCTACTTTTCTAAAACACGAGAACGCCGGTTTAATGCGTCACTTCTGTTTTACGGCACGCTTTATGCATTTTATGGATGCTCGCGCACGTTCAGTTTCAGGGACGCCTTAATTTCGCACAGAAAAATTACACCGAGCCCGCGGAGCGTGCCTTTCTGAAATGCTAATTTCGACCGGACTTTGTCGATCGTCTGAAATTTTTTGATTAAAGCGGATACGTTTCCTTTGAATATAAAACATTGAACTTTTTAACGTCGCGAATCAAGCTTTCTCTGGGGATGATAAAATTTTGTTTGAGTTTCTCCCGTTTTGTGTCAATGAATTTTAATCGCATTTTTCTGGAAATTGTTTTGACTATTTACAGTTTTCAGTCAAATCTGCGAATTCATAACTCGGTTTATAAATAAGACAACGAGATAAATACGACAATAAAGAATTCGTGCTTCTGTTTTTATTTTTCGACAGCTCTATCGTCAGAGCTTATTGATTTTACGATGCTGGCAACCGTATAAAAATTTTATTTGACAGTTTAGTCTTCAGGGAGAAAATACAAAATCTTTTGTGGTTTCATACGCTGATTCAATTATTTGATTTATAGAATTGTGTACAGTTTTTACGAATTCGCACGTATACCATAAATTGACTATTGTTATAAAGTATACTCCTTTTTGACACACTGTAACATTTTGGACATTTCATGCAACTGTATTTAAATTGTTATTGTTGTCAGATATTATTACAATCGCAAGAATAGTAGTATCGCAAACTAATGACTTTTGGACTCTATGTTCTACTTGCTCTAAACTTTATACATATACATATACACCACTCCACACTTTTCATTTAAAGTGCGATAAAATGACGACAAAAAATCGTGCATCAATTTTTTAGAGGTTATTGTAAAGGGGAGACTTCCTCTTACAAAGTCATTTTAAAATGAATCTCGAAAAAAAATTTTTAAATTCCGTAGAGTCGTTTGAATTTGTAAAATGTTTTTTAAAGAAAAGCAACTTCAGTTTTACACTCCATTTTATAATATAAAAGGGTTTTTTAAACAATTCAGCCCATGGATTTGAAAGTAGAGGCTTCAGTCTTTAAAATGAGCTCAAGTAGACTTCTGTACGATTTTTTTTCACGAAGTTACAGCAATTCGAAAATCCACAATTTTTCGATCAAAATTACCTGATCGTTTAATTTTGTGGAGTAATGTAATTGCTGACACATAACTTACACACGAATGCAAACAAATTACAAATGGTTCACTTTATGGTGATGTAACATCGATGTAACACAAAATAAGTGTTAAATTTAATTCTTTTAGATTTTTTACTTACACCACTTTCATAGTCATCTTGTCACGTATTACATTAACACGTTGAATGCCGTGAGGATCGCTAACGACCGGCACTTCAAATTTAATTAAATAATTATTGATTGTCGATTCTGAGCAAATTTCTTTACTAAAACAATAATGTAGAAACAGAAGAATACGATCACGCACTCAAATCTGTTTTTCTTTACGATGTATATAAACAATAGTAAATTATATCGTGTTTGATCAGGATTGGCTGTTTTCACTGTGGTGCTCAACGAGCTAAAAATAAATGAAAATTTGGAGCGTGCAATGTAAGTATGACCTATCATGCTGCACGGGGCTAACTCGCGTCGCATTGACAGACCTCTGCTTGTGAGAAAATCTTGGAACGTTGCAATCGACTGAATCAGTCCACCAGCGAACGAACAGGCTTCCCGTGGTCGAAGATCCACTCTCGATTCTCCGTTAATCTAATCGTTGAATCGACAAATTATGCGACTGGTTAGCAACCGTTCAGGTTAGCTGCAGTCTCCCGCTCAATCTGTCTTTCGTTTCTCGCGGACGGCACCGTCGGTGGCCACAAAATCGATTGCGATAAACTAGTTAACAGATTACACGAGCGTCGATCGTGGTTCACGGGTTTACAAGCGAAACTCTCCCACGAGATCACCGGCTCCTTTGCTTCGCAATAAGAGTGCACGACGAAATAATTCCGGATCGATGTGACAAGCCGATCGAACTGCTTCGAAGCTCTTCGAGAACGAGAAGTAAGATCGAGATCGTGGTTAGATCTCGATTCAGTTGAATTTTTTGAAAATATTAAATAAGTATTGGGTTGTCCGGAAAGTTCGTAGCGTTTTGGTGTCCGTAATTGATGCTAGCCAAATAAAGATGTTAATTGAAAATAAGCCACGTCATACTACGAGAGACATCGCAGACACATGAAGAATATCGAAAACCACCTTATCTGAACATTTAAGCAAAATTGGTTATGTCAATCGTTATAATGTCTGGCTGCGGGACGAACGATCCTAATTGTTTCACTACTTTTGCGTACCACATGGAGCGGATGTTATTAGGGTTCGAGGAAGCTCGAATTCTGAAAACCCAACAGACCTGGAAATTTCGCAATTTTAGGAATTCTCCAAGTGACTCAACGATCAGCAATCCCTCTACCGCTGAACTCAGAACTCTCACCCTGAACCTTGGGGCATCCCTCCAACTAATCACCAATTAGCAACACAAGCCACTCGTGAAGGCCACTCCTTCACAAAGTCGAAAATGTGATGAAACTAGCAGACCAAAGTCAGTCTAAAGACACAGTCACTCCGACAACACCTAAGTTATATTCTTTACCGACAAGACTCAACTAAGTGTAACGATCAATATAAAAATGAAGTGTAAATGCACTTGGCAAATAGTTACTTATTTGCTGAAGCCTAAACCATCCAAAACTGCGTGGTTCAAACAGTTAGGATGTCACGCAGCACCCGGCGTATTTACCAGATATTGCTCCTTCCGATTACCATTTGTTCCGGTCGATGCAACACCCCTTGCCCGATACAGACTTCCAATCAGTGGATAAGATACAAAAATGGCTTCACGGTTTTATCGTGTTCAAATGGAATTCATCAACCACCTGAAGAATAGCTTAACCCTTTGAACTCCTTTGTCGAGTGTAACTGAACATCGATTTTATTCAGAGGTACTCCTATGTCGAGTCACACTCCACATTTTTAAATTGCCAGTTTAAGTATGTATTAGGTTTTGCAATATTTTGTTTTACCTAGATAAGCAATATTACATATATATGACCCTTTTTTGTAACATAAAAGTCCTTGAAGTGTTTACGTACATGATTGTATCTAATTGGTTCCTATCAACCAACTGTCTTTTGAAGTACATTTCAAATAAAACACTTAATATAATAAGGAGTTATTGGAAAGAAAATTAAAAAAAATTAGAAGTACAAAGGGTTAAAGTTATAGAAAGCAACGGTGAATACTTTCACTGAAAAATCTGTTCTACATTCCTTTAAAATAAACCTTGAATTTCACTAAAAAAACTTGGGCTATTCATTTATACACCTAATAATTCTGCCTGTGTTCTATGACAAGTTTATTGGTCCAAATGGAAGTTATAAGTTCGACTATTCATGCAACAATTGTTCCATTTAAAATAAATAATTAAATGATCGTAAGTTTGTCAGTTTTCTACTAAAAGGTTCTGTTCCTTCTGTGTACCTTCAACACTTTCGTTCATAAATTACGACCAAACTGGCCCGTTGTTTGCCATTTGGAGAAGAAACTCTCAAACGGTTCTTCGTACGGCAATAAATTTCCACGGATAGAAAAGCTCGTTTCGATTGCACGTCGATTTCAGGGTCTAAACACTAAACAATCGTGTCGCGGCCATTTATCGACGGTGTATAGCAAACGAACGTAATGACGTTGACAATAGTCTCGTAAGAATCCAATAAATGTTAACGAAAGCGTACCGGGCGAATCGGGACAGGCTGAGTGGCTTGTAGGGCGTTGAAACATTTATTTTATGTCAAAGAAGAGGCCAGAGGCTTCCGCGGTGAAGTTTATCGATTCCACGGGATTCCTTCGTGCCTCGATATCGAGGTTAATTTATTTTCAAGAAGGCAGACGGATCGACGCCTCGGAATTCGATGCATCCTCCAAATCAAAATGACGGTCGCTCAGCTTGAATTTTTTCCCCTTTCGTCATGTTTAACGAACGCGAAGCAAAGAATGTTCAGCCCAGTTCATACCTAAATGCAACAGCTCACATACAAATGTTTACGAATATTTTCCCGCATACCGAGAACAAGAATACCCTTCAAAAATCCTGAAACGAAAATAAAAAGTCCTCGATGGGAAACAACAAATACGGGGGTACTTGTTTCAACGTTTTTTAGACGAATGTTTGCAAACTGTTTTTATACTGTTTTTACACAGCTTTTATACATTTGATTTAGTGTCTGCGGGGAAAATTATGTAGCTGTGGACTGGGCTTTAAACTTGATGGCGGTGTTTGCTTATAATAAATTGATATAAAGAGTGTTCGAGTTCGATGAGACTATATTTATTAGGTTGATCGGAAAGTTTGAGTACAAAGTCTGTTTGTTATTATTAAAAAATTATTTATTTCTTAATCTTCTATACATTGTTCATGCTTTTCTATGTCTTTCTCTCATTTGTGCGGTAGCTTATTCACACGCTTGAAAGAAACGATAAAAAATAATTTACAATTTTCAATAGGAAAAATTGACAGCATTTTCCAGTCACCTTGGTAACTAGACTTATTTAAAAGATTGTATTGTCGTTTATAAAATTCATATCTATTTCAGTCGATTAGTATCAGTCATGGTGTGAGTAATTCTGTATGAAACTTTATTAAAAACTTCTGTTCTGATAAGTTAAGTATAATTATTTCGAGCATTTAAAGAGGATTACAGAATATAGCTGCTTTAGTTTCCTATTCAGTTAAAAGTATTGAAAAGATATGTTTCTAACTTGGAATCGCATTGTCTGAATTATTTTACCTCAGTTTTAACTCTATGTTTATGAATTAAGTTTATTCATTTCTAGTACAACGTTGCTTGTGTCAGTTTAAACTCGCATTAACTTTTAATGGAAACTAGCAGCTACATTAAATTATTCGGATCAATACGACTAATTAAATTTACATTTACATTATTTGTATAATAGGTTGGTGTATTTGAAAGAGTATATAGAACATTTTCAAACGTAAATTTGTGTACCGTTAGAAGAATTATATAGCCAATATTTTTCAAACAACTTCAGCTTTTGTTATGTCAAAATTAGTGTACAATGATAAAGATTTCATTACAAAAGGCTCAGGTTTTATAACAGTAAAGAATACTATTATTATTATTTTACACGTGTCAGAATATGTTTCGCTCTGCGAATCTAGCTGCAATAAAGTCGATATAATAATAATTGCGAATTCTTTACCTGTTAATACTGCTCAGATTAACAATGTAAAACAGTTATAAATTCTACAATTTAAGATGCTGTCTCGTTTATTTGAACAAACTTCGGTAATTAAAACTAAAATCTTTAAACGCTCAAAATATCCGGAAGTGTGTTCCAGGGCATCCGCGACAGGAAACGATACGAAAACATAAATCTCGCGAGCATTTTCCTTCCTCGTCGCGCAATCGAACGACCAGAATAGCGAATCATTGGCGCGTGATCGATATTTCATTTGCGACGACGTACACAGCATCGAAAGTTTATCGTTAATGCTACAAAACGGTCGTAATTAATGGTGGACGTACCTCAGCGGAAGTTAGCCCGTTAAATATTTGATGGCTGCATTACGGACAGCCGTAACGACTTCTGCAACTGAAAACTTTGAACGTCTCCGTACATCTAATTGTGCCACTAAGAGGATCTCCGCGTAATATCTGAACCGTTACCCACTAAAATTTCATTCGCCGACATCGTCTAATTCCGATTTGATGCAGCCGTTGGAAACGAGCGGAGAAAGATAACGCTTTTTGCAACACCTGCCTGCGCATTAGTTCGTAGACGTAGAAAACGTTCCTGTAATGTTTCACCGAGTGCCGTCGTCGACGCTGAGGTCACAGGGAGCTTCCACAACTATAAAAGTTTGTGGCGGGTCCGCTGTAGAGGAAATGTCGAAAAGAAAGGAAGGAGGAAAAAGTGTTTCGTCCAGGGCCTACTCGTGTATTCGTCAGTTAGGCCAATGATGGTCACCGGAGCTGCGGCCTTCCCCCACTCTAGGTCCATTCCCCTCATCTGGGTCGACGATGGACCGAGGGCGCAGTTCCAGTGGCCATCACTGAGTTAGGCTACCTAGCTGGCCTGTGTCTTAGACGCGGGATACTGACAAGGGAATACTGCAAACCCTTACTCATCGATTGGAATAAAACTTTGTGGGTTTACTTTTTCCAAAATTTTGTTCACACAATAAAGATTACAAAAATTATATAGTTAAAGAACATGTGTGGAGAGAAATATGAAATTAATTTAAAAAGAACAAGTAAAGTATTTTTTACTTATATTTATGTTCATAAATTTGCGGACGTTACGACCAATCGCATATAGGAAATCCCACCTTTACATCGCAGGGTTCTTTAAAAGTGTTACATTTTTAATTCAAATTCTGCTACATGTTTCTGCATGAGAAAAAAAGAGTTTCGTATTTCGCGTACAAGCGCGTGCACCAAAGCGTTGTGTTGCAAAAACAACCGTTCGCGCGAAAACAGAGTTACAAATGTGCCGCTATTCAGGGGTAAAAAAAAAGTATTCATTTTCATCGAGGCATTGCGTTTCACGTAACAAGTTTTTCCCCGGATGATATTTCGAGTTTCGCAATTGCAAGGCTGCATGCGCCGAAATAATTATACGCGAAATTGCTGCGTGGCCGTGAGCCACGGATCGCGTTCCCTTTATTATTCTTTTTTTTTCGCCTTGCGCGGTAATTAACACGTTCGAGAGGCTAAACGACCGGAAATCCTGTGTGTCTCGTGACGGCGCAATTTTTCAAACCCCGCCGCCCCTATTTCATTCGCGATTTAGCCAGTCAACGATCGAGGCCACTTCTCAGGAGATATATGCCTCGGAAAATTTATGTTTCTGCGATACAAACTCACCGTGCGGTTGATTAGGTCATCCCGCAAATAATGTCGTTTTTAAATACGACTTCATCGAACGCGAACGAATGGACGACTGCGGTTATTTTTAATTATTAAGAGGATGAATATTAATTTCAGTGTCCTTGTTCTATCACACTACCGGCTGAAACTTTGGAATTAGGAGGAATACGATCGTTTTAGGCAAAAATGAACGCCTTTGAAATAAACGCTTTTAAAATGAAATATATTCTTGTTAACATCTGGTATGTTAACGACGGGGCAGTACAAAATTTATCAGGTCATTCGATTTTTATAGAAATCAGCAAACGATTCGAAACTTTTGACAGGTATCGCCCTTCAACAGTTCTTCGATTCCATTTTCAGTGAATTAGATTGATTTCAATCAATTAGTATTGTTGAATTTTTGCTCAGCTAGAAATCTGTCGAGCCACCAAAATAGATAGCAGTTTGTAAGTACAACAAATTTCGAATATGACAAACGCCGTCATGATACCTTTCTACTGAAGTTGCATCTTATTTATCATATTGTTAGTAACAGGTCTTTGCTGTAGCGATCGAAATTTTCATCGAACGATTCTAAATAAAGTGGATCCCTCACATTCGACCACGTGCACAGTACAATTTTTACAAAACGAAATTTAATGATTATAATATTTAAATATGTTATATGTTTATATTGATATGCATTTAACATGTGTTTTATAAGATAGGGAACGAATATAGTTGGAAATTTTGAATTCACATTTCATCGTAATATGAAAAAAATAATTACACTGATTAATTATAATTATATTGTTTGGCATTTTGTCGTTTATTTTGCTTCATACTCCGAATTTAAATAGCGGCAAAATATGAATAAGGAAAACGAAAATTCTGCTGCTATTACATCACATTCCTGATAATTACGGTTATAATAACTCCGGTGATAGTGCAGTGACGATGACTTTTTCCTAGAAGGCGTCATCCGCGTTTTACGCGTGTATTTTATAGCGGTCCTAAGTAGGATTTTTTATATCGATTTTCTGAAACAGTTCCCGAGTCACGTCGTTGTTCCTACCGAAATCGCCCAGTCGACATAGCGTTAACGTTGAGTTCAACAATTAACATTAATTGTTCAGCAAGGTGCGCGGAAGCTGGAGGAAAGCATCGGACTTCTATATTGCGCTGCAGAGAGTAAATGGAAAAAATGCACGGTATGATGAACGGAAGGAAGGCTGAAATGGACACGGGAATGTTCGCCTTCAACCATGTCGAATTCGCTACGCTCAGAGACGCAACTGCTAATTCAGTTAAAGCGAGATACGAAAGTGGAATCCGGGAGTAAAAGCGCACGACTCGTTCACGTAAATTCAGTTGAGTCGAGCGCTTTATTAACTGAAGGGAATTGAGGACAATTTTTCGAAGCGACGAGAACAAATAGATTTTCGACTGATGAACTTAAACGCGTTTATTTCGATGCTTTTGCCGCTGCAGGGATTTATGCGTATTAGACTGCGAGGTTCTAGTAAATACCTGCGCCACTGAACAATTGTTCGTTGAGGGATTATAATTATCACATTTATTGGTGTGCATGAAATGTGAATTCGCATGGTAATGGTTAGACCGACTTATTACTTAAAATGGATTATTTGCTTTGCTTCATTCTGTAACATTTTGCTAGGGATTCTGTTGGTAATATATGCCACTTTTAGAAATTTTAGAACAACATCATTGAAATGATTCCGGCAAACTGGAAGATTGTTAGGAATCAGACATTTTATTACAATATGTGCAATAAATCGGTCAAAAGTTTGAATTCATTTGCCGATTTCCACTAAAATCGAATGATCTGATATTTTAAAGCTTTTCGCTTTGTGGGTTCGAAGACACAAATACACGCACACACACACACACCCAGAGTCCTAGGGTTAACAGTTTGAATGCCGCAGTGAAGGCAGCCACATCTAGCCAGACATCACATAATTTATTGTTTTCAATATAAATCGTAAAAGAAAAAACTATTCGGTTATTCAGTCGCGTTGTTATGGACCTAAAGTAACGTTACAATATGAAAATTCCTCAGAATTGTGTAATAATAAATAGTTATTAAATTAAATCGAATTTGAAGTGCCTGTCATCGGTGATCCCTGAGGCATTCAACGTGTAAAAAAAAGAGAATATCTAAAGTTTTTTCAAAGAACGCCAAACGCTTTTCGCGGTGCGTTTCACGAAGAGCGCATGAATGATTTAATTCTTTCGTATTACGTTAGAAATTTACGGCGATCAGGTATCTGGGGATCTCGGGGTTAGTAAGAAAATTCTGACTGATAGTTGCAGGACGACGAACGATTTTTGCGCCGCGTAATCCCGAACAACCGAGAGATCTTCGATAAAACATTGTCGAAGTGAGTTTAAAGTGGTTGTTGGATAGCTTCGCGACGATTTTCAGGGATTTCTTAGAGCGCGAAATTTCCGACAGTTTTGTAAGTTGTACATCCGATTTCGTGTGGTTGAAAAATGTACGTTTTCTTTTCTGAGACCTCTAGCGTCGTTTCAAACCGATCCTTCTGTTGATACGACAATTTTGTCGAATTTATTAAAATTAGAAGTGAATTCCTTACTATTAAAACAAATTTATTTTCTAAACTCCTATATATTATCTATGACTTTTGTTCATTTATGTACATCAGATTAACATTAAAGGATAATTCATAATTTTCGAATGAAAAATGCAACAGAGTTTTCCAATCAACCTAATAACAGCTCTCCATTTTTAATAAATTTTGTGTTTAACCCTTTGACTATGTTCAGCGCCTATAAGCGCTTGACACAGCCGCTCACCGTGTACTGTCGACGCCAATAGGCGTCCGATGCAATGGCTCACTCCGTACTATTGCAGCTCGGCCGCATGCAATTTTCGCCTCGTTTCCAAGTGGCTCGTAGTCAAAGGGTTAAATATTAATTCCTTAAAATACTTATATAACAATATGCTAAATGGAACACTAAATATTCTATAGGTATTATATAAATGCTGAAGAACGGTGCGAAAATCTTTCTAATTTATTTATTAATCTCAAAACACTTGTGGAACACAGTTTATTTTAGTAGTATAACTATCAATATAGCCGAAGAATTCAATCGCACAGTTTGGATCGATATTACAGTTACACGATAAAGTCTAAAAGCTTTCGAATTTCGGAGATCCGCGAGGAAAATAATTTCTCCTTTCTCCTGACAGTAAAAAGGATTCAGGATCGATCCTGGGGGAACGGAGAATTATGTGCTTTACGTCGAATGAGAATTTCCTTCGTATATCGTAATCTCAGATTATGGTTACAATCCTGGAGCAACATGAAATATGCGATTTTTCCAAAGAGCTGAACAGCGGAAAACTTACTATTTTTGAAAAAAAAAAATGTATTTATATGCAATTTCTTTGCAAACTAATTCTCAATTTTTTAAAGGTTATTTTTAATGTTATAACTGTCGCATTTATTAACAACATGACAAACCTGGACCAAATTTCATGTTTCGTTTTATGTAATTTTGTGAAGTAACCTTTCATTTTTTTTCTTTAATAATAAAATATGAGGAATATTTTCGATATCGATCGATGTAAAAAATATTTGTATTATCACATGGAAATTGTATGGCTTTTCATATGGCTTCTGTGTTTTACTCCTGCAGCAAACAAGATTTCCAGAAAACAGATTGCTTTAAAAAAATCGGACAGCGTTTGTTGATTTTTGTCTACAGTGCAGTAAAACGGTAAACAGTCAACGTTGATAGATATTTGCCTAATGGTACACAGTGAAAACAATCAGTTTTGTATTGCAATTCTGGTGTTTCAGTGAAACAATGGAAGTTGGATTAAAAATAACGTGCACCATTACTCTTTGGGGATTGCTCTTCATATGTCTCACGGGAAACGTAGAAGCAACGGGAATTCCTGATTCTGTAAAATGCAACACAAATTTTATTTTGCAGAAATCAATACGTAATACATTACTGTAGAATCGAATGATATCTGAACGTTTAATCAATTTCTAATCAATTATCGAAATAATGAGTGATTAGTAAGTGATTCGACATCAATGCGATAAATATTACAAAAACATTTGCACTCATTTTATAATTTTAGTGCGTTGGAAATGAAAAATTGTATTTAATTGTGCTCTCCCTTGTAGCTAATTAGATGTATTTCCAGACTAATTAAATATGAATCCCACTTACCGATATTTTTGAACATTTCGTGGCAAGTGAAGTGGTAAAAAATTTTCATCTTTATTTGATAATGAGAAACTCCTGTTTTTTGGAAATTTTTTGCAAGAAAACTACCAGAGCTATTGAAATGAAGCTTATAACATTTATTATTCGTATTTGAACTGTGCGTACATTTTTTTGAAATTCAAAAAGTCCTCTCAGTGGCATACTTTTAAGGGTTCAAGGTGCCCCAAAATGTAAAAACGGAACACGACGAAATTCATAATTTTCTTAGGTGAAGAGTCCCTTAATTCGTTTAACATTTATAAATACACGAATATAATGAAGTTTCCTCCAAGATACAGTTTAATACCCTCTTATTTATTTGTTAAAAGTCCCACAACTTCGCACAATTTTTTATAATTATCTATGATTATATAAACCACGAAAAATATTATACTATGAATTGAACAGTGAACGCAACAAGGACAATCGAATACCATGTATTTCATTGATCACGGAATAATTCATCATGTCCAGCGAGATTAATTACAGATCCGTTGTCATTTCGAATTGCGAGAAATTGTAATCCCGTAGGGTACTGTATACTTCACCTAACCCAGCCTGCCCTAACCGAACTGTGAAAGCCTCTGTAAACATAATAATGCATTATGGACCAATGAAATGAAAAACGTGAAGTTAAGAGGCGGTACACAACCCCCGGTTACATAATAATTCGTCACGGGTCAGGGAGGTTAATTACAAATCCCTGATATTAGGGGCGACCGATACAAAGGGCTGCCGCGGCGTTCAAATAGCCGGAGGCTCCTTTTCGACTTTGAATCTCTGTTTCCGGCTACACGCAGCACCGGCAGGGTGCATTATTTAAATTCAAATGCGACCGACCGTGCCGGAACTAGCTGCGAAAAGGGGAGGCCAGAGAAATCACTCGGCTATCAATGATACAAAAGACCTTCAAAATCGTCGATATCTGATTGCAACCCTTCGCTTCGGTTTCATCGGTTGCAAGCTGCATTGGACGAATGTGAAAAATTTTCGACCTCCCGGTCCGCGAGCATGAAATACTAGACGATAGTCAAATTCGAGACTCGTTGACTTGAAATCTGATATTTTTAACGCGAACGACGGTTTGGTTAAATGTATTGCACGAGTTTGGATTTTTCAAGCTCTCTGGCTGGATAAAATATTTCGGATGGTTTCGATTGATGTTTGATGATACTGGCAGTGAGTTTATTTAACAACACTTCATGCATTGATACCACGTTGCAGTAAAAGTTACATGACATTACGGGGCGTAAAAAGTTGAATACATTGAGGCACAAATTTTTTGGTTTTTGATAACAAGAATTGTTATTAATATTTAATAAACTTCTGCGTAGGCCGTTTTGTACATCGTAGAGTGTTATTTAAGTGTGAGTGCAACTTGTTTTCTACACTTCTTGTTCAACTATAGAGAAATATTCAGGGTTGGTGCATTTAAATGGGAACACACAAATATCTCCGTTGTTTTTAATGACACGACAAAATGTATAAGGAAAAAAAATATTTGTTTCAAAGGTGCAAATATTGTGATAAAAAGAATTTTCTTCTCGGGGTTATATTTTCCGAAATTTCAAGGCCATCGGCGTTTTTATAAATACTACGACGTGTTTTTATTACTGTAATATTAAAGCCAACATATAGACAAGTTCAACCATGTATAATATGTTGACCTTCGGCGGAGTGATTCTTACAAAATCGTAAATTTCATTATGATAATTTGTCATTAGAAACAATGGAGATATTGAGAATATTCCATTGAAATACCCCACGCTGTATACAAATACTGACGTACGAAAATGTTTGATCACGTAAAAATCCATAACATAATAATGAAGCTTAGGAGAAGTTTCTTAGGTATCCCGATAAACATGTGTACCGTTCATAGAATGTTCAGAGTGATAGGTGTAATAAAATAATCTTTGGTCGCCGCTGGAATCGTCGATGCATCATGAAAGGGACGATGTTGCGCGAGTAATGGCAATGTACATTATATTGCATTCCTGAAGTCATGAACCTGATCAAAGATTCAATAATGGCTGCGATGTTCCAAAGCAAGCATAAAGTCCGTGTTCCATGTTTCATGACACAGGCGAACGTGGCAATAACATTACAAGCTGCATATTATATACCGTAGGCGATAAACACTCTCCTCGATCAATGTTAATTACTTTCTTATCGCTTGCCGTCGACCTAGCCCCGTTAAGAACTACTATACTTCGGTAAAAGTTGTCCTCGAGTTAACGGCGTCACAGGATTCGTGATTAATGCACCGATTGTTGATCAACTTCGCGGCGTGAACGCTAATTACCGTATTAATCAATATCTTGATTTTATATGCACAGGGTGCTCCACAAAAAAGGAACATCAAATGGAATGGAATTAAGACGATGATACTGTTTATTCTTGATTTAGTTAAACGATTTCTTTTTCGTCTAGAATAATTTGTTATATGGTGTTTATATTTGACAAATCTGCATAAGATAAATTGTATAAATTAAATAAAAATTAAAATGAACGTAGTTAAATTTTAAATATTTTAAAGTTAAAATAAAAATTCGCAATCAATTCATAATTGATGCACAATCTTATTTTTTGTGAGACGTCTATGTGACTTTTCTGAAGTGATTTATAGGTATAAAAATGACCTAAGCACCGAATAACCTTTTGTTTATTGAAATATGTTTTCTTAAATACCACAGGAACGCTTAGGGTCTTGAATAGCGATATCTGTCGCAAATCGGGCACGTCGAAAGAAGCTGCGAAATTGAATCTTACGGGGTGAATTAATCCGGTTTTCCGTGATCGGGGGTAATCCGTGCGGTTTCCGCGTGCGCACGAGCCGCACGATTCGTTGCATAAAGGACGCAGCAGGATGTTGTTACAGAGTGCAACGAGAACGACGGGGATTAGATGTCTGCGAGGAAGCGCTATTTCGCCGGGCCTGTAATTACAGTCACGTGCTTTCAGTCACATGCAAGCTACGCCCGCGTGCCTTCCACTTAGGGCCGCCAGCAGTTAAATAGCTTTTCCTGCTGATTTATGCTCGAACTCGATCCGCGCAAAGCAAGTCCCGCCGAATTCAATATCGCGGAATGCGGAAACCCTCCGTAGGAATCCTCCATCTTATATGATTGTTAGAGTTCTCAAATAATCATTCTGGTACTTGCAACGCGTACAGAAGATGAGACATCTAACATGAAGGGTAAGGGGAAAGAGCAGGGTATGTCCATTTTGATTCTACAGTGTTCAACTGGAAAGAAAAATTGAAATAATGTAAAACAATTGAATCGATGAGTTGAAGAACAGTACGAGTCCAAAATTAGGCATTTTCGTCCAACGGCAAACCTGAATATAAAATAAATAGAACTACACGTTGGGACCAGGAACAGTGCAAAATTAGTACCCTATAGCCGTGTTTCAAGTAGTCCCTTCAGTTTAATGAGTGCAAAAGCAATATCTGTCATAGATTTGTACTGTTTTAACAAATTCAGATTCAATCCACCAAGAAATTTGTTCTTGGAAGATTATTACTGGCCAACAAGGCGAGGACTAATTTTAACACCATGCTGAATTTAGTTTAATAATCACACTTCATTAAACAATTTCTATATCAATTACGTTTAAAGCAAGTTAATCAATGTTTTTTACTACTGTATGATTTCATAAATTTCCTGATGAAAAAGTGGTGTGAGTTGAAAAACAGTACAGGTTCAAAAGTTTTATTTTAATTAGTAAAAATGTATGAGAAAAGTTTAGCCATAGTTGGGCATATATGAACGTTCATCTGACAATGAGTTACCATAACCGTGTTTAAATCGAAACAGCACTATAAAATCAATGGCGTTGATGTTACACGATAATTGAAACTATTTTTTCAATTATCTCAGACTGTGGATTTTGAATTTGTACTGTTCTTCGACTCACCGATTCAATTATATTTCCGCTCATCTTTTTCTGTCGCCTAACTAGAGTATAACTTCATGTCATGAACAATACAATTGCATTCATTGAACCTTGCTTCTTTACTGATGCACTAAACTATTAAAAATTTATTTTCTCAATGAAGCTGTTTTGTGACATTCCTTGTTTTTTTCCCTTACTCTTCACATGCTTTCTATGCGGAATTTTTAAATTATGTGTTCTGTGAAAAATTCTTGTATACAAAAGTCACACGGTTTTAATGGGGACATTGCACAGCGTGTCAATTTCTATTATAGGTGGAAGCATTTCGGAGATTTGAAGGTCAATTTTGTTTCTATAAATGTAAGGGCATGATTTTTATGTCGAAGTTTGAAAGAATATCGGATTCTGATTGTCAGTGAACATGTACTGACCTTTATTGGCCTTAAACCTAATAGTTAATGAGATATTTTACTTATTGTTAGTTTCTCAACTGTCAAAAAATTCAAACTTCATATTAATTAGAGACACAATCTTTGACTGTATAAAAGTTGCACGATTATGGATAGGTATTTGAAACGATCTAAAAAGTAATAAGAAAGCTATGCAAGTCACAAAGAAATCGCTTATAAGCAGTGCAATTTGTCAATGTCTTAAACCAGCAATTTCGAATTAATTATCTTTAAAAAACATATCATTTCTCTGTAGTAAATTCTCTGATAAAAAAAATCGCCAAACGAGGCCATGAAACGGTGTTGTGAAAATTCCACCCCGGTACAAGAATTCAAGCGGAGGATGTATATACGCCAGCTCTGAGAACTTAAAAATTCATCTGTTTCAAAGCGGAACGCGTTTCACGACATTCTTTTCCTCGTCACGGAGCAAATTACGCAAGTACATAAAGATAGTCGGGAAATTTCCATGACATTATAAATGACTTTCTAAACGACTTGAACTCTCGCATTTTTCAACCGGTCCGCGGCTACGTACAAATGAAGTTTAATACGCGTTTCTACGTATAATAAATTCAGCCGAGTGGCGAGTATTTTTCTTCCGGCGCTCCGTCCTCGTTCGGTCTCATCTTCCTAGCTGGAATTTTCGTGAACCGGGTCAATGTTTCGTGGCGGTGCGAACTGGATCGAACGTTGTTCCCGGGAGTGCTGGCATACCGCCCATAGACGTATTATGTCCCGTAGACCGAGGCCCCGCTACATTACTACGGCCCTGCCTGCGAAATCATCGCCTGTCCTACCCTCGGCTTTACCTCAAAAAATCTGACAACTACGATTCTGACGTTTGCCGAGATATTCAGTCTTATGTCTCTGCACTGTCTACGGCTCCTCAATCTACATGGTGTTAACGAATTGTGAATGAAAACGTAACTAATATTGTCAAAAGGTAACCATTATTGGAGTTGTGTACATACAGTGAGAGTCAAAAGTGAGTATCCACCTTGAAGGCACGCAATTTATTCAAAAACTCATGTTGCATAAATTGAAAATTGATTGAAAAGATTTAAAGTATGTAGAAATACAATTTAATAGTAAAAAGACGAGTCAAAAGTGAGTATGCATGAGTGATTAAGAATGATTTCTCATTATTAATTAGTAAAATTATGTACATTTAATATTTTGTCGGTCCACCTTTAGCTTTAATTACAGCAGCTAATTGCCTTGACATTGATGCAACTAAGTTACGCGTTGTTTGAACAGAAATATCATTTCATGCTTTTATTAATTCCGTTTGAAGCGGTGGAGCTGCGCAGGGATTTCGGAAAAGAAAGGAAGGAGGAAAGAGGATAGAGCGTTTCGTCCGGGGCCTGCTAGTGGACTCGTCAGTAAGGCTACCTAGCAGGCCCGTGCCTTAGACGCGGGATAGTGAGGGTCAGGTCGTAGGAGTATATATACAAAGCGCAGGATGGTCGTGGACTTGCGGGAAAGTCTGTGCGCCGCTGAACCCTCTGCTGGCGAGGTCGGGAAGTGCCGCTACACGTTTTAAGGTTCTCCATACTCGTCATTTTTATTCTTCATAATTTCGAGTCTAATGTTTCTCACAAATTTTCTATTAACTTAAGATTTGGAGACTGTGTTGGAGGTTTTAAATGATTTGGAGTGTTCCCTAAGATAATATGAAGGTTATAAAGCTAGTAAACATTTCAGTCTTATGTCTTTGTATTTTCTAGGATTCCTAAATCTACTCGGTGTTAACGAACGGTAGATCAGAGCGTAATTAATATTAATAGAACGTAAATTTTTTTGGATCCGCGTGAAAAATATGTAATGAAACATACATATTTTAATCCTTTACACTTCTAACGGCCAGCTGTACTGCCCAGGACACATACATATAGAGGCGTTCTACTCCTACGGCCAGTGTTACTGTCCACATTTTATCGTGTATAGATGAAAGTGTTTATAAGCGTTCGTTCATCAATGTCATCGGATGTTTATACTTTTCTATGTTTATTCTACTCTTATCCTAATTCGTAGTATGTAAACTTCAAAGTTTGAGAAAAAGTCGTATAATCTAACAAATTAACAAGATTTTTTCGTGATCATTCTGTGTAACTCAGAAATCTAAGAAAAAACTCCTTGGAGTTGACTACCAACGTATAGCGTAATTGCTTGGAGTTCAAAAGGTTAATGAATCAAGTTGTGGTAATTACATACATCATCCGAAAACATAGGTTTATAGCGCACAATAAACAGCTGTGCCTGGACCAGTGCAGTGAGCACACGGTGAACGACATTTTGGAACGCATGTATCCGTTCATCCTCCTCAAAGGGATGATGCAGTAGCGTTAGCCGTCCAAGAGATTCACGCTTGGAAAGTGGCTAATTTCGAAATGAATGAACGCGAAAAATCGAGGACAGGTGTGTCAATATCGTAGTCGCATTGTAAACTTCCAGCTGGGAGTTGCATAGGACCAAACGCAACGTGACGCCGCGTGGCGATCGTTCATGCAGAAACGGACCACGCATATCCATAGACTCATCAATCTATGTCGGTCGGCGTCATATCGTCGTTTCGATTTGCCGCAGCCTCTCGGTGCCAATCCCTCATTGGTTTTGACAGTGCAAAAAGGGACGTCGGCCCGGAACCGTGCTCAACCGACGTGAACAGAACTCAACCGGGCCGAAGGATCCTTCTAATTCCCGCTTAGAGAACTCAATTACGAAATATTACCCGATTGGTTACCAAACTTGTCGTTCAAGACGGTCGTTGAAGGTTTGCTCGATGGAGTCGTTCGATTCGCGATTGCTTCAAGGGAAACTTTTGTATCAAGTTTGATCATTCTGGATGGATCTGTTCATACTAGTTTATGGAGTATGTTTTACCAAATATACATTAAAAAAGTTCTAATTCATGTATTTTTACTTTGTCCGCAATATCAATTAAAAATATAAATGTTCATAAAGAAAAACTAATTGTTTCATTATAAATCCTAAGATATCATCAAAGTGCTAAAATGGCCCGACAGTGAGTATATTTTAATTGAAAAAATACCCGTCGTTAGTTTGTTGAAAGAAGATTGAGTTTTACATAGAATACATCTTATACCACTTAAAAAAAACATTTATGCAACTCCGTTTAACTTCTACTAACTGATTCAAAGGATATTGTAATGTATTGACTTGGATATTCTAAGTGATGAAAAGAAGACATCAATCTGTAGTGGAAACTAGCTTTATCTCAATGTTTTTAAAAATTAGACTAATATCATTTTCAGAAATAAAGGCTCGTTTAACAAATCTAGTCCATGTGTGTGCAACTTTGTCTTGTGGTTGTATCTTCCCTCTGTTGAGCGTCCTTAAATTTAATATGAATACTGCGTAACAGGATGTGTCATAGTCAGCGAATCAGTAACCAGAATGTTATAGGTTGGATGCTTCTTAGTTTGCAATTTATGCATATGTTATTTGCAACTCCTGGCCACCTTGCTGTGCATGTTTCAGGTCTGCGAAGGGTCCAGGCGTCCTGAGCTTAATCGTGGCCGGTAGATTAGGATCACTGACTGTACGTGTTTTGCTTAAATTAAAGACATTACAGACACACGTGGACACCAGAAGACTTTTAAAGGCTTAATTCCTTGCTTGCAAGTCATTCTAAAGGCGATTACCTTACTGCCACATATACACGTAGCATCCTGCTCCACCATCGCAATAGACGTAGACTGATCAGGCGCGGTTGGATGGTTGATTGATGAGCTGATTCTTTATCCATGATAGGATACGTTTTATTGTTACTACTTACAATTGCACTGTCTGACTGACTAATCTGAACTCTGTGATTGCTTAGAATATACTTTGAATGTTTGACATAAACCATATGATTGCTTCACTTGAACTATTTTACTCCTTCTCTAAATGTGATTAATCAAATCGTTTGGTCCGAATGGATTGGCCAACTGGTTGATTGTTTCGAGTAGGTATATACAATTGGAAAATTTTGACTCTGTTTAGGCACACGTAGACCTTAGGCTTAATTGCGGGTTGTCATCCGCCCTTCACCCTGGTGTGGCGGGAATATCAATAAAAATGCTTCTAAAAATAGCAGAGTCTTGACAGACGTGTCATAAATCTGAGCTAACACTGATTTCTGCACGTGGAAGACGATTCCGCGATATAACGATCCAGTGTATCGATGCTTTCGTTCTCCGCTGTGCGAGTTATAAATGGAACAAAGACGAACGGCGATTCACGTTCGCCAATCGTGTCTATCTCCCCGTGTCGATCTTCATCGTTAAACCGTGTAACGTTCATTCACGTTTCGGCCGTGTTGCGTTTCTATTTTAATTTGCAAGCTGCCACTCAGCCCAGGCCTTGTTGGATTCAGCAACGAGTAACTGGACGCGGAGAAAATTGCACGTCTGACACGAGTCGTCGCATTAGGCCGACTGCACCGAGCCACGAGTTAAATAAATCGAGAAAAAAAGAAGCTCGCCCGATGCAGACGACCGCTGCGGATACTTCCGTTGAATGGTCATGTTACCATGGCTTTTTTAGCGCATGGACCGTGCACCGGTCCCCGTTCGAATTTTCCAAAAACGCGTACAGGATGTCTATATGCCTGGTGAACGACGAGTTCGGGTAACCATTTTAAGAGGCGAGTTTATACGATAAAATTTAGGACTTCGTAAAGTTGACCGAGGACAGCTGTATTTTAATTGGACGGGTAATTTATAATGACATAAATTTGTTAACTTCTCCAGGGACAAGTTTATTAAAGTTGGAAATAAATTGTGTCTCTTTGATATGAAATGTATAAAAGAAAAGCAATGTATGTACATTTATGTGTCCCGTATGCATTGTGCTTTATTAATAATAGTTATATTGCCAACAATGCATGGCCAGGCAAAAAATAAAATATCAGCATCAAGTAGTACATCTGCGTTTATTTGTTGTTATCGAATACTCTAGTAATAAATGCAATTTATATGCGAAGATCTTCTTTTAACATTTTGCAAAACATTATGACAAAATTCTTCGTCCGTGAAACTAAGACAATTTGTTATATATTTTTTGTTAACCAATATTTTTGTACAGTTCGTCATCTGAAATATTGCGTCTATTTTTCTTGAAAATTCTGACATTGCCGCAGAAGTTTAAAAAGCTTTCTAACGGGAGAATTTTGAAGCTTGTAAATCTTTCGATTTTATCCCCATAGTAAATCGGGAAATCGGTGAAAGCAATTGCCATTGGTGGAAAATACATCGTTGGAAAGTTTAACTGCGATTTAACGGACGTCGTTCACGCTTTTTACGCTTTTGTTGGCAATTTTATAGCATTTCTTGCTGTTTTAATACTGCCAAGTTAGACTTCGTTCCGATCTGGAACGCTGTTCCATTATGCTCTTTAATTAAGAATTAATCGATCACTGTAAGCATCGGAATTCATTTTAATAAACGAACAAATATTTCCACCATAATAAGTAATTTTCCATCAATTATAGAAATATTTATATGAAATACTTTACATTCTTCCATCTGTAATCAATTTTTTCATTCCTGCGTAATTGTTTTTCTCCCATTTAATTTTTGTTTCTTACTCCGAATGCATTACTCGCTGCAATTTTTTTATTGCCTTACAACAGCGTTATTTTACTTGCAATATACAACTACATATTTGAACTCCTAAATTTACAGTTTTAGAGAATGAAAGGCGGCATCGATTAATGCATTAACACGTATAAATCATTCGACCTTTATGTGAAACGATTTCCGGCAACATTAACCCATTAATCAGCGGCATCATTAACATAATTAACTAGAGCATTCTTCCGTTCGACTATATACTTAAGGTCATGGGTAAAACACGACCTGAGTGTTTCGAACTCATATTCTCAGCTTTACAATATAATTTAAGGATTAAAGAAGCATAGGATCATCAACTCGCAGCTATTATAATGGCTTCAATTGTAGAAAAACAACATATTTTGCACAAATTGTTTATTCGTAACAGGTTTTACATGGCTGATAACAGTGCTGTTTACATATGAATCGCCCCCCATTCAGATCCTACCATACAAAAATTAATTTTTTTTTGGCATTAATAAACTATTTTGGTAATTTTATACTATTTATATCTGATCTTTCGATTGTACAGCCTCTCACTTGTTTGTAAGATTTGACCACGACTGATTTCTGTTCTTTGATTGTGCCTCGTTTACGATGGGTGAAAAAAGACCCAAAGATCTTATGTGTAATCATTTTTGTTATCAGCACGCCGTACGAACGCAGCCAATAAACATTTACTATAATGTCAAGGGAACGGAAACAAGCATATCGATGTTACTTTCACTGCATTTCTTCGATAACAGCAAAAGTTTATAAAATAATAAAAACAAGGTGAGTTGAAAAAGACCCGAATACCGCACTAGGATTAATAATTCCAAAGCTAAGGAAAGATTAATACGAGACACCCTGCACAGCTTCTACCTGACGTACGATTAAAATCAATTGCTTAAATCCCTGATGCATAATAGATAATTAATTATTTGCCTGCACTCACGTGTCACTTACGGGATGCACCCGCTCGAAACTTCGACGCAAATGCAACTCGATCGTTGTCCCAAACGAATTCGACGTCAGATGGTATTACGAGCGACGCCAAAGTTTATCGAGGGCTGAACTCTATAAGTTGAAAACCATGTTACTTACTAATGAGAAGTTCAGACCGTGAAACGATGGAAATTGCGCGGAACGTCTCGCCGTCGAGAAGCACCAATTAATTATTGAGCAACCCATCGTTTTTCTTTATACGCGCTCCTTGAACGCTATTTTTTCACTTACTGTCTTACAATCACTGCGATCCGGAGAAGATTCTTATTTAAGCAGACAGAAACGCGGTCGTAACTATGAATTTACAAAACTGATGAAGCAGGAAAGTTTCTTCATTGCTGAATGAGTAATTAACGCGCCTCGATAAACTTAGATGATTATAAAAAGGAACGATAGAATGATACAGGAATAAATTATTTTCTCGATATTTTGAAAGCTTGAAACAGTAATTATTCTGATATTGAGTATGTACTTATTATATAGATAATTACTCTGATGTTAAAGTATGTATTACCCTGTTTCATTCTAGCGTTCCTTCTTAATTATAAATATTTTCTAAATTTATCAAAGAAAGAATTTTCTCAACAATATTTTCGAGTAATTGGTTTTCAAGTTTTCAGAACATTGAAAAAGTAACGCAATAATATTCATTGTACCATCATCTTCTATTCAAGTAACATTATTATTTATTCCTGTTTCATTCTAGCGTTCCTTTTTATCGTTTTCTAAAGTTATCAACGAAAGAATTTTCTCAGCAATATTTTCAATATTAGTGCAGCAATATTAGTTCATTAGTAATAGGTTATATGCTAGCAGCAAAAAAATTGTCCAGAAAATTCTTCCGTTGATAAATTTAGAAAATCATAAAAAAGAACGCTAGAATGATACAGGAATAAATAATAATACTATTCGAATGGTAACTGATGGTACAGTGAATATTATTGAATTATTTTGTCGATGTTTCGAAAACTTGAAGTAGTAATTACTTCAAAATATTATGCAGAAAATGCTTTCCGCGATAAGCTTAGGAAGTTATGAAATGATAAAGGGAAAGGAACATATATAACGAAACAGGAATAAATAACGATTCCGGTTGATTGAAAGCAGACGGTACAGTGAAAAAGAGTATATATTATTGCGTTGTTTTCTCGACATTCCGAAAACTTCCTTTTGGAAAACCGGAAAATTTTTGCTTGAAGAAATGGACTGTCGCGAGCGTACAAATCACCGGGTAAGAAGGTTAAAATTAACAAAACTCCCAAGTTCCGAAACTCCTGGCCCGTGGAGCAAGACTCTCCGGAGTAGTTGAAGTTCCGTGAACTATGAAGCTCACCGGAACGCTATACTCGTCTCATAAGTATGTATAATAATAAAAACTTTCGACATTTTACGGTACGCGAGGCACACGGAGAGCGGAGAAGCCCGACATGATAGCCGACCGTGTTATCCATCCGCAAACGGTTTCTTGTTAGAAAATGGTAACTGGAGACGGTGTTTCCTATTAAAGCGACACGGCACGACGTACCGACCTCCAGAAACTTCGTAATTGTTACAACTTGCCGGTGTAATAATGAGTTTCCTCGCGACGTAATTTGCGACTTAACTGGTCGCGTTTCAGAGCAGTGAAATGTTTGTCTGACTACTCACTCCCTGTTACTACTTATCGCCGTTTGTTCCACTAAAAATCCTTCGTCGACGCCAAACAGAAACCGGACGTCATGTTTCATGCGTGAAGGGCTCATGTCCCTGCAAATACATTGAATTGACGAAATATAAAGCTGAGAAAATGATTGTTTGTTTTTAACACGTTGAGCGCCACGTGTACCACTCGTAACCCACGTACCAATTTTAATTTCGTCAAATAACTGATTACCCTAACGAAATTTTGAGTTACGGCTGTGTTACAATGATAATACAAAATAACGGTAGATGTTCATAAAAAGGTTGGGTTAGTTTCGTGCGTCTGACTAGTTGCGGGATTTTCCACTGCGGCGCTCAACGTGTTAAATTCTTTGCAACATATTTTTAACGGTGAAGTACATCGTCAGGTTGGAACTGTTGTGTAAATTTTATGAGATATTATACAATTGCATACTGTATTTTATATCGAGTAACTGTATTTAAATAGAAACAATAATATTTGATAATAGCTAATTGTAAGTAAAATTTTAGTTAGCTGTTGTTTAACAATGCAACTTTTTAATATGCAAATTCATATACTCTAAAATTAAATAATTATTCCTTGTTTTACCCCGCAATTCCTATGTAATTTTTTTTTAACGCTTTTAAACAACCTACTGTGAATTGTTTCAAACCATTTTTTTTCAAGGTTCCACAACTTTTAAGCTTTTTTAACGTTACAATAAGAAGTAACGAAAGTAAAGTAATAATTCAAATTTCGTACCCCAACGTTCATGTATTTATAATTCCATCTGCGAGATTTAAAATTCTATAAATTCTCAGTAAATTCTAAATGTTTATTTCAACATATATTATTGTTTTTTCAATCAGTCAAATGCTTAGTATCAAATAATTACTAAACCGACTATTTATCTAACAAAACTGTTTTTCTAATGAACATGAAATGTGATAGTTGTAACGTAAAATTTGTAGTGTGCGATTAGAATTCCGCTACATTTAACGGCGTTCTGCAACAAAACGTGCAATTTCAGAACGTAGAAACTCAATAATCCGTAATTAGTGCTGCTAGATTGTACATTGGCGGAAAAATGCAGCGTTGCAGGTGCAGCAACAAGGCTGTACAGTTAGGGGAAACCTAACGGAAGGGAAACTGTTGCACTTTTAAAGTACCTTATTTTCCGTTTCACTCGCCGCATTGAAATTTACGAACGCCATTGCAGCGTTGCGTTCAACAGTCTGGTAAATCTTAAAACATTTTTATTTAAAAAATATATTGCACCTCGTCCATGGAAATTCCGGTAATAAATTAAAATAAAAATTCACTTTTATTACAATCTTAGCGGCACATAAAATTACAAAAATTCTTCTGAATTTGCTATTAGATTGATATAGTAGGTTGTTCATCATTTTTAAAACAGGAAAATCGAAAAAGAAATAAATTTCAGAGTAATTCGAATAAAAATATGAAAATTCGAAAAATAATTCGTAATAAAATTAGTTACATTTCATACAGGTGACCTAGACTAGATCTTTTGGGTTAATTTTATTTTAAAACCGGGCCCTGTAGAAAAATGACAGACTTTTTCACGTATATAATACTTAAAGAACTCGCTTTTTTATAACATTTGTAGTAGCTTCTCTTTTAGTTAATTTTATTTTCTGATGAATCAACTGAAACCAAACATATGTATACGTCACGAAATAAAAAAGTTTTATTTATTTGTACATCTTCATACATATGAAAACGCACTAAAAACATTCTTCAATCATTCAAATTTGTATAGGGACAGTTTAGTTATTTTTTATTTATTTTTCTACCGTGTACTACACTGCATATGATGCTTTAAATATTTTTTTATATTTGTTATTGCATCAATTGTTGATGGTTAGTAGCATTTTTCCGTGTTTTCAGATTTTATTTAACAATCCAATATTCTCAGAAAATTCAAAGATTTTATAAAAGATAAACTACAATATTAAATCGCTTTTAATTTTATTCATTTTTAATTTCATTAAATTTTTTGAAAACGCATTTTTATAAATTCTGCGATCGTTAAATCGCTGCTTGGTGACCACGATACCATTTTTCACAATTTTGTTCGCTTCATAATGTTTAATTATTTTAAACCACGCGATATTTTGCGGAGCCGTCGGCACTGTTTTGCGATCACACGATGTATCGAGAATTAAATTTAGTGCATTTTCATGAAAAGATCGCCGGCTGCATACGGGTAAATACAATTTGCATAAACAGTTTCGCTGCGAAATTGTATCGTTGCTGACTTAATTGCTTCAGATTTTGATCGCCGGAGGTTTCATGCTGAGCGAACTACACGGATATTCTAATAGCGGGGTGTCTGGCAGGTGCCTATGTAAACTTTCACACTTTCTACGTGATGGAATTTATTATATTTTACAACATCGTAATGCATGAAAAGGTTGCAAACAATATAATTAACCCAGTGATGGTCACCGGAGCTAGGTCCATTTCCCTCAGACAGGCTGCGATATGTGACGACGATGGATCGAGAGGGAATGAAGAGGGAACTGGAGGGAATTGAAACGAGGGGAATGGACCTAGAGTGGGCAAAGGCCACAGCTCCCGTGACCATCACTGAATTAACCACTTCAGAAACGACGGCATTCAATTTCGAGACGGACTGGTTTGTTTTTCTGTTATATTTATTCACTTTGACATAAATATGACATCTGTCAATTGTATGGCGAAATTTCTTTTGAGGGTGTAGGGGAATTTCAGGTGAATATTTATGTATAAGTATTGATAAATTGCCTGTGTTTGATAAACTGTATTTTAATTGGGAAAAGTAAACCCTTCTATGTCAGGATGAACAATAAAATTGTTTGAAATGATTATCAATTACTAATAAAAAGTTTTAATCGTTTTTGTTTTTTTTTCTTCCATCAGTTTATCGTGAGATATGTTTAAAAATTAGTTGAAAAAAAGAGTGGAAGAATTTTTAGTGATATAGGTTTCAAGTGTATGATAACAATTTCAGTTATAATTAAAATGGAAGTTAATATTAATATTTCTGTAGCAATTGTATTTAAACGAGATTAAAAAGTGTCTAGAAAAAAAGTACGTAAATAAAGGCAATCTCAGAATTGAAAAATGAATGATATTAATGTGCACAGAAACGTTTATTCTAATTGCAAATATGTATATTATTTACAAATGCCTGCAATATAAAATGTGGAAGACTTTTTACATTACATAGACTGTTGTATTTTCAGTGGTTCAAAATAAAATAAAAATAAATCCTTCAACGTTGCGCTGTTACAAAATTCATCGTTCGATGCGTTAATTTCAGTGTTACATGGAGTAGAAGTTTAAGAACTCCTATTCGTACAGAGATGATGTTAATTTGTCATAATAAACTGAAACAAAGTTAATTTTCCGTGCCGTGGTTTCCCAAATTTTCCATACACTCCGCAAAATGAATTACGCAGACGTTCCGTACGAACTTGTTGCAGTACGTTCCGAATTTTGGAAACCAATTTCGAAATATGTACTGTGAACTCCCTACTGTCTGTACGTATCCAAATATTGAATAAACGGCTTTACAGTGATGTTACAATTGCTATTATTTCTCGAGGGGATTAACATTTTTTAAATCGAATTGAATACTTCTCATTTTCAGGACGCAAACAGACTAAATGTTTAATTCGACAAAAGTTCAACCGTGCATTAATGGCTCCATTAAATATGACGTTATGCGATCAACGTTTTTCCTTTAAATCGATTTCCTCGAAAATAATGTCTCGTACAAAAAGATTAATTGCATATCGCCCTTTATTTTTATTTGAACTGTCTGTTCGACTGTACAGTAAATTATCGATCTACTCTGTATAAATCAAACGACCCTCCACCCCCAGCACACCAAAAATAAAGTGAAAATTAAACACAGCAATCGCAATTGAATGTAAAATTTATTTCACAAAAAAACAGTATTATTTTTCGTCGAAATGAATTCAAACGAATTACATAGCAGCCGATGGACTGTCATGGAGAATTGTTCTACACGATCGTTGTATACTGTTTTGAAAATTGCGTGTCCTCTTTTTTTCAATAACGATTCAAAGACTATTGAATTTTCAGTAATAAAGTATTGATCTGCTTTCTCCTAAATCTGGTAATAGAGAAGCTTTTTGACTAGATTCACACAAGTACGTGAGCGCACTGTAGTAGAGGTACGAGGTATTGACTGTTTACCGTCACCTTTTCAGTTGTAAATTATAGTAAACACAGCCACCACATTTAGCAAGAAGGGCCTAAGTACATATCTTGAGGCCGTTGCTGCATCCAACAGCAAAACTGTGGCAGAACTGCATTTTGCGGTTGAAATGTTTAAAACTATATTTTTTGTTTCGCTTACTACATAAAACATGCATTCTCCACGAACTTGGATATATTAAATTGCATAAAAATTCGTACCGTAATAAAAATATATAAATGAAACTGAGCATGATCCTGTAGCAACTGACCTCTGTCTAATATCATCCATCTATTCTCCACATAGTCACACACAAATTTACACAAGTATACGTTCGGTTATTTTTCTCCAATCAGAACCACCGTCGATGGCAAAAAAAACACGAAAAAGATACATTCGATAATTAGAAACGTGCAACGATACACAATGAAGGAGACGCGGAGAAAAATGTCGAGGGGAAAGATTATAGTGTCCAGGGCGGGGGTGGAATGGAGAAAACGAGAACGACGGGTGGCAGAGGTCGGGTGACGACAGAAGCGGCTGCATACACGCTGGTCCGAGATTTATGGATTTCGAAACGAATTCCTGGACCGGTTCGTACACCGAATAATACACACACACACACCCCGCTGTCCAATTGATCCGGACAGTCGCTGAACTCGTCCACGTAAATTCTCCACGCAGTTCTCTATTTTTTTCCCTCTCTGTCTCTCTCTTCTTTTTGTATCCCGTTTACCGCGAAAATGGACCTCGTTTCAGGTGACAAGCCGGTGTAAACTACGAGGCGGTAGATCCGGTGACAGACAGTTCCATTAATGCTGTTCTACAGACCGCGTCCGAAATTAATCACCGCCTACCGTTACGGCTTTCTTCGGTTCCGTTGCGATTTTTTCCGCAAATTTACAGCGCATTCACTGCGCGTGAATATTGTGTTTCGAAGTTTCATGGATGCAGTTTGCGAGACACACCGTTTCTGCGAGGTGGAATTTTAAAATGGCGCTTTAAATGTTCGGTAGTACGAGTGGTTTCAAAATTATCTGTATTTTGCAGTGACATCGGGTGAATTTTTACACAATGATTTGAGTATTGTACTGTAAATGACTGGTTTATTTTTATGCAAAAGGCGTATTTAAAAGAAAGGCGGCATGAAAGAGGAAAAGGCGTTTCGCTCGGGGTCTGCTAAGGCTACCTAGCAGTGGCCCGTGCCTTGGACACGAGATACTGAGGGTCAGGACGTAGGTGTGTACAGGGTGAACCAGGGCAGGTGGTACAACCTAGCAGGAGATGATTCTACTCTGAAATGTAGAATAAAATTTCTTCTTAGTTTGCTTCATTTCCGCGATAATCGAATTTTAAAATTTGTCGGGTACGCGTGCACTTGGCTAACTCCTAACGACTAATTTCACTATATACGACTTCTCCCGGTTATTCTTATGTAATAGATTAATAAATGTCATATTAAAATTGCTAAAATGTTTTACAAATTTGTATTATCCATAACACTATTCTCTATTAACATTGTCGCGTCCAATGAAATCCGTCAAGTCGAAGTTATATAGCAAAGTGCACGCATACCTGGCGAATTGTCAAATTCGATTATTTCGGAAATGAAGCAATACACGGAAAAAATTTATTCCACATTTTCAACTTATCTTTGCATGTAGAATCATCTGTTGCCCGGGCGTACCATATGTCCTGGCTCACCCTATATATACGAGTCACAGGAAGGTCGAGGACTTGCGGGAAAGTCATGCGCTACTGGTCCCTCTGCTGGCGAAATTGGGAAGTGCCGCCACATATTTAACCCTAGAGAACATACGTTGGACCTGAGAGGCCTATGCTATTGCAAAAAAAATTCGAGTTCTAAACATGTTACATGATAATTACACTTGCACTCCTTTATTTTTGCAAAAATACTTTGAACTGTTAAGATCAATAAAAAGAATATACTTAAGAATATTCATGATTATTTTCCACATGAAAACTGATAGCATAATAACCAAACTGAGGAGAAAGTGTTAACAGGCCTGACGTATACTTACACGGATGTGATTTCTGCGCACGTGTTCACTGTAGGGTTAAGAAAAATCGGTTAAAACTTGATGTCACTAAACTGTTTAACCCTTTGACTACTGTTGGCGCCTATAGGCGCTTGACACAGCCGTTCACCGCGGATTGTCGACGCGCATGGGCGTTAAGTAGAATAGCTTACTATGTACTGATGTGAGTCGATCGCACGCAGCGTTCGCTTCGTCACCAAGTAGTCCGTAGTCAAAGGGTTAACGCATTCAATACATGCTAGGTCCGTGTTCTTGCAGATTTCAAATGGATCAATGGTTCAAATCGATACCTGGTCTGATAAAACACCGTATGAATCCATAGACTGGCAAAGAGACTCTCGAAAAGTGAACGTGTGGCTTGGTATGACGAGATCAAAGATTTATGGATCATTATTTTAGCGAAAGCAACGATCACAGGTCAAGTGCGCGTTGATATGCTTCAGCAGTTTCTCAAGTCACAAGTTAATTGTAGGTATTCTCTATTCTCTAAGCTCATTCGTAGATCACTGAATTCGTCTTGATAGTAGCTGTATTTTCATAATTATAACCGCTAGGACCCTCAAAAGTGGAATATTATAATAAATATACTATAAAAAAATAAACAGTAGATTCATGGTAAAACGAACTCTTTATTTCCTCTGCAAGTAATTTTTCTCTCTTTCACACCTCTCAGATACTTATTCTACGCTTCGCTGCAAAAATACGTCTTTCCTCCGTTCTCCTCTGTTTCACGCGGCAGCAATTTACAAGAAAAACGTCGATCGTAGAAAAACTCGACGGAAATTCGCGCGCGTGGAAAAGGGGTTCGAGGCGATCAGGGGAGCTCGTAAAGGATTGTCAAGGAATCGTGTGACTAATTTTCTCTGTTTCCAGAAGTTCGGTAGAATTTTTCAGGGAACGCGTGGAAGGTATAGAGCGTATTGGGAATTCGGACCGCGTTCGAGCGTTTCTTTTTCATTTTCTCTGGGGGATGAGTTTTTTCGGGCGTCGTCGGAAGGGAAAATGACGGGTTACGCTTTTCGCGAGTCGTCGCGAAAATTGCACGGCGGGAGGCACGTCAGACGCGGACGATCCCGAAGAAAATGGGGAAAAAATACGAGGACAAGGGAGAGGAGCGAACGAGAGAAATTGCTGACGATACCGACGAAATGAGAACGTTACTGGCTATGAAGGACGGGGGGGTAACAGGGCGGAGCAGTCGCGAAAGAACTAATTCAATGACCGTGAAACAGTGAACGAAGCATTATTCGAATTAGACGTCACGTTTCGCTGGAACTTCCATTGAAGTTTTGCAGTAAATAGGAATTCGTATTTTTCAAGTCCTATTAGAGTGTGACACGATGATAGATCGAGTTAATGTACTTTTTAAGATTTTATGCATACGTTCTGTGGCTCTGATTTTTTATTTAACGCGTTCGCTGGTTTGGGCTTGAATGGATTCGAATTTATTTCGTAATTTGGTAATTATTAATTTTTACAGAATTTTAAGTAGTGTTAATATTGTGATATTAAAAAACTATAGAGGCTCCAAGTTCTATACACGGTAAATATAGAATGAAAATATTAATAATATTAGGTACAAAATACTTTTTACTAGTATACTAAATGCTACGTATACATGAAGATGAGGTATGATCACTAGAAATTTACCGTTTAAAAACATTTATGATGAAGCAACTTAATTGACGATATTATTATTAGTAACATTAATTCAGAATATACCTAATCCAATCTAACCCAACACTAGAGATTTTCTGTTTAAAGATACTTATCATGCAACAATCTAATGCCCGATATTAATATTACAAAAATTATTTCAGCGTATATCTAATCCAACCTAACCCAACACTACAGATTTTCTGTTTAAAGATACTTATTACGCAACCATCTATTGCATGATATTATTATTAGAAAATTTATTTCACAGTAACCTACATTCTTCGCTGCTAATAGTTAACTTAATTTGTCAGCAGTGTTTTCTGACGGTTCATCAATTACGCATGAATTTCAACGCACGATATTTCAATTTTTATTGTCGTAATACCGCCCCGTCGCTAATTAATTGGTCTTCCATGTTGGTTTTACTACGGGCAAAGTTTTAACGGTGGAAGATTCGTTTCGAAGATCTCGAACGAGTTCCGGTGCGAGTAAACCCGCGGTGTAGGCGGACTATTCCGTGGAATTCATGGGAAAATTCCGGGAAGATAAAAGGACCCAGTGAAATAGGGCGAGTTTGAAAGGGGTGAAAAACGGAAGAGCGCAAATGGACAGAGAATTATGTTCGGGGTGGAAAAGATTAGAGGATGAAGCCATACGAAAGATTACTTCTTGGGTTGACGACACTGATTCAATGAAATCTGAAATCAAGAAATTGATCAAATGAGTACGTTGTTTAAGCTTTATTTTATTTAACAATTTTGTAGAATATTGTAATTCGAAATATGGTTACCATATCTGAGAGAAAGTACACTTATAATACCCTAACAAAATTTTGAGTTACATCTATGTTGCAATGATAGTACAAAATAAGTAGTATATTAACAAATAAATAAATATTTATATATTCAACGGTGCATATTGAGAAAAAGATATTTTCGCTTGTTTGAATAGTTGTGGGATTTTCCACTGCGGCGCTCAACGCGTTTTTTCACAAATCCCTTTTCCTGAGTTTAAGGGTAAAGCAAGTCTAGAAAACAGAGGAGATTGTTATCTTTATCATGATTGATTATACAAATTGATAGTATGTCAATATTGTTGTTCGCTTTTTAATGTCAGAAAATGAAAAAAGTTTCCCGCCTACCCAATAGATCCCAACAAACAAGTCGAACAAATCTGCTAGAACTATACACTACAGACAAATCCTAAAACGCCCATTCATGCATAACACAATTATCCCGCACGAACGCATCTTGAAAATTGCAATACCAACGTCAAGAAATGGATCTGAAACGCCATAGAATTTATGAAAGTCATCCGCCGGGAAACATGGGCCGTTTACTCAAATAATGCCAAAAGATTAACTCTTTGAGAAGCTTCCGTTGTTGCGCCGGATTTCTTCCTTAAGCGACCGGTAAACTTTATCCTCTTTCACAGAGGGAAGAAATTTTCGTAGACGCAACGAACGAAATATAAAAGGAGAGTCGTAAGATAAAATAAAACTAAGGAAGGGTAAAGGGAAGGGGTGGGCGGCAGGGTGGAGAAGAACGGGGAGAAATCGAGAGAAAGGGAGAAATTGGAGAATGCAACGATGCCGAGGGAAACGGGGCTCATTTCCAAGCGATTCCGCGGCAATCCGCAAGCATTTTCCGGGTGATCGACGTTTCCTCGATTTTCCAGCCGCCCTTCTCTCCCTCGTGCAGCTCCCTTTTCCAACGCCAGCACGATGTCTGTTTGCTCGTTTTTCTTCCTAGTCCAGCCAAAAGTCCTCTCGTGACCTTCCATTTAAGACACGCCTCTTGCTTTCATATTGTACTCCCTTTTCCGTTCTCAATTTAGATCTACGGGGTGTTCAATAAGGTTTCTCACAATGTTTTATAGCATATTCTGTGGGTAACAATGAGTCGACGAAGACCATTATTATATTGCAAAAATAAGTTACCTTTTAATATATTTTTTAAACGAATAAATTTATCGAAAATCTGCTCGCACGGTGAGATTTTTTATTTGAAAAAGCACAATTTACATTCCGAATTTTTTTTTTGTACCTAATAGTTTCCAAGATATTCGATAAAATGTCTATTACATTCTCCTTCTGCCTACATGTGGTGGAACGTGAGGGATCCACTTTGTTCGGAATTTTTTGATGAAAATTTGGATCACCATGGCAAAGGCCTGTTGCAAACAATTTTGTAAATATGATGCAAGTTTAGTGTACGAATATCATGGTGGCAGTTATCACGCTCGAAATTAGTTGTGCTTTATTACTGCCTACTTTCATAGCTTGACAGCTTCTTATTGTTAGCTGACAAAAAATTCGGTGATACTGATCGGTTGAAGTCAACCCGAAATTGTCTTAAAGCAATAGAAATTCGTTGAAAAGGGAAACAAAGAACTGTTGAAATAGTTGAACGAGGACACTAAAATGAATCTTCAGTATCCCAATAATGAAAAGTAACTGCAGTTGTTAATTTGTCATATTTAAAAACGATATTACTTATCGAATGACTTGATATTTTATATTTTTTCTTCCAATTTGTTATATGGAATATTCTCAACACGCTGTATATCTGCACAGACATCAGTATTTCTTCCGTATTATGCTTCACCTGAATTCCTTCTTAGTGCACCACTCTGCAGCAAGTGGATACGATTTAGAGAACACCGACCATATGACAAGCACGAATTTCTCAAAAATCTACGGTATTCTTAGAAAATATTCTCGCATACTTTACGGTTCCTCCTGCGGCTTGAATAGTTCCATCTGATTGAACATAATACGACGAAATATTAAATAAAGTATTTTATCGTTAATATTATTAAACTTTAATTGCAAATTAATTAGATGAAAAACTGATTTATTGATGATAAAAACTGCAGTTTCTTGGATGATTTGAAATTCTGTTCTATACGAAAATGTGTCAACTTATTTGAGTTTGCAGCTTAAAGAAAATGAATACTACGTTCAGGATGTTCCAGTAATCGTGGCACAACCGTAAAGGAGGTAATTTTTCATTAGAAATTATGTGAAAAGTATAGAATAAGAATTTTTCATACGATGCATCATTTTTTAGAAAATTAAGCTCAAATATTTTTTCTGTGCGCATACGGTTGATTCGAAATAAAATAACTTCTGTATACTGCGTCATGGCTCGGTATAATTCCAAATAACGTATCCAGTTTCGATATGGAATTTCTTCAGTTCATTTATAAATTCCTGACTATATATCGTTACATAAATTTTCTCTTACCGAAATAAAGTGTTCCTAACCTCTTTTTCTGTTTAAATGTATTGCTGAACATCGTGCCACTTGACTTTATTAATGGGGTCGCATTGAAGCAATAATTTATGATGAAAGCAATCAAAATAGTTTCTATTTACGATTCAATACCATAAACGAGTTTAATATAATACAAGAAACCAATTTATTATTAATTGAGTGCGTAAGTGTCCGATTGATACTCAAATTCGATTTTCCCAGAAATGAAGCCTCGTATACAAAAACTAATTTAAATTTATTTCTGTACAAGAAATCACCTCCTTTTTGGTTACATCACGATTACTGGAACATCCTGTATATAGTACGTAATTATTTAACAGCGTACATTTTCAAATAAATTGCCATAAGATCTCATTTTTCCACGCCAGTAATTTCATAAGTATACATTTTACTTTCTCAAACATTAATAAAGCATACACTTCAATCGAAAAGTATAGAATTTTCTGTAGAATACATAAATTCCATGAAAAGTTAACAAAATTAAATTACCGCACGTTCGTTGTAATTTAAAAAATTGCCAACGGTGGGCTATGTTTTGTTTTACAAAATTTTCATTCATTCTTCTTGGAAAAATATTCATACACCGAGCAGCTCTTTTCACAGGATATTGAGGACGTTTCGTTTGGATTGAGTTCTCAGTGCACTCCATTTCGATGAAAGATAGATTACTATCAAGGGAAGCAGAAAAGAGTCGACGGAATTGTATACATGTCGGCGTTATGGCTGCAATAGGGTGTTCAATACGCTGGGAAACCAAATAAGTCTGTATTTCTGTCCGAGGCTTCGCCGTCGCGGAAATTTCATTTTCGCTTGTCCGATTGAAGTCGAAGCGCGTCGATACGTGGGAATTTCGTTTCGCGATTCGCTGGCTGAGGTTCGAGAAGCCTGCGAAACGATACGGAATCACAGTCCCGATAATTCGCGAAAGCTTAAACAGAATCGTTCGCGAAAATACGGTACGCGTGGCGGGACAATAGAAAATCGACTGAAAAGTAAAGAAAAAGTTGAAAGAAAATAACTATTCACTGACTCAAGAATAGGTTGTGCAATAAGTTCTGTCGCGATTCTTCAGCAGAATATTAAATATAATAATACTACTAATTTTATGTAGAACTTGCCTAATCAATGATGTATGTACAATTTTGTTCAATGACTTTATGCCATCTTTCAGGTAACTTAAATATTCCTTTGGTATACAATTTTTCGCTTTTGTTCAATTAAGTTCGTTGTTTCATCCACACTAATTGTTATCGGTGTGCCACATCGTTTTTGGTCTTCCAAGTTGTAATTTCCATCATTAAACTTTCTAATCCACCTTCGAATAGTACGTTTGTTGGTAGCATTATCACCATAAACATCACAAATTTTTTTCTTTATTAATTCCACACTTGTTTTCTTCCAAAAATAAAAAAGCGTTAAATGCCGAAAATAAATACTTTGATCGTTCATTTCAAACATGCACTTTTTTCGATCGAAACTACAGAAGACCTGGCCGATACTGCAGATGGAACACTTCCAAATCACTCTTAACTCGATATGTTTATCCATTCCAGCTAATAGCAGCTTCAGAAATCAGTTTAACCGTAATTCTTCTTTTCCAATTAATCTTAATGGTAAAAAGAGGTTCTTCAATTTCTAACAGTTCTTAAAGTTACTAAAATATTTCAAAATTTACAATGATGATTAATAATGTTTAAATAGTTTCATATGGTGGCTAATAATTTTTATATGTAGTTTATACGACTCTAAGAACTAAAAAAAAATTATAAGCTGTGTTTCGTATTTGGCGAATTTTTTCGGACCACTTGAATAAAAAATTGATTTGATCATATTTTTAATTTTGATGTTCTGAAAGCATGCATGATTTAATTCTTACAAAGAATGGAGTTACTTTTTTTCACTTATTTGTTCTTCTACGGATGTAGTTTGAGCTTTGCAATCTAAACACGTTTTCTTCCAATCAGTATTCATAAAATCAAGATGTTCGGTGAACACCACTTTTTTAAAAGGTTCGATCGATTTCAATGAAATCATATCGATTTGTATAATACGTAGAACGCCACAGTGAAAACGGCCATACCTAATCAGACACGATATAATGTACTATTTTTCATGTAAATCGTAAAGAAAAAAAAAATTTGAGTACTCAGTTCTGTTCTTCTGTTCCTGTATTATTGTTCCAGTATAAAGTTTGCTCAGAATTTTGCAACAATCAATACTTATTTAATGAAATTAAATTTGTGGTGTCGGTTACCGGTGACCGCCACAGCCTTTAACGTGTTAAATTTGTTTTCATCTGTTAACCTCGATTTATTTTTTATTTAAAATTTCCTCCGTAGTGCCACGAACTTTACTGCATCCTGTATATTTGAATCTTCTCGCTCAAATTCAGTTTTCTCGAAAATTCAGC
This sequence comes from Macropis europaea, assembly GCA_916610135.2. Classification (NCBI taxonomy): domain Eukaryota; kingdom Metazoa; phylum Arthropoda; class Insecta; order Hymenoptera; family Melittidae; genus Macropis; species Macropis europaea. The sequence goes on from OU744344.1 coordinate 21,817,649, forward strand.
ACCGTACGGAGAACAAATCTGTGCTGCCTCTCCAATGATATATTCATGCGGGGAATCGTTTTTTTTTTCGGTCGTAACATTGGTCTCGCCACACCCAGTGGGTCCTTTAAGCACGGAAGAAAAGCGGACGACAGTTTCAGCGTCAGAAAAGAAAGAAAATTGTGCGACAGTTTGAAACTTGGAGCGAAATGTTTCTTCACCAGCGCCGCAGGCAACTTTCAACCTTGCATCGTTTCCCGTCCTCCCTTTTCCCACCCTTTTCTTCTGCTTTTCCCTCGTAAATCGTTTCGAAAATGAAAGCGAGAAACCGAAAAACTTTGAAACAGAAATCACGAACCGGAATTTACGAGCTTTCGGGAATCTCTTGTCTTTTACGATGCTTTTACGGCGTTAAAGTGTTGCAACCTTCACGATTTCGCGTCCGCGCGATCCTCGAACTTTATGACGCGTACTTTTTTTTATTTTTATTGTTTAACGTTCAGCGGTTCGTGAGGTGGTGAGTCATGCACGGAAATCCTTGATTTTTCTTCGAACCGTACGAACCATTGACGAATTATTTTTTCATATTCCACAAAATTGATGTCTGGTAATTATTTAAACTGGTAACGATACAGTATTATATGAATACTTTCTGAACTTTCAATAATATAAAAGGAGTCGCCAGTTGCTTTTGTTTAAATAACATATTATTTTCTCTTCATATTCTTCTTTGCCTAGAAGTAATCATGCTTTCTTTAAAATCGTTCAAAAAGTCTGTATAATGCAGATTTTTACAAAAATTTTTGATTTTCGATAGATGTACATTCTTCTTCGAAACTATTTATTTATTTCAGTTTCTTAATAACGTGTTCCATCGTTCTACTGATAAAAATGTGAAATTATTTCCGCAAGCAAAAAATATTTTGATACAGGTGAATGGATAATGATAGGAAGAAAGAAACAAAGTCATGGTTAGAAAATATAATGCGTTAGAATTTCTTTCTTTCTTGAGTGTGTTCGTGTTTTGACGTAAGTAGCTGAAGTTGCAAAGTTTGTAGAGAAAACATGAATTTTTTAATAGTCCACGGACATACTTCATTCGTATTCTACAAGTACAATCTGCTCGAACAATTTTTCTGAAGGATTAATTCTCCAAAATTTAATTCTACCAACAAAATATTTTGATCACACGCTGATAATTGTTATACACAAAAAATAATAATTTGTATTAATACATGTAACGTTTCTGTTTTTCTATTGCATGAACGTATACACATATAAACAATATAAATAATTATTGAAAAATTCTACAGATTTTTACATAATTGCTGTTTTTTTGTTTCAGGTGAGAGACAGCTTTAAAAAATAACCAGTTAAAACTTATCGAACTGTAAAGCTTCTGTAAATTTTAAGTGTCTCACATAATCCATCGATATCAGGCCATTAACTTAAAGGTATGTAATAATTAATTGCTTGTTTGTTGTGTAAAATCGCATTGTCTTTTAATGGCGATTATTATTGACTTTAACAAATTATTGATCCGATGTATTTCATTTACATGAATACTTTCAGCAACTCAGATAATTTCAGAAACAACAGTAGGTATTTAATGTAAACAAATTAATCGAATAAAAATTCTTTCTATTATTCTCTAAATTAAAATTAATGAATTAGATTTTATAAAATAATATGTTAATTAAATTAATTTAAAAAAGAAAAAAAAATGATAAATAAGTTTCTAACTATTTAATATCTTTACATTTCTAAAATAGTCCTTCATTTATTTTTTGACACCAGCACGTGATAGAGTTTAAAAGAGATTTATTATGTAAAGTTGTGTGATTTCTGTGGCGCAAATTTCAAAAACATCAAAGATGACATTCATTTTCAGAAATATCAGTTATTAATCTCATTGTAGGTACTATACGTTCCGAGTGTCATTGACAACCATAAACATTTTATTTATTCCGCATAAAATCAGTTGAAATGCTGGCGATTATCAATTATTAATTAATATCCCGTGTAATTTTCCATCGGCTCGATAATCAGAACAATAACACGAACATTGCATAAAATGATCACGAAGGAACGTAAACACAATGTCTCGATACCGATTCGGCTCATTTCAATGATTAACACTGTCCATTCTCAGGTAATTAAACGATAATGACACATGGTTATTCAACATATTAAGACTAAAATATTACCACAATATTCGCCGGTGTACAACAATTCCCCTGTCGTAAAAATGGTATAGGTGCGTTTGCACGTGACAGTAAATCGTGACTTTTACTACCATGACTTTTATCGCCGTGAAAACTAGGAGTTACGGTGTCATGACGTTGGACTTCGCAACGTGACTTTAATACCACGAAATCAAGTCGCACATGTATTTAAAAAATGGCACAACTCAGAAAATGTGACATTTGAGTTACGGCCATGAAGCAGTTACGTCAGTGATGGCCACCGGAGTTGCTGCCTTCCCCCACTCTAGGTCCATTCCCCTCATATAGACTCTGGTCTGTGACAACGATTGACCAAAATATGACGAAGAGCGAACTGGAGGGAACTGAAACAAGGGGAGTGGATCTAGAGAGGGGGAAGGCCGCAGCTCCGGTGGCCATCACTGTCCTAACTGGTTTAATCGTCCTGTCTGAACAGCCACATGTACCCACCGTTTAAAAATGTTTAAAATCAATAAACATCTGTTAATAGTTACCATACATTACTTAAAAACATATAAAAATAAAACAATAAAAACATCTGCTGGTTAGTGGAGGAAATGGGGTTTCAAGTTCTACACTGAACGTGTTAGTACAGTCGAAGAACTGGATTTCTACCAAAATTACATTTAATCCGATGATTACTTAAAAAATATATTTGGCACTATTTTCATCACTTTAAATGTGCAGTTTTAACGTATTCGCATACGTAAGATTGCACAAACACCCGCAGGCTATTCTTGATATTGAACCGCGTGAAAACATTCGTAAAAAAATGTCACGTTGTCGTGACAGTAAAAGTAATGACTTTTGATGTCACGTGAGAACGTACCTTAAACAATAGCGCAGGACCTTCTCGGTGATCCTGCAGAAAATTAATAGTTCGAAAACAGGATGAATGTAATAAACTGGGAAACAAATGTAACTGGATCACGGGGGAATAAACAGCGGTGCACCATTAATTTGTGTGTTACATCCTTGTTTCCGTTTTAATTATTTTTGTGTTTGGTGGTCGCATCGCACGATCAGCCTGAACCGCATGAACTCGGAAAATTTCACGCAATAAGACACGTGGAAAATGTCACTCAGGAATTCACGGTATTTCTTATTTAACTCTTCGTTTAGTGAGCCACTGACATGCAGGGTGTCTCATTTAATCGTTGAATCATCTCAATCGTTGAATCATTTACGCTTGAAGTGATATTTAACCCTTTGACTGCAATCGATGCTTATAGGCGCTTGACAAAGCCGCTCACCATCTACTGTCGACGCCCATAGGCGTTCGGTACGATGACTCACTATGTACTACTGCAGCTCGGCCGCACGCAGCGTTCGCCCCGTTTCCAAGTAGTCTGCAGTCAAAAGATTAAAAACGACGTTGCTTATGGGATGACCCGATAGAAACACATTTTTTTGTCAGCACGAGCAGGCAGACAAAAATCATTAGTATTCGAAAAGTTTTTCTCTCAATTTTTGGGTCAAACTACTGAAGTGTGTCTAGTTAATTTACCCTGGGATTAGATTCGCTAATGAACAGCGAACTTTCTGACTGGATTGTGTGCAGTTTAAGAACCGTCGAAAATCTGACGACGATTCTACGTTTTGCCTCAGCGTTAGTTTCCACTATTTTCCTGTTGGCTTTTGTTCTCGTGGACGTGGCTGTGGGTGGGTGTGCTTCTTGCTGTCGCTACGCTGGGAAATTGGGAATTTTCCTACCGGGATTGTCCTGGGATTCCTGGAAGTGGGTCCACGGGAAAAATATACAGGGTGATCCGTAGCGGGTGGTACAACCGGTAGTACACCTAAGTCGAGACATAGTTATGCGCCCGCATACCTGGCGAATATTCAAAGTCGATCTTTTCAAACACAAAGCTCCAAATGAACAAGTTTTATTTTACATTTCCAATTTAATTTTTCGTGTAGAATTGCTGTATTCCTGGTTGTGCCGCCAGTTACGGAACACCCTGTGTAAAAATATGAAAATAACGGCGTTTAATCGGTTTGTTGCCCACGTACTACTCGCGTGTCCAGACATCCCAAGTTACGGTAACCTGTGCAATAAAAATCATGCTTGGGGTTCATGCTCTTCTTTGACTCGCTCCGTTAATGGCTGCTACAATAATGTGTCGACGAGGTTATACAAATTCTTAACCCTTATCACTTCAGCCATCAGCAATGCTGCCGAAAACAAGTCAGCGTTCTACTTCAACCGACAGGACTGCTGTCAGAGTTTCTGCGTGGTACTTTTATGTTTATGGAGTGATAAGGGTTATAATGGTAAATGAAACCAAAATCCCCGAAGGTTGTCGCATTTGTTGATTCGCAGAATTACAACTTCGCAGCTGTACCATCATAATATTCACATCCTGTATACTCTGTACCTGTGACTGACTAAAATTATCAAATTGACACGTACATATTGTATAAAAAATGTCATACCCTGTATAATTTACTGGCAAAATCTTTCTTGAATTTCCTCTGCAATCCACATAAACACCGAAATCTACATCTTCATCATTGTTATTCCAAAATGTTTGTTCCATATTTGTTCCAAATGTCAAAGAATGGGATTCAGAGAGGATCTCATGATATCATAACACAAACTGTACCAACATTTTGCACGCTACGGAAACCGACTACCCAGACATCGACGGAAGGGTTAAAAGTCAGATATGTTAAAAAAACATCCTGTAGATATGCTGGTACAATACATACGATATTCACTTTTTTTTTTAGGAGTAGCAGCGAAACACCGTTAGTTCCTACCACAGCGTTTTGCAACCGATATTTTTATACCGTGGGACGTGTTCGCATGATGTTGCGCAATCGATAATGAATCAGAGCATGCTAATGTCCCTTTCGAAAAGATCTGGTCCACGGTGATCAGCCGCGCCGAAAATTTTTCCCGATCCGTGTGCCAGAAGGCTTCAAACACTCAGCGTCGTGCTACGATCGATCCGGATTATCCGGCTACCTTTCATTTGTCATCCGTGTATCGAGCCACTGTCGTTTAATCATCCGTGAGCCGACTAGAAGCTGACTTGATGAGAATTTCAATCGAACTTCAATATCGGAAAGAGAATCGGACTGGTAATAAATCAAAGACCAATTAAGAGCAGGAATTGCTATTCGTCAGAGTGCACGAGACACGGGGTCGATCGGGCAAACGCGTTGATACGGGAATCAAAGATACTAAACGGTTCTGAACGAAGACATACTGGCGACCAGTTCGATTTTAACTTACATACTATTACGTAACTTACGTCTGTTTAAAATAAACGCAGACACCTGCACTTCTTACTGAAGCCTGATTACCTGGAATTTTTCCGAGAAGATGGGAGGCGGACTTACTCTTCCACGTGTTATAATTATATTTACAGTAGCGTTTCTACTTTCGTTGTTAGTAACTGTAAATTTTGATTGTATGAGAGGAGAATGACTCCAAACATCGAAGTCGTTGTTACATAGATTGGAAAGTAGTTTTGGAATAATGTTATTTGCTTCAACAGAGAATCTTCGTATAATCCGGCTTTATTGCGCATCATGAATCTTCAAATAATTTAGTGTACTTTAGTACTTTGGTAATTCAATGTAATACGTACATAATGTTTGTATTTAAAGCTGGCGAGCGAAATGGAGTAAGCGCTTCTGTTACTATTATAACATTGATATGAAGTATTACTTCATGGAATATTATAAAATTGATGTTGGTATTAACAGAAATAATCACGACCGCAAATTATCTTTTGCAACACGAATTATTAAAGAGAAAACAATTTATATTTTATGTAAAAAATATTGACAATTAGTAAATAACTTTCTTCTACGATTTTGGAATATACAATCTCATCAATCCATATTTTTTTTTCTGTAATTTACTGAATAATATTTAGTTCATTTTGTACGGACACCAAGAATTCTGCACATAGTATTTTTAGTTTCTCTCGACAATTTGTCGGTAGCACAAATAAAATTACTGTTACTAATAGAAACGTTGCTCAGTAATGGCCTTACAAGATGACATTTCAGCTACGCATCGATTTTGCAATAGTGAACGTACGACCCGTGTAAAGGTCACCGGATGAGAGAGCGCTGTGTGGTACAGAATTCTTAATGCACACTAATGCGAGCCAAGTATAATGTGACTGAACTATAAATTTCTATTTTTTTTCAAAATGTTTCTTTATTTTTCCACGTTCATTTATTCCTGCTACATAACATTCATGGTTTATACATTTTGCATATATCGCACTTTTCTTATCACTTTCACAGTTTCACATCATGTTATCGCTCGACATTCTGATACAATTATTAAATAAATCCAGACACAGTTTTCACCTTTATCTTTGTATATTTAATGTCGTATACTGTTATAAATATTTTCAATATGGAAAGAATTTTAACATGTTCACAGTCGACGTATTCAAATACAATCCAATCAAATAACTATGTAATAATTCTTACGAAAATTGTGACCAATTACGAAAGAATTATATATAAATTAGTACATCGAATCTTATAGTTAGAACTGCTACACCTACAGATTTGGCTCGTTATAAGAAGTGTTTTAACATAAACCATTAAAGAAGATGTTTACTTATTCGATTGGACATTTACAATTTTATGTTACTTTGATAATGCTGAACTTGCTCAAAATAGGTATTATGTTTATACCGAATATTAGTATTTATTTAGTTAAATTAAATTTAAGATGTCATTCATCAGTGACCAACATCACAGTCAACGTCTTAACAATATCCATTAAAAAAACCGTTCAGTACGTTTACGAATCGTAATGTCAAAAGTGACATTAATACAATTAGCAACCACCGAAAGTAAAAGTTTCACACTGTTCATCAAACTTACATACAAATAATATTTTTTAAAGTGTCAACTTTTATACTTATACGTCCATACACATTTTATTTCATCAGAACAAATTAATGTCTTCAAACAGTCACACTCTCGATGTTTCACTCCAAAAGGGCCAACAGAAAACAAACGTAACGAAAACTCGAAAACATACAACCTTCTTAAATTCGATGTTTACTCCACCCAAGAAAATCATCCCCTGTCGCCACAGAAGAATAGCAGGCCAAATAATGTACGAGGTAAAATAAAAAGAGAAGTTGACCGTTTAATCATCGAGATAGGGAGTGAATAAGGGTGGCTTTGTGATTGATGGTGTAAAAGTTCGTTTAAACGGGGTATAAAATCGCACTCCGGAGGAGACAAAAATGGCGACGAATAAAAGTATACGGGCCGAGCCGTAAGTTATACCTCGTAAGGTAACTCCTCGAGCTACCTGGCTGCCACGGTGAAATCAACAGGTAGTCCCTGTCAGGGGCGTAGCATCTTGGGAATAGTTTGCGGAGCGTTCAGAAATTGAGACAACTTCCTGCATACCGAAACACACGCCGCATGTACATATGTGCGATACACACATGCACACATTTGTGTGTATGCGTTCACCACACGAGGTCGTCTTATTGAATTTTCCGGGGTTTTTGCCGGCCTCCTGGTTCGGATACGGTTCTCGACGTTGATCGATTCCCACGGGAAGTGATACATTTTCGGTGTCTCGCGACGAGAGGTCCGAAATTGGAAAATCTGAACGGATGAATTCTTTTTCGGTCGTGTATGACGAATTCTTCGAACGTTTCTCGCCTGTCGGACGAATATAGGAATGAACGAATTCTTATTCCACTTTTGAATATTGTATTTGTACAAATTTTGTTGCGTGCAGACAGGTGTCTCAGCTGAAAACATTTAACATAAGATGAACGGTTTAAATCAGAGGTGGCCATCCGGAGCGAGACCTGGCTCCAGCCTTCCCTCACTCTGTGACCTCCCCCCTGACGTAGATTGTGCCACGGGTACGAGGTCGCAAATGTCAGTAAATAATGATTTCTTAAGAAACACTTCCGTAATAAGAATAATTATTTTGTACGTATGAGATCAGTTTTATCCAGAAATTATATGTCTACTCTGCTATACATTATTTGTCGTACACACTCACTTATTTAAATCTGTTAGATAATTAAAAAATAAATTGTTATAAATAAGCACACTCGCTGAAAAGGGATCAACCTATCAATTGGATTGTGCATTGCAAGAACTGAATTTGAATTAGATATTCCGGGTGTTCTTAAAAATGAGTAATATTGTAATTGATGTTTTAATTCTTAAACAGATCCGAATAAGTGAGTGTATATGATGTTCGCTAAATTTGTACATGGCAAATGAAGTATAGCAGAATAAATCTCTGGATACACAACCATAACCTACGTGAGGGGAATGGACGCAGAGTGGGGGTAGGCCAGAACCAGGTTTCGCTTCGGATGGCCACCTTTGGTTTAAATTGTCGAAAAAATATGGAGATCTGTAGTTAAAATTTTGGTGAATTGACCGAATAATTAGAAATTTTTCTTTATTTGATATGGCATTTAGTGATACACATAAATAAATTGAAAAGAACGGAATATTTAATTTCTCCGATTGCGAAAATTCGTAGTGCTGAATTTTACATGAACCCTTTTTAGACTTTTTACGAAATTAAATTTATACATTTAATGGCACGTATGATTGAATTTACGACTGTAATTATGCATTTTTGAAATCGATAAACGCTGAATTAAAATTATTATATTTGCGTTATTGAATTGTTTGCGTTTATTCTCTATTTTTCTGAAAATTCGAATATTCTGTTTAATGCTTCGGCTTTTCCGCGAATGAAATGATTACGTTCCTCAATGTTTACGATAATATGAATATTACGCCACAGGGGATATTTAAATTCAATTTACTGCTCGAATAGAGAACGTTTACACGGCCCGAGTTATAAAAGGTATTCATTTCCGTGAAGAATTAATACTGCATTAAGGAAATGGTGAAAATTTTATGTATTTGAATATGAAGCTGTTTGTCCGTCATTGAAAGTTAAAGCTCCGTTTTGTATTAAATATATCAGAGAACCCCTTGTCTCGTAATGAATAAAATGGATTTATTCCTCGGATACAGTATAAATGTTGATAAAAGTTGAAAGTACGCGAAATTACGGGAAACAATAAAAAAATGGAGTAACGAATAAAATTATTGCTATGTCCTATTTTATCATAGTTCCTTATTTGTCAAAAGAAGCGAATACAAATTTTCGAAAGATTCGTTCACTATAAAAAATTTTAAGTATTAACGTCACTTGTTTATTTTCTGAAACAATGTATCTAATTTTTTCGTACTAACCAAAAATAAAAATACATTCGACAACTATGAAAGGGTACTTTACAATGAATCCACTGATCAATTAATAGACTCCAATCATACAAGGCTACGTGAATTATTAAAAAGTATTTATATTTCAGTCCAACGCGATAGTGACACATAAGTATTATTTATACTAAAAGCAATCAATCTTTTTCTGTCACACACGATACAAATCATGTTTTCTCTCTCTAACATCCACAGCAGCTGCTTTAAAGCTCATTAGGAAATGAACCTGTCGGGTTAATTTCTGACAAACTGTTACGTAAAATCTATTTTTTTCTGATACGAAGAAACGGAACGCAGTTGAATGGTGGGCTCAAGTATCGCAGGGTTCGTTCGTTCGGCTAAAATGAACGAGCGATCATGATTTCCTAGCACTATAACAAGCGTCCGGTGTCTTCAGGTTTGTTTCACTCGGCTCGCAACTCGAAATAACCTTTTAACGACGTGCTGTTTCGTAACAACAGCGGCGTGGCGATCCGGTTCGAAATAGAAGCAATGCTTTTCCAATTTTCTTCGGTCCGGAATACCATTTCATCGCCGCGAACGGATTTTCCGAGAGAATCGAGGAAAGAGCGTTTGGTTGAAGCAGTCGCCTTCTATGAACACTGCCTTTAGATTATCGTTCCTGTCGACAGATAAAAGAAGGAAGCTTATTCCTTCGAAGCGAGATCGTTTCGTTATTTTCCAGTCGGAAGGTAGTACTTGTTCGTCGCGCGAAAACTCGGTATCACCTTCCTAACTGGTTCACGATTCAATCAGCTGTACAAGTAATTTTTATTCTCCAAACAGTCGCCTTTTCTGACGATGAGCCTCTTCGAGAAACAGTGCGTGCACCGAACGGCTGGAAAATTATATATTCTAGACAAGTGTTGTAACTATTCTGTCCACTGACAAGGCGTTTCTATGCTATAATCTCGATTTGAAATGACTCTGGAAAATTGTTGATGTATGAGATTATCCCATTTTAATAATGTCACTTTTATCGAATTTAATACAGGGTGATCAAAAGAAGGGGCTTCCACTATGGGGCTCCTGGTATCGGATACTTACACTATCGCACAGTATTCTTTTCTTTCTCTCCCCCCCCCCCCCCCCCCCCCCTCCTTCTCTCTCTTTCTCTATCAATCTATCTATCTATCTCGTGCCATTACCCTTAACATTAGATAGATAAACAAAACGCTATGGTTGGAGCCACGTTGAGAAGACATCTTCCCGCTGCGGCTTGAGCAAGTCTTCCTGAACCTCATAGTGGGGGTAACTCAGGAGGAAAAGTGCGAGCCGCCGTTGCTCGTGAGCAAAATCAGTTATGCAGCTCTGCTTTAGGAGCTCGCTAAAATCAATCCTTTTATATTTCAACGCACAAAGATATTATTACAACGTTGAGGCTGGCTCCAGAGTATAGCGATTACTGACTACGGTCGTCAACGTGTTGGGTTTTTGTGTTAGTGTTGGAAAAAGAGGCGCAGAAGTTAGTCGTTTGGTGGTGCTAGTTGGTCTCGAGTCGTTGTGTCTCATCCCAGGCGTCTGGGTTATCTAGAGATAATCTAGTTACTTTTGAGTCAGTGATGCACAGTCTGGGTTATCTACAACTAATATATATCTTAACATGATAACGGGGTGTATTTGTCCATCAAAACCTATCTGCTAGTCTGTTTAGGCTCACGTAGCAACCGTAAACTCAATTCTAAATGGTCATCCTCCTTGTACCCTACGACGTGGAGGCAATACCGTAATATCTACCATACGTTTCTATGATCTTATGCTACTTAAGTTGCTATTACCTACAAGAGAAATTAACGTTGTTCGAGTTTCTCAGCGTCAATAAAGCAGTTTCGTTCATATCATAACATCTGCATAACAACTCGTTAAATTCTTGAGGATTATTTCGCCAGCTTGGTCACCCAACTCTATAGCAGTAGACGCACCAACTGAGCTAACTTCAAAGGCGACAATACCGCCGTATGAAAAACCTGATTCGTGCAATTACCCTCGACAAATTTAATACCCATTTAATGCATCGCGTTCGCTGGCATTCTTCATGGCCGTTTGTTCGTCGATGGAGGGGGTAGCGAGTATGCACAAAAGTCGGAATCACGCATGCAGGTATATTGTCGCGGAAAATCAGGCAGGGTGCGTGCAAACAGCGAGCCAGGAGAACAATGCCCGCCCAATTCATCGCGCCGCTGTTCGTCGCATTTAATTGGCGAACCGAAGGCTGAATCGAAGTCGGCAAGACGGATGTGGGTTAGCATTCTGTGCGTCTAGAAACACACGTACCGGGAAAATAAACCGGAATTAATCCTGTTCCCACGCAAGCAGGCGAAATAATCCTCAAGGGCTCAGCCGGTTATTATACAGAGCTTACGGTATGGGCTAAATTGTTTGATTGATTTTGGGAAGCTTGAGCGTTGTTAATTTCTCTGACAAGGAAAGTTCGGTAACCCAAAAATTCCGATTGTTTTGAAACTTTGCAGGTTTGTAGAGGACCTCAGTGGAAGTATCAGGAAATTTTTTGTTTGTGCTGTAATTCGGTCCTTCAGGGTGAAAACACCCCTTAAAGGTTAATATGTGTTTTCCTATTGCCCTGTATATCTTGAAAACTATAGTGGGTATAAAAAAATTGTTGGAATAAAAAATTAACAGATTTTTATGCTCTATAAAACTGTGCAACGAAATTGTTAAAAATTTTTTGTTTGCATTAAAAAAAAATTCTAACCATTATTTTAAAAAATATTGTTCTTCTTATCAGGACAAAAAATATGCAGAATTTCATTACAAATATAAATATATGTATTAAACTTATCCGACGATACAGTAATTCGATAATTTTACTGATGCGTGTGTCCCGGACGCACGCCGTTGTACTTTGAATAATGCGTCATCAAGTATTTGTGTGTGTTTCTTGTATATTTCAATCGAACGATATGAAATAAAGACATAATCAATCGCGTGGACGAACATATTTATTCTGTTACTGCTAAAAGTGTAACCTTCACCAACGTTTTATCAAACTTTATTTTCAGAGTCGTTACAACGTCACTTCATTTATTAAGTTCCAATGTTTCCTATACTCAACATTTAAAAGTAACATTCAATATGAGGCGCAATTTGTGATTGGCAGAGGTAATTCGACCCTTAATCTTACATAATAATCCCAGAAATTACGACCACACTTACAGAATCACGTTTTACGTTTTTTCTACGTTTTAGTGTTTACTTTTCGAATTTATAATTTAACACAAAAATTAAATCCTTGTGGCGGCCAAATAGTTACATATATGTGTAATACATTTTTAATACCGCAATATTTCACTTGACATCAGACGAATGGAACAATTTATAATGTATATAACGTAGCCTTCAGGTGACCTTGTATTGAAAAATTTGTAAATGCACGATCCTTTGGATATCGCTTATCGCAGCTGAACGGTTGGACTCGGTATTCAGGTTTATTCGCAGCTTGTGAATACGTGGTACGAGTGTCTCTCGTGTTTCGCGACATGTGACATCGTAAATCTGACTTCGATACGTCACACAGCTCGCATTCGATCTCTGGTGTCTATGGGAACGATAATCGCGGCGAATGAATCGCGGCTGTCACTCTTTTCTCGTCGATCTCGCGACACACGCCGCGTATCGATGCCTTATTGCGACTATCTTCGACGTATATTTGGAATTTTACGTCTGTTGGACGAGCGTTCGCCTAACCGAACGTGTGATTGATCATCCGAGAGGGATATATTCCGCGGTGTTTCGTTTTATTTCGATGGTAATTCGATGGAAGGTGATGCCAGCGATTAATTGCCCAACAAGCTGTTTCCTCGTGCGATCGACCAAGAGAATTGATCGACAGCATTTCCTGCATGTCGAAGCAACTGTACGTGTAACAGGAGTCATGTGTAACGTTGGTGATTGTACCATGTGGAGGTTACTGATTGGTTAGGGTTTCTCAGTGCCAATAAAACAGTTTCGTTCATATCAGAAGCCCTGTATAATAATTTGTTAAATCGTCGAGGTTTAATTCGTCTACTTATGACGCCAGAACTCTGTTAACCCTTTCTATGCAGACTCATTGTACATGGCTGGAACAGGAACAGTAGAAGCAAGCACCGTGGATGGGCACTCTTTCGTATCTAATGGTTGCACAAGATACAAGTACGTTTGTTCATTAAATTCCGTTCATTTGTTTCAAATTGGTAATATATTTATATTATAGTATATCATTATAGGTAATATAATATATTATATCATAAGTATTAGAACACTTATTGAATTTTAGATAAATAAGAAAATGTGAACAAATTATTGCAGAATTAGAATACATACTGTTCTGTTCTGTATTTTAGACTACCAGGATCATGCACGTACATACTGCATTACTATATCGCAATACTCACTATGGAAATTAATGAAACGTCATTTCCTATCTTTATTGATACACCCAACTTGCTTCATGAATACTGCTTTCACTAATTTTGGCCTTCTGGCTATTAGTGTTTTTATAGTCACATAAAATACTTATATGAATGTACCAACCAGAAACTAAGACAAATACTCTACAGCCTTAATGCATTCAAAAAGTCAAGACACATTCGAAGCCCATACAATGACTTCGTTTACACGAGTAAACGACTGAAGTTGGTTATTAGCGAGTTGTTGTGCCCTATACAGGCCAAAGCGAACTTCTTTCTTTGAAAAGTACTCAAAGTGTTGAACAAATGATTGCTTGAGAATTCAGAACGATCATCAGTAGAATGTCGCTCGTGAACAGGAATATTAATTCTCTCGTTGAACGTTCTAATATTTCGTACATCAGGTCCAGAAGCCGCAGGATCTGTTCTTAAAGCATGCAATTCATCATTCGCGTACTCCCGCCCTCCTCGGTGCTTGTGATTTATCGATACGGAAGAAGATGCAAGGCCCTAGCTATAGTTGTGGCCCGCTATAGTCTCGCTGAATTATCGTTGCACGTGTCGATGCATCTTGGTTAGTTTGCGTCGTTGCATAAGTTCTCACAGAAAGTCGCCAGGCCAAATTCTTCTTTGTATGTTACACAGCATCGATTGCTCTTGTCATTTAGGACCTACAGTTCCAAACAGGTATCAAATTACTGTTCAAATTGAATTCATATGAAATAATTTCATGAATATGTCTAAAATTCATGTTTCGGGAAGATTGCCATGAAGTTGGTGAATCGCACTTTTCAAAACACCTTGTGAGCAAATTGTAGGTTTAATTTGAAACATATGAAGTATAATGGGAGTTGGATTATCCAAACTACTAGTAGAAACAGAAAGAATAGGATTGTAACTATGTTTCACGTAAAAATAATGATTTTATTTAAGAATGTAAAATATGTAGTAGCATAAAATTAAGTATCAAAATTGGGGTATCAGTAATGATAATTGGACTTTGTAACTGACATAGAATGCTCACTTTGTGGATAATCAGTATTTGAATAATGCTGGTTCTATTTTACATATGAGATTATGTAATAATGAATAGTATGGCAGGAATAGCGATACCAATATTAGTGATTAATGAAAACTTCACATTTCATGTATATCAACGTGTTCAATATTCTATTGCATATATTTGCAGTAATATGCAGGGTGCGTCACTAGGAACTGGAATCTAAAATAACTTCTGTCTGGTTGGTGTTCGAAACAAATTCAATATAGTTAGAATATAATAAAAAAGTGTGATTTTTTACCCAAGTGATATTTTCCAATAAATATGTGCGTAATACTTACGTACTTATAAATAAATACATAAATAAACATGTGTGTATATATGTACATATATCTGACAATCGCATGGCTGGCTAGTTATGGGATTTTCTACTGTGTCACACACATGGTACTAGATTTCAGATATCAGTCATCAATAGACCGCGGATCTGTATGCAATTTAACATATCCAAGTTCGTGAAGAATGCACATTTTATACAGTAAGTGACACAAAAAATGTACTTTCAAACAATTAAATTGCAAAATACAGTTCTGCCATGCTTGCATTTCATCAGCTACGTAGAAATCAAAGATATTGAAGTCTAAAAATGTACATGTGCAATAAAAATCCGCAGTCTGGTTATCACTGACCCTCACAACGTTCACCGTGAAAAACAAATGTATTTACAGAAAAATATTAACAACGTTTCACGGAATAAAGAATAATTGCGTCCCTTCGAAATCCGAGATTTCATAAAATTTAATAAACGCCAACTAGGTCCGCTGGATTCGCGTTCGCAATTATTTCGAAGTGCATCCCAGTAACTTCTGGCGGCATTATTGTACGTCGTCCTTCCAAATTAATTAATAATTCTAGCATTTATCCCGACTCGCACCGCGTTTGTTTCCTTAAGTCACGTCTGAGTTGGTTTGCTTTTTTAGCGCAAGGAACGTTAATTAAAGGGTGATAACAAGCGAAAGGAGATGTAACCTGTTTTTTTTCTGATTCAAAAGAAGAGGTAATAAATTGCTTTGTTCTTCATAATAAAGTTTGCAACCGCGGTCAGAATTCAAAGGTTAAATCTTAGTAGAAGATTGGAATATTAAAGAAAATATATATAGCAGATATCGGCTTAAGAATTGTTGCTGCGACTGTTGTTTATTAATACAGATATTATTTTCTTTAGATTTTTACTTGATATTGAGATATTATCAGTATTCATTGTGTTGGTTTAATTATTTTTATCGAGACACTCTTTAATTTAAGAAATGCGTAATTACTGTAATGACATGAAGAATAATGATTTGTTTGAGGACATTTTAAATGTTGCTTTTGTATTGTATTATTTAAAGATATTTTTTACTTTCTGAATTAATTTAACATTTAACACTGTTTTTCTAATTGTTGTATTATTTTGACACTTAAAGATATTCGTCTTGCTTTTCTGTAATCTTAACATTTAGATAAATGCATAAAGGTACGTTTCTAATTTTTTACTAATTTAATATTTAAAGACGTTTTCCGAAATTTCCCATCATTTTATCATTTGGTCGCGTGTTTTCATTTTCTTGGCATTTTGTCATTTAAGGATATTTCTTGCCATTTCTCTACTATTTTAACGTTCAATGATGTTTTCCTAATTTTTCTATTATTTTAACTATGAAAGATGTCTAATGCTTCTAATTGGGAATGCCTCTGTTACCAATTCCAAAAACTCGCTTATTTGTAGATTTATAGATTTATTATTCCGTTTATCATTCATCATACAATCGTTAACGAGCGATAACTCGATCGCAGGATAATTTTCGCGTTGCGATAATTCCTTGACTGCCAATTCCGGTAATGCGCTTTAGTCTGCTCATTTCTGTAATTTCAGTGCACGCAAAATTCATATCATCCGCGTATTTTGAAACGCGCATTTCCCACGAGCACACACACGAACGAGAATCACGTCGACACACGCGAGCATGAAAGGGCACTGCATAAAAAAACCCAATCGGTTATCAATATTGAAAATCTTTTAACGTGCATCGAACGAGTGTGATCCACCCTTTAAGCGGGCTGTTTCATCAATTTTTTATTTTGTTTTCTCCCGATTTTTACATCATTCATCGCTACGCAACTGTGCCTGAAATTCCGCGTTGAAATACTGGTAGAAAAAGAGAATCCATTTGAGCGATGTATAAAAGAACAATTCTGTTACAAGTAGAAATTTGATGTGTAGATAAATTGTTAACTTGTGAGTGCGGACGAAATATAAAATATTGAACTCACAACTGGTATGCTCGATTCGTGTCACATAAATGACATGGTGTGGGCAAACTGACCCGAATCTTTATGTCTTTGTCTGTCATAGCAAAGTAAAGAAATCTCAAAACATCTTTTACCATATATTTGTAACGTTCGGATTATAATGAAATTGAAATGAAAAATATACGTGTAGCAGCGATCTGACCCCCACCATACCAATTGAGGGTTAGGTATGTAAAACAGATTTTGAGAAATTAGCGAAATTAAAAAAGAAGTTTCGAAAGCTTTGAAAAACGAACAGATACTCTCGTGGTCCACATGTTTTTTTTACATTGAAAAGTTCAAATGTTTAAGAATTGAAACCCATATTTACATAAACATGCGAAATTTAGTATGTCGGAGGTCCCAACGCATGTGGAAAGCTTCACGGTGGCATGCACCACACGGATTCTTTAGACCAAAGATGGCCATCCGGAGCGAGGCCTGGCTCCGGCCTACCCTCACTCTGCGTCCATTCCCCTTACGTAGGTCGTGGTTGGGAATCCAAAGATTATATCTCTATTCTGGTATACATCATTTGTGATATACAAATTCAGCGAACATCATACACACTCACCTATTCAGATCTGTTTGAGAATTAAAAAATTAATTAGAATAGTACTCACTTTTAAGAAGATCCAGAATATTTCGTTCAAATTTAGTTCTAGCAATGCGCAATCCGCATAGGTAGATTGGTATCTTTTAATCTAGTGCGCTTATTAATTATTCGGATCTCCTTAAAAGTAAATAATATGGTAATTAATTTATTAATTATCGAACAGATCCGAAAAAGTGAGTGTATTGACCAAGTTTGCCCTTGTCTCTTGATATTTCCGTTAAGTCTCGACGTTAACACCAATCTGACATAACTGTTAATTAAATAAATTATATTTCATTAACCAAAGACTGAATTCAAATTTGCATCACAACAAGTAATTAGCAGTAAGAAAAGAAGACATAACTTCTGAAATAATTCTTCGAAATGTGCTTTGCGACGCAAGTGATCGATTTGAGATCAGCTGAGACACGGACGTGACACATGTTCAACGTTTTACATAGTTTCGTGACATAAAATTGTCACCGATTTTTAGTAAACACAATTCTTTTAGCATAAAAATAAACCAGTGATAATATACTTTCGTCATGTTTTTGAAATTCCCCCGATTTCATTAAAATGCGCAGTTAATTTTGAAACATCCTGTATTTCGCGTAAAATTCACGAAAATTAATTACCGTGGATTGTGGGGGACTGTTTTCTCGCGAGAATTTTCGTGTTCCGGCGTGACGAGTCGTCGCGGCTGTTAAGTGTCCCCGCTCCTCGACGTCCTGAGTTAATTAATAATCTCGTTATTCGACGGGACGTGTATTCGTTCGCGCGCGCGGACGTCCTTCTCTTTGCGCGGCAAGCTTCGAAATAATTAACTAGAATGCCGCGGCATTTATGCGTCTGCGGAATAATGGGCCGTCAAGCGCGGTTAATTAAGAACCCGGCCAGTCTGATGGGAAATTATCCGTCCACCGACGTTTACCTTAATTTTCATTCGGCAAATTGACCGTTTGGGGAAAAACTCGGTCATCGTGTCAGCAATACTCAACGCTTCGGGAGTATCGGTTCGCCTGCAACATTTCACACTCTACCAAAATGGCTGGTTCCGTTAACCCGAAGAGGTTATCCCATAGACGCACACTTTTTTTCTAGATCGGCCTCAGAAACACACTTTTTTTTTAAATGTTCCTTTGTTTCTACAAGATCATTGCTATATGGTCATTTGCTAACACATCAACAAAAATCTGACGGCTGTAGCCGTCATTTGCGGCAATGGGTTAACTCGTCATATCAAGTTACTCTGCATTATAGCAAAATTTATATCATAAACCTGTACATCCTGTCTATCTTATCATGAGATGGATTGTAGGCTGATCGTCGAGATGTAGAATTAACTCGTCGTTTCAAAGTGATGTCATTATGATATGGCATCACGTATTACAGTTAGCCCTAGTGCAGTCTTCGGGTCTCTTTGACCCATTGCTTCTTCATTTATTCAAAAAACTTTCAGAATGATGGCATTATAATTCATGCGACTGGTTATTTCTATGTGTCCTTAGTCTTCTCATTGTATTACAAAGCTGAAAATGTGAATTTCATGCATTCAGGGCATTTTTGACCCAAGGATCTTGAATGTATAGTCGAACAGACGAACGTACTAGGGTTAAGAAAGAGTGTAAAAAAATAAAAATGTCTATTCAAATGTATAATATGAAGAAATAAGAAACGATCTAGAATCACACTAAAAAATTTACGAATATAACGAAACATACGATTCGTATAAATTCGGAACACGTTTAGTGTAACAGTGAAAATGGCCGTACCTTGTCAGACACACAGTAATATCCTTTTTCAGTTACACATCACGCAGTAAAAAAATATTTAACAATGAAATCGTACAGTCACTACCTTACATTATTCTTACAATATCAATTTTACTTAAACTTTTGAGTGACTCTCATGACAGTCAACATGTTAATCTTCAAACCGTTCAAACATGAAGTTCTTTGAAGCATACTCCTCCCAAGGAAAATGTTCCCCGGGCAGCAACATGAACCCATAAATTCAGAGAAGCTACCTACTCTCCGCCAGAGGACCGATACTCCCTTTTCCAAAAGAGCGTATTGAACAAAAGAAGCCGAATAATTGATGAAACATTCTCCGCAAGGAACTCGCAAGATCAACCTTTCAGCAGTAAGATATGAATCGCACTCGGACCTCCGACACTGCGATTCACTATTCATTGAATATCCTCATCCGGCTGCAATTTTCTTCTTCTCAGTTTCTCCTCTCTCCCCCCGCTCGTTTGGTAAGAGAAACGACGAGACAGGTGGGTGGTTCGGGGATGGTTAGGTAGACGACAAAAGAAAATAAGCAGATATTCCGTGAGATTTCTAGCGCGTGCCTCTAATGGAATTCATTGGGCGCAGCGTCGTAAATGTAAAGTAACGACTTCTGTATTCCAAGCTTTCCATTCTTGCCTTATTCCGTACCGCTTTCTTGGTCCATCCGTGTACTCTAAGATGATCTCTAAAGCGCAGTCTATAGCTCCGGCAATGCCGGTAACGTTTCCCCGGTGTTTAGCCTCGCCCCTTGCACCGAAACATTGGGTCTGTTTTAGATTCACCGTGCCGGGATATTATCCCAGACCGGATTCTATTAGTGGGTAAATAGGCGGTGGAGTTTTGGATTAACTGGTCCTCCAATGGCGATTCAGAAAATCTTTTTATCTGTCTTGACCAAGTGGCTGGAAGTCAATGAAACTTCCGTGTCAGAGCTGTAACAATTGTGCGTGTTAATTTAAAAATTAACGTGTTTGCAATTCTTCTTTTTTATAAAATGTTGAACTATCTGCATCAAAATTTGTATTGTATCCTTTGATTTCAGTATATATCATCGAATTTTGTACTCCTTCAAAAATTTCTAGTTCATTTCCAATTGCTCGTCGGACATTTTCTAGCTGGTACAGCAAGTCTGCTGAATCGTTTATGGAAAATGTGTAGCGTGTCATTTATACGATCGTTAATGACTCGAAACCAGTGAAATATTTACGTATTGATAGAACAGTCACTGTTGTAGCGTCACAGCGTCGACGGGTATGTTTCGCGACGATAGAATGACGCTGACTTCGAACTGGGTTGTAAGTCCAGTGAAGCCTTTCGAAAATGCGAATAGAGTGGACTGTATAGGTTGAATGTATCTACACAACGTGTCGAGAAAGAATGTATTACTGATACCAGTATTCCAAATACAAATGTATCGTTGTGTAGTGCGTAAGTGTAATGAGAATGTTCCAACGTGTAATAGCAACGAACGAATATGCTCTCTCGTGTAATAGTAATGTACGAATCTCTTCTCTCGTGTAATAGTAATGTACGAATCTCTTCTCTCGTGTAATAGTAATGTACGAATCTCTTCTCTCGTGTAATAGTAATGTACGAATCTGTTCTCTCGTGTAATAGTAATGTACGAATCTCGTCTATGGTTTCAGGTATGCTTAATTTATACTGTCTTCGGTTGTTGGTATGCGACCAATCAGCGTGCGGGAAATTGGGCAGCGTCGAAGCGCTGTTTTGTGGGTTTTTCCCACCTTGGTCCTTCGACCTGGCTCGGGCGCTGCAGGTAGGCGCGTACGCCGGTATGCGGACAAAATTGCACACGGTATTAAAAAATGACTGTTCGGATTTTACAGTAAAGACGCAACAGTCACATTATTAACATCTCAGAGACACCACGAGTTTCAGCTTTCCTTTCCGTGTTGCCGGCTAGTTTTTGATCATTCGGGCGACATCATACAACCCGTTATAGAAGTTCTTATAAATTTCAAACCAATTATATTTTCGAGATGCAATCATTGGATTGCAATTGACATCGTCCATTAGTGAAGATTTCTTGAAAATTGAAAATTACTGTCTCCTTAGAAGCGGATAATCTACGGATCGATTTTTTATCCAGTTCAGTGAGTACTGTAAGCCGACGCAGTTTTGAACCACCTTTCGAAAACACCTCATATAAAATTATTCTAAATCACGAATGTATCAGGTCCCACTGAACTTATTAATTTCTATACGAATAACTCTGGAACGTTTTATTATTTCACACCAAAAATGTCTAACGTTATCTGCTTTTGCAACGGAGTCCTAGTATCGTTGCCATCTGATCCAAAATTCGGGGACAAGGTACCGTCGGCACGGTGATCAATATTCTATCGGAGAATTTACGTTCTCCGAGGAAAATCGTTTCTCTTCAGCCGGAAAGGATTAAAAGCGTTATAAACGTGAATCGTCAGAAAATTGCGTTCCGTGTCTAAAGGAGAAAGGATATGGCGACTGGAAGGCTGGCCAAAGACAGCGTTGTTTGGCAAATGTCGTTGCAGACTGGAATTTTATGACGGCGACTGGACTGTTCGTCTTCTCCGTCGCAGGCCATTAAGAAATTCAGCTAAGAGAGCACATTGTGTGCCTTCCACGAGATGACTATTCTACACACGCAAATTATTGAGCAATAAAGCAATGTCGTCGGAGCGATACAATCCTGACTAAACGAATGGGGATGCTTAGATTGCAGAACATCATTGGTTTCCTTTTATGCGAAATCCTTACTTCGATTGCGTCCGATAAGTGGTATTCGACAAGATGAATGGACGCTCGTTTAACGACAAATCGAATATTTATGTGAATAGAGAGGCGTGTTCTTTCTCTGAAGGTTGTTCCACTTGTTCACTATACGTATAGGGTGTTCCAAATTTCAACGATCAAACTTAACCAGTGTATTGTATGCCAGTGACGGCCATGGGAGCTCCAGCCTTCCCTCACTCTGGGTCCATTCGTCTCATATTGGTTGTGATCTAGGGCGACATCGGCCACGTTGGTAACCGCCGGGTCCCAGATCACAACCTATACGAGGGGAATGGACGGCACCCGTGACCATCACTGTTCTGTGCGTAGAAATAAGGAAAAAATGTTACAGTGTTCCACGGTAGGCTGAAAGAGCCTTCAGGGCCGAGATCTTCCAGCTAATCGAGGTAGGGCGAGTTGTATCGCCTCCTCGAGCACAATAATTATGAGCATAGCTCGAGAAGGCGATACAACTCGCCCTACCTCAGGTACCTGGAAGATCTCGGTCCCGAATGCTATTCCAGCCAACCGTGGAACACTATATACACATATAACATGTGCTCTATCACAGTCTCTAAAACATTGCAACGTGGATGTTCCTTACGGACATAACGCATACAACAAGGAATCATTAATAATTTATCTTGAAACCTAAGAGTAATTATCATCTAAGCACTATTAAATTGGATGATCGATGACGTACATTAATATATTCGGGAATCTTCGCGTGAAAACCGAGTAGATGTTAAAAGAGACGAGTACAAGATGGCCAATCCCGATGGGTAGGGTAGGCAATGTTTAGTAAATTAAAGGGAACAGCGGCAGCTCCTATTTTCGCGGGCATGGCGGCGCGTGTAATCATTATACTCTGGGAAAAGGCAACGTCTAGGGGAAGCCATTACGAGTTTCATAAATTGCGGGGTGAGCCCCCGGGAGTAATCTCAAATAACGATTATGAAAACGGTGTTTGGCGGAAGCAAGAAGCTCGTGCGACTTCCTGAAGGACATTTCGCGTCGCTTCTTCTATACTTCGTTCGAGCTGTACTCAAGTAACGCGGCACCGTTGGAAATTCGACACCATCGAGAATGCAACTCTTTTGTAACTGGAACCTTCGTCGCCATAAACTAGGGCATTCCTATTGCACGATGGAATTTTTGCAGTTCGATCGAAGTTCTGCAAATTTGGATGCAGCGCCTGTCGAGTATGATCATTTTTTAAATTTATAAATAAATCTGACTTCGAATTTATTTCAGTAAATTGATTTTAAAATGATTTTCCAGGTAATGAATTATTCTGTTTGGTTAGCAATT
The DNA here is from genome assembly GCA_916610135.2 of Macropis europaea. Taxonomy (NCBI): domain Eukaryota; kingdom Metazoa; phylum Arthropoda; class Insecta; order Hymenoptera; family Melittidae; genus Macropis; species Macropis europaea. Next base: position 21,841,330 of record OU744344.1, read on the forward strand.
ATTTTCAGATATTTACAGTTTTATTAAGCAGGCAAGTGTATTTCTCTGAATTATTTCAGTATTCGATTTTTAATCAAATGTTTTTTGGCTTTATTTGTGTTTCAATGGAATTATGGTTTATTTGGGAAATGTAAATACTTTTGTTTCTTGTTTATTTCAGTATTTGTTTCTTAATCAAATAATTTCTTGACTTATCTTATACTTCAATGAAATCATCAGACATTTACAGTTTTAAATATTCCTTGAAATGATCTTGCAAATAATCTCTAATGATTTGTGTGAAGTAACTAGAAAATGTAGGTTTTTTTTCGTGCAAAGGGTTCAAAGTCAAAAGTAAATTTCATAAATATAAAAATTATCTGTTATCTTATTTAAATCTGTTTTATTAAAACTTCAATAAAAAATTATTTCGAAATGATTCATTCAGTTTTGACGTAAAATAACATTAAGCCTCCTGAGACATTTTTAAGATATACGTAGTATATTTTATTACACTTCATTTAATTTGAGACATGTGTCCATAAATTTGACACATTAAGCAAGAAATTTATAGACAAATATTCATAAAAAAAATTAGTAGATTTAATACTACCATACAATTTTGAAAATGTTACCGTCATTTTTAGACTGTCACGCACAGGGGCAGAATTAAATAACACTGAATACACAAAATAGTAATTATTACATCTGACATGACATCCACGACATTCGTTAACAAATATAATTATGATATTATGAAGGCGAAATTTAAACATCTCTTCGACAATTGTTGAAACGGATGACTTATTGGAAATTAATTAAATTGAAATGAATTTAATGAACACGTGGCCCATTAACTCGATATTATTTATGGTATAAATCTCGAGCGAATTATACCACAAACAATGAAAATTGTCAATGGAATAGTACAAATAATTTATAACGTAAATAATAATGATTGCTCAGATGTCACCATAATGAGGTCGCTACGAATGAAAACCCACCCCATCCTCATTCAAACCGCCTCCCTTTTATTCAAGAATTCGTTTATTTGTTTATGTTATTTTAATATCTGTTTATCTCTACAGAATTAGTTTCTGTGACTTCTCTGTGACTCTTGTAACTTATTTTAATTATTATTCTGCCTTATCAGTCTTTATCTTCTTCTGTACAATATATGTTAACAGCATAAATCAATTATGGTAGAATGTATTATATTTGAGCTGATAGTAGATTGAGAGAAATATTTTGTGTACAATATTTGAACTCTCGTAACTATATTATTCATGAATTTCTAGATAAAATTTACAACAATTTCAGGTTGATTTTAAGTTTATTTAGGAATAAACATGTAACGTTATTGAACGAATTTGTAAGGTCGATACATATACAGTAGCAAATGTATGACATAGAGTCGTTGGATTCTCCGGTATAACAATATTATTATTTTGACGCTAGTTAAATCATAGAAATAAATAAATAATTCTTTCTGCAGTCGCTCAATTATTAATTATTGTTCATTACCATAAGACGTATTAAAATCTCACCATAATAATGAAATTCCGTGTACAGTTTCTTATCGAGCGGAAGAATTTGGCCGCGCTTCCGATAACCTTCAGCCTCTTTTACGATAATGCTTATTAAATTTTTTATAAAAGAACGTAGCTTTAAAAGGTTGGTATGCGGCAGAGGCTACTTTAACTTGTTCGCGTAAGGACAAAGCTGTTGTCATAAGATGCAAATTCGTGAAAGAATTTTGAGAATTTCGAAGAAAATGTTTTTGAAGTTAATTATTTTGCAATTAAAATACTGTTAAACGATTTTGTTCGTGCACCGTGAGCCTGTAAATATAACTAATTATTTTTTAATTAATGTACTTGCAATTACTACTTCGAGTTGTGAACTAAATTATTAATTTATTTACAGAGAGTAATTTCACAGAAGAATTAGAACAATTCTTTACCTGAACAAAATTTCATGTATGTTCTAATTGAAATTTAGTACAAATATTAAGGAAATTTAATGCAAAAATTAAACGCAACATATGATGCCACCGTTATTCAGGACATTAAAATATCGATGTGTATAGGGTAATATAATTGTATTAATCTGTTCAGGGTTGAATTGATTAAAGTTGGGTAAACATGATTTAACATTTCTTCAACATTATATGAATTTATGGCTACCAAATGAAGAAGTAAAAAATGATACAGAAATTCAGAAATTTTTAAGAAAAATAACGTCCATATATGTGGCTATTGGACATTATACTTTCGATAACAACACTTGCATTATTAGAAAAACAAAACTAAACTCACACATGTATGTCAGAATTCCCGAACGGTATAAACAATGTATATAAAACAAATCCATAATACTGCAATACAAATTAATAATTATTATCATTATTCATAGTTCCTTCCCCTATTTTCAAATACAACCAGACAAACTCATCTTTGTTCCGTACAATTGTCTCTAAAGGTGGAGATGCACGATAAGTCAGAAATTTCGTGTTTCACATGACACTTTAGATACACATACATATACAGGTTGTTCCACGCTACTGAGACAAGCTGTATCTTCCAAACAGTGAGATAGATAAAAATGTTATGAATCAAAATTAGATAGTATCCAATGATGCATAATCTGGAAATCATTTAATGCATGTTTATGCATTGATACACCTGGAAAATGTAATTGCATATTTTTTTTAAATAGAATCCTATAGTTCTGACTGGACTATTCGATGCAGGTACTTAATCTCTACAAAAAAGTACGAAGGTACTTATGCCCTAAACCTATTAATTAAAAAGTTATTACAGTTAAAAGTTTGCTAAATTACATTTCTGCTTATCAGCATATTTTCATCGAGATATTCTCGTGTACTATTACACATTATATACTATGCATTACAATGTTTGTAAATACGAATCTACTTCTAATATCAACCAGTGTATAATCGAACTTCGACATAAAAGTATATCGAGATTATGCATTATTGGATATCATCTAATTTTGACTGATAACATTTTTATCCAACTTTAACCGTTTGGAAAATACAGTTGCCCCATTTGCGGGGGACGTCCTGTATACATACATCAGTGACGGTCACGGGAGTTCTGCCTTTCCTTCACTCTAGGCCCATTTCGTCCGTTTCGTGCTGGATCACAGCCTATATGAGGGGAATGGACCTAGAGTGGGGGAAAGCCGGAGCTCTCGTGGTCATCACTGACATACATATATTTACATGTAGTTGTTTCAGGGATTTTTGTCTCACGAGAGGAAAATCTCATGAAATATCTCATCGTGAACTCCGAAGAAATTGAAACAAGGCTACCAAAAATTTCTCGTAAAAGTTCAAAAAGCTTTCCGACGGACTTCTCCGGGCCGATTTCTCGAGAACGATTACGTTCCGAATGAACAGCTCAAATAATTCCTACGATTATAAAACTCGATTTGGAGAGGTTTTCGGAGCCGTGGATGCTGCACTATCGGGGATCACCGAGTTTTCCGAGCAGAAAGGAAATTACCTTTTTATAGGCACGCAGTGACATGGGTCGAGAAGTGAACGATGCCTTTATATCGACAGCCATCAGCATGTAGGCGTCGCTTCGACCGCGATTCCCAGTATCGATTCGACCGACCACGTACAGAGGAAGAATATTTCTTTATCGGTTTTATTATCTTCCTCCTTTTGAAAGGCTTTCCCGAATGGTCGCCAACCGGACGTGGGACGAACGCGAAGAACGAAGGGTCCACATTTCATTCCCTTTTTCTACGATTTCCCTCTCTAACCCTTCCAATACTCCGACGTCCATCTCTAAACCGATACAGGGTGGTTCACGTAAAGTGTCATAGGCTGTTTTCTTAAGAATTATTAGAGTATCATAGAAAGAGAACGTTTTTCTTCATCATTCTGCTCAGTGACCTTTAAGTTGTGCGTTGTAATAAAGAATATACAAGGTGTTAAACGATCAAACTTTGGTAATATGTTCTATGAGTAGTGATGAGGAAAATAGGTTGTATGAACCTAGGCCAGATAATGCTTTATTATACTGTTACAAAAATGGTAAATCCGTTTGGAGTTAGCAGTTAAGTCTAGTTTACAATTGTCACTCACTCAAACTGCCTCAATTGGTTTATCGTATAATTTAGTTGTCGACGGCTGGATAGAATTTCACCAATATTCGGGAAATATTTAGACAGAGTAAATTACAGTCTTGCTACGCACAAAGAGGCAACCCTCGGTCAGTCAGGTAAGGTCATCCAAAATGCAGCTTTCGAGTACCCTGCGGAATCCCACTTCCTGAGCTCTGGAACATCCTTCCAGCCAATCAATAATTAGGAACCGCTTCTTGCCGAAGAAACTCTACCCTCTGTAACCGAGTACGATGTTTCCAGATTAAAAAACAGACGGTCACACCTCAGCTTTCCTACCGAAAACACTTCTGTACGCCACTCTCCGTTTTGTAATAGTTATTAAAGTAAATGCTACATCGAAGCCAAAGAGTTTACCGCGTAATTTATACTTCTTCCAATTCGGCTATGGTACATTAAGTTGAACCAGAGACAGTATAGTCGCCAAATCTGATTATACTGCGAAGAGTGACGAAGCCATTCTTCAGACTCAACATTCATATTGGTAGATTGAAGAGGGTAGTGTACTATCGCAAGTAACTTGTCTACATACTCTGCTGTCCTATTTTGACTGAAGACAGTTTACAGACAAATTGAAAATAAAATAGTACGCTAGGTAGTACAAAGGGAACACGATATAGTGAACATCAATTGGCATGTTAACCACACGTAATGTTTTGCCCGGCAACTATACTCTACTGAACCAAACCTGTGCCCTGAAGACCAATAGATGATGGAGTGTGGAGTAATGTAAAAAATGCAATAGTGGAAGAAGGCTAGTGGTAGAATTACTATACCAACTACTAGCTTCAAAACTCTACCAACCTGCCTTACTCTCCCATTTGCTTTACCAATGAAACTAGATTTTGTTGCTATAAATTAGATCCTATTTTTATTTATTGAAGTTAGGTGATCCATAATGAAATGTCCGTTTGAGACAGCACCGAATTTGCATACGTGTATTTGTTTTTGATTTTCCTCCCTTTTATACGTTCTGGTAAATTATCGCTTCACTAAACGTCCCTTCATTAGTCAGAGGGGTAATTTTCTATAATAATTTAGAGGTTTCATTGTATTCAGCTAATACAGCGAATCTAGCGCTCAAAGTGTTAAAGTGTTCTAAGACTTTTGATAAAGAGGTTAGAATAACAAGATGAAAATCACAGTGGGGCGGAAATGAAATTTATAAAGTCTGCGGAGCACCCTGGCAATTGTTGTCACAGAGAATAAAAGGCACGTGGAATTTTGAGAATGTTCAATGAACAGTTAGTGCATAATGCGCTTCGATGAAAATTGCGCACTGTTTCAGTGCAAATGCTGCCGGCTGCATTGTTCTTGAATCACAGCATAGTTCAGCCGAAATTCTATTACCTTCAGAAAGTGCTCATGCTGAAACGAGGGACTCGTTACAGCCGGCTAAACACAAATGAAATCGCAGTCGCGATTCAACAGAAACTTTTTTGTATTTTTAATTGCGAAACTTACTGTCGTCGTCCCTAAGCTGTCGCTGAACGTGTTTCATTCAAAACGGCGATGACTTTTCTTTAAACGTGTTATGAAATTCGATGGAACATCAAATAAAGGTTGTATTGAACGGCGTAAATTTATTTAACGCTCGATCGAGGCAAGTGAAAATATTCGTGACGCGTGCTTGATGAAATTAACAAAAATTTCAATTGAACTAAATTTGCTTCATATATTTTCAGGAGTGCTGGTCAAAGCTGTTGGGAAAATCAAATGTTGCACATTTTGTAATTAATTGCAGTAATAATGTTAAATGAATGAAAATTTTAATATTTTCTTTTTTTAAATTGCGTTATACGTTTTAAATATAATTAAATTGCTGAAGTATCTTGCATTCAGGAATACAAATATCACGAGTATTTGCAGTAGAGGAATTTATTGTGTATAAAGACGTTCATTATAATATGTATTCATGAACTTAGGAAGTTGTAATCGTAAAAAATTTGTTTCTCTTTATTTGTAATATACTAATTGTAAGAAGAAAGACCTATTTACAGAAGTGTGACCTATATACGAGAACAAAAAAGAGAGAATTTTTATTGCTACCAGGATGTCCCAGAAAAAGGACACTTTTTCTCTTTCAACTCTGTTCTATCATTTTTAAATTGTTTTCCATTTTCCATTTTTGAATTTCAGATGTAGTTTAAACGTTTTCAAAGTGCGTTTTGCGGTTATATTATTTTATACGTTTTAATGCATATTAACTCTCTATGTACCTTGCGTAAAAAAAGATATGAACTTTTTTAAATTAAGACAATATTGTTGATCACGTAAATTAAAACGAAAAACAAATATTGTAAGGAAAATTTTTTTCAGTGTACCTATTTTCGTTTGGAACTATTATTGGGCAACTAGTATAGTAGATAATAGATAACTATTACTAATATTACATTGTGTCTAGAACATTTTCTCTTATTTAAAAAGGAATAAAAAAATACTGAGTGTTCCATTTCTGGTGGAGCAATAAAATTGCAATTACAACTTTCAAAACAAGTTTAATTAATGAAACAGAATATAACAATAATTTAGAGTGAATGGTGAAATATATCATACCTGAAACAGACAAATTACGCCATGTCGTTTTAAGAAACGAAGATTGATCATTTGACTTCAAATGAGAACAAACCACTTTGCACCTGTACATTAGAAAAAATAACAATGAAGAAGCGTGAATTACTGCCATAAGCCCTTGATATCGTGTCACCAAGAACTCTTGGGCTCTTTAAGTATCGTAAAGATAAAATTTATAACAAAAGATACGGCGCTTTATCACGACTTTCAACTGCACTTCATCAAAAGATTTATTGTTACATTAATGGCCCGCAACTTTCTCTAAAAGCATTTTTATTTGAAAAAGTGATACCGTCTCATGCTACAATTCATGTGAAAAGTATAAATACTCTTATATCGGAGTTTAATGTGTCTTTGATTTATTTTTTTCATGTGGGGACGGAAAAAAGGATTTCTCGAAGCTTACGTGAAACTGTTTTCCCCTTGTAATATCAGGGCGGAAGCGATCGATAGTGGCAGATGGGGCAGAACAATTTTTTACGACCCCGACAACTTTATTTCTCGTTGTGCAGCTCTCGTATTGACGATGGTCCACAGGAGCACCTGTCAGAACCATCAACAATTGTTTTCTTTTATTTATTATCCGGAATTTTTCATCTGTGGGAGCATTTATGTAGGATCGAAAGAAATATACCCATTTTTGTTTGGAAGATTTATTCATATCTGTAATTCGATAAGAGTGCAATTGAGGGGTCGAATGTAATAACCAGCCAAGTCATTTAACGCGTTAAATGTCACAGTGAAAACAGCCATACCTGGTCCGACACGCTGTAATATATTATTTTAACACGTTAACTGCCACAGTGAACACTCCCATACCTGGTCAGGCATATTGGAACATCTCATTTCAAAAATAAATCACGAATGAAAAAATATATAAAACTCGATTGCACACCCTTGACCTTCTACTCGTATTGCAGTATTAATTCTACATAAAAATGCATTAAAATTAGTAAGTATTTAATTAAATAAAATTTGGTGTGACGGTCACCGGACGGTGACCCCCATGGCAGTTAACGTGTTAATGTAAATCAGTCTTCTAAACTCTCTAATCTAAATCTGTATTCAGTAATATTTTTATGTTCTTACGTTAATGTAGCAACGTGAAAATTGCTCAGGATTGTGTAATAATAAATAGTTATTTAATGAAATTATATTTCAAGTGCCCTTCAAATGAGCAGTTTCATTGGAACTTGGACAGACTGTGTACGTCTGGACATGAGAGAAAGCTCGATCAAAAAGGGAAAGGTAAACCGACACCGACTCCTTCAGGGAAAGTGCCTTCTGTTTCGCAGGGAAAAAGGTTCGAAGCCATGAAAATTGGGTAGGAGGGTGCACAGTAGAACCTGTTTGCGTGCCAGCCGATTGGGGTGTCCTTTGAAGGAGGGAGGAAACTGTTGCAAGAAGGAAGTCGAAGGGCGGTGGGTCCAGAAACTAGCTTTCGTGTGGCATTTCTCATCCCTTGACTCATCTGACGGTCGATATTCGCAGCTGCTCGCACGAACCAACGCCTAAAGTCGGAAATAATGTTCTGCATCTTGGCGGCAGCGACCGAGGGCTTCGTTTCATTTCCAATTATCCGTTTTGCATCTCTTGTAACGCATTTTCAAAGGTTGTTGCCCGAAAATTCGACGATTCGTCAGAATTTAACATTTATCACGTTGACTGCAATACTATGTAGGTTGAAAACGTTGAGTATAATCTGCAACCTATTTGCAATTTTAATACGTGAGATTAATACTCGATCTTTTCTTGAAAGATTACTAATTACTTTATTACTACAGAATAAATGATTAATTTATAATGTGTTAGACGGTGTATGTTACTAATGTCAAACGAAGCCAAACTTCTTGTAACATTCCAAAATTATGTTTCACAATTAATAACAATCCATATAAAGTAATAATTACAATCGTTCGAACAATTATGGACGCTACTGTATGTGGCGGTCCCGATCTATCTAGATTTCTCTCAGCCATTCCGTAGCTAATCAGGGGCTTGGTTACAAATGAATTCGTATCGGGCAATAAACACCTTATTGATTCTATTGTCTTCTAAGCTATGCTGTCGTGTTCGATCAGCCGATAGATCTATTGTCGTCGGATAACTTAAAGTGCACCCGATGGTTCCGAGAAACTACTATCGATTAATTGTCCACGCGAACCTAAGTGATCTACGAAACGAACACGATACACTGTGCACAGGCGAGCAGCGATCGCTACGATGGAGTCCGTAGTCACCATCGATCCGCGAAACTCGACGATTAAATTAGAGACGAAGCAATTTTCGGCTGGCACAGAGAACTGTATCGTCGTTGACTGACTGATAGTATTAAATGCCCGAGAAGCTCCGTTGTTTATTCCAGACTCGGGTGATCGTGATTGAAAGTCCTTAATAATGAGCGACGTTTCATCAAATGGAAAAGCTTCTGCTTGCGCACCACTAATTCTCGTATAAATGTTGCAACGATTATGAACCATTTGAAAGATTTATTATTAGCCGCTTTGCTCCTAAATTACTGAATGCGCGATGCATGGCAATTAAGCGGTCGATGAAAACATGTTGACATTTCGAAAACCCGTTTGAACAAAAGGAGCTAATGCTGCACTCGCAAATATGAAAATATACAGGGTGCCGCCGAAATGATGGTACTGTCCACTTAACTCTGTCACCCTTAATTATTTTGTTACTTGTACAGATACAAAAAAACACTTCGAGAGGAACTTATTGTACTCGAGGACGGCAATTAGACTATGGGAGTGAAGATCATTCCGACTCGGTCTGTGTGCAACCGAGTTGCAGTACTGCATAGTCAGCTGTTACATCGAACACCCATGGGCCTAGACAGCACACGGTGTGTTACAAGGTTAAGGGATGGTTTCATCTCCTAGAACTGAATATAGACCCCAAAAAATTGTCCGACAATTAAAACAATCTTCTCTAAAACCAGCAAAGTTTCAATGGCATTAAATTCTTCAAGCCACTAAAACTTCCTTGTAAGCCATTATCACTTCTACCAGAAACGGATACATTAAAATAAAATTCATGGTTGACACGAAGGATGTAGGCGCTCGATTGGTTAGGATCTTAGTACATGGCAAAATAGATAATCCTATTTTCCTATCTGAAATGACAGTTTGTTACGAACTGCTGTGTACAACAAACGACGGTGTCTAACGAAATATGAAAGTGTAATGTGCGAGTTCAAAGGTTCACAGAGTTCAAAATCCAGAATACACAACTCCAAAGATTTCACAGAGTACGAAGGTCCAAAGGGTGTCCTGCGAGTATGATCATTCGTGTGATAAAATTCCATGTACAATCCTGCACAAAATTCCTATAAGAAATATTCAACGACCATTTAAACGATGAACTTATCAACTCGAACGCCCCTGAAAGTAGGTATCGGTGTTCAAACGAGCCGTGAAATTCTTGAATGGCGTTAGACCTGGAACTCCGTTTCATGAGATCGAGCTTGAAGAAATTTGATAAGAAAGGAGAAACCGGGAGAAAAGCGAAACAGGAAAACAGGAAACAGATTAATCCGCGTTTGAACGAGAGAATTCTCGGTGTCTCGTGTAGGAACGCGATACCATCGTCTGCCGAAAATTCCCCAGCGAGAATCGCTTTTCCCCGAGGGAGGAGAGGAGAGGAGAGGATCAGCGTGTCGCACGACTGAAGAACATCGAGTTTTCGCGATCGCGAAAACTTTCCTCTCGGCCCTCGAGGAATGCATCGATATATGACAGCACAGTCGACTGCACCGAACGAAAATTGATCCGGAAAAGCGGGACTTATGGACTGTCAGCGTGTCCGACTTTCCTCTCTTCCATTTTTAATATCCTCCCGTTTCGACTACAATGCTGTCGCGCGATCGACTCCTACGAAAACATCACAGAAACTTATTATTATTTATTTACCGGAACTGCGGACATTGCTGCTCGAACAGCATCGATTGTTCGTTCTGATTCGAACAGTAGATTCTACATACACGTCAGCGAGAGGTTCATGATTTGGACATGTCAAATCTGCTATTTTGCAGATTATCCGTATTCAACTGTGATATGCCTTACGTCTGCTTGCGTTGAACACGGTTTTGTTGTATAAAAAATTACAAGAGCCGGTTCGGGTGATTGACAAAGAGCTGGGCTAATGAAGTTGATATATTTTAACAACTATTTGACAATAAAGATAATGTAATTATAATTTAGCTGGTGCTCTTCGAATTGTAACTGATTTGAAAGACGCTTGTGAATTTCCTGGTTGCGTCTCATGCATGCTTTCGTTATTCGACATGCTTATAGAATTTAACTGGTAAGACTTAGAAGGTACTTACGAAATACTCGAAACTATCCTAATTGTGTGCAAACATTCATAATGATTGAGCTTCATTAATCCAGTAAATTAGGTCAACTAAGTGATACAAATTAGTACGAAACATGATAATCTGTGTTTCATTGTATCTAACTGCTGATTCCATCTTAGAAGCAAGTATCATGCACTGTTTTCGTGCGTCTGACTAGTTGCCACCCCAAACACTGTTTTCGTGCGTTTTTCATTTGCAGAATTTTGTGAACAGATTCACTCTTTCATTTTCAGAATTTTCTGAAGCTATGCACAGAATCTTCCACTGCGTCAGGAAACGTGTTAGACGACTGCTTTACCAGGAACTACAAGGATTTCTTTAAAATTACCATAGCCCTGTCTTTGTTAACATAATGTTGGTAAATGTTCACTGACATGGTAAATGACCATTAATTCAACGTAATCGGTGATTCCAAAGTCAGGAAGATTTCACACAAGCAGTTTTCACGGGCGAACGTAAAGAGCGGGAGATTTTTCCGTGAGAAAAGACTTCTTATCCGCTACTTACAAACTACGTAAATGTCGTTGAGCATAGTCGCTCGGATCCTGAAGTAGTAACGTCACCTGGACTTCAGGAATCTCCGGGGTTAGCTGCCACGATCGAGACTTGCCTAACACCGAATACCAGCATGTTCTACGTGAATTGCATATCCATTCCGGTTCGATACGCTCCCCTTTCCATCCGAAAACTTACTTCTTCCAAGCTGTGACAAGAGTTCAAACTCGGTTTTCGAGTAGCCTATAACTGTCGCGCGGTGCTGCCAAAGAGACCAATCGTTGTATGTGTCCGCGTGAATTTTAAACGAATTACGGGCCACGAATAAAACTAATGCGTGATATTTTAGACGAGGTTAAATATCACTTTTCGTCTCAGTAGAAGTTTGTCCATGGAGGACAATTGGTTACTGTTCACTTTCGATAATTTGTTTTGCACACAGAAACGAAATATTCGTATAGTTTTTGCATCTGTACGTAAATTTTTTTAAATTTGTTTTCAGTTACACTCGTCATATATGAATTATTTGGTTAGTATATATTTAGAGGCCGTATACATATAACCATAAAGAAGAAGTGTGTAAACATCCCCCGTATCCGTGTTAACCAAATTTGTCGATTGTCCCTGCTCATTTCACACGTCATCAATCACTATGAAAGCTCCGGCTGACATCTCCCGACGTTGATTTACAATACTTTCAAGATACATTCCCTTGATGTATGAAACGCAAATGCGCAGAAAAATTTGAACCAATGTGTAGACAGTCACATATGCCATTTAAAAATTTAAGGTGATCTTCATATCTTTATAAAAAAGCAAAATTACAAAAAACTAATTACTACACTGTATATCCCCTTTAATATGACGCAATTTTTGTGAAAACTTTTTTCATGTAACCAATATATTACGAGTAATGTAAGGTGATCGAGTTAGGTGAATGTCACCCTGTATAATTAGTACATAAATACTTATATTGATATTAATTCGTATAAAAAAATATAATTTACATCTGTTAACTGAAGTATTCATATTCAAATATTTAGCGCTGATGCTCCTACTACATTATTAATTATTTATCTTTTTATTTTCAACTATGCTTCTATATTAATAACCAGTTTTTTTTTTGTAAAGATGGAAGCTTGACTATTAAAGTTGATTGTTATTAAATATCAACTGTAAGGGTAAAACCTTTTACTGCGCAACGAGTTAAAACAAAATTTTTCATTGAATAAGTGTTTTTGTTTAAACTATGAACGTCAAGAGAATGGGTTGTAAATAACACAAACACAAGAAATATAATACTTCGGTATTTTACAGCTTCCATTCTCCATTGTGTTTCTCTGAAGGGTGAAAATAAAAGTTGATTGATTTTTTCCCGTAAATTTCACGGCAACTGCACGGTCATCGTGATATTAAAGATATAATAAATGAACGCTGTTTATCAACGGCTCATGATATTTCTCATTTTTCTTATACCCGGCGTTGTTGATGCACCAACACATTAATTATTGCAAGGAATTTCATTTCTGACTGTTACACGGGTTCTCTAAAGTGGTACAACCTATTATCTCCGAAATCATTAGATAGCAACGAAATTTCTGCTGCATTTATGTAGTCGACTTTATATGACAGACACACTCTGTTTTAAAGAGAACTTTTTAAAAGCAACAATTTTATAATTAGCTGAAAGCCTGAAAATTTTGTAACGCCACGAATTTTCCAGAAATACGACATTTTTCCAAGGTTTGTGTAGTATACTTTATATAATATGTGGGACACCGACCCTTTTGTTTCAAAAATGTTATAATTACCTCGAAATTATGTAACAGAAAGAATCTTCCAGTGGTACAAAATTTAAAGAAAATTTTTTTATAGGTATTACGTGACCCGCTGCTGTCATAGTTAAGACACGAACTTTCCTGCTTCGAAAATTTCAAAATTAACTTGACATTTTTTAACAGCACTAATTTTCTCAGAAACCCGAAATTTTTATGTCGTTTTTATGGTGTACCTTACGTGATAGGTGGTTACCAACCCTTCAACTTCGAAAATTTTATAATTGTCTTGAAACTTTAAAATTTACTCATACCAAGAATCCTTTAGAAAGATCTGGAGTTTTCCCAAACTTTTTCTTTTTCCACCCTTTGGAACCCAATCCACTTTCTAGCCAATTAAAACCGAGAACGTTTCATTATTTACTTTCCTCTATAAGCAGACTCAAATTTAATACTTTTAATGTCGAATCGTCAATCTTTTTCTGATTCAATCTACTTATTAGATTTAATTAAATTATACAGCTATTGATTTTGGAGAACATTAACACGTACATTATCCCCTGACCTATGTACATGTGGTTGAAGAAAATTTTAACGTTAATTTGGCTTCTATGTTTCTGGTTTCTAACTCATACTAATACTTTCAAATTATTGTATTTATTTATATAAGTTTGCACAAACAATTGCATGTATTGGATCACTCACAATCAGTGTTCCGCGTCCAAATTATTTTGAGCCACATATGATTCGCAAGTAAACATTCTCAGCAAACGTGTTAATGACATAACGATAATATAAAACACAAATTATGCGATCCCATAGAAAAATATCTTCTTGCACCCTGAATTATATTGACAAACTTAATTCTTAGCATTATTTAACTTTTCTTCTTTTTTTCTATCCATAATAAACATAACAGTTAATGCGCCATTAAATTGGTAGTTAAAAAAAAGGACAAAAGGCATGGAAAATAAATAAATATTATGATGTTTTAACAAATAAATACATGGTAATTAGTAGAATTAAACGAATTTGTTTTTATGTGAACATTTTATGTTCTATTCAGTGATGCTCAGTATTTCGAAATTTTCAAGTTACATGTTATTCATTTTGTACAGTAGAAAGTTGTTTCTCGCGACAACTATAGTAATCAACGACACGAATCGTCGAATCCGGCGCGATGTCTGTTATCACAGTTCTACAGGTTATCGTGGTGTTTCAAAGATTCAAAGCAATTATCCCGTTCGAAACGCTTGTAATTGTGTCTGGCACTCCATGCGCTTATACCACTTCCGGAGTATAAAGTTTCCTTTTATGAACACTTTACATAGTCCGAATGCACTTTTCAAACATTCCGATTATTTATCACAACGGTGGCTTCAATATTTGCTCGTTTACCCCATATTCGATACCAACAAATAAATTGCAAAATAAGAAGAAAAAAGTTTGTTTCAAAATAATTATACCATTGCAACTTTGTAGAATTTTATCTAAATTTCACTTTTTGGTAAGTTAACTGTGAATTGTTGTGCGAATGTATTTATAAATTTTTTGCAAACATCTACGAGTATCAGAATTTATTCTCTTAATACAACTGACGGAATTTAAGTATTCTGAAACTATAATTTGTGCTTGAAATATTTACGAAATAGAATCCTTAATTCATTGATTTTATAAAAGCCTCTTTCACGTATTTGGATAGCTTTTTGAACTCGTAAACGAAAGTGTGTATTCTCAGGTTTTTCAAGAAACTATTCATTATTAAATATATCTAAAGTTAATTGTTAGGTACATTCTGAAATTATTAATTATTAAGTGCTGCCACTGAACATTTATTTGTATCACTGTGTGAATAAAATACATAATCCCTCATATAATAAGCTTATTAACAAAATCGATTTGAATAATTACAAATAATATTACGAAAAACAACATTCATACAAATTCTTTACAATAAATGTTGAAGTACTAAAATCTCATGATGCTACTTTAACTTTCAATCTATCACGGAAGTTTCAGTCACTGAAATATTTTGTTTCGTCGCTTTTTCCCACTTCCCCCATTTTTACAACAACTCGTGTATCGCTCCACCTTTGAATAACCGTCGAAACTTTCCCAGATATAATTCCCATAAATATCAAGAGTAGCAGTTGTCTGGCATTTCATCGGGACCAGCAACACGTACCGACACGATGAAATTTTTCCTGTGTGATTGCAATGGTGAAGTTGAGGTTTATTTGAACGATAAAGCTTTCAAACATTGGCCAACTACATAATTTGGCGAATGCGTGCACCAAGTGCGCTTGTGAGTCGCTATATCGTTACTTTACAGACGAAAAAAACGACGTAAAAATCTGTTCGTTGAAATTACATGTTCGTTAAAAATATAAAATATATGGTAGAAAAGAGTTGATAGAAAAAATGAAATAAAAAAGTTTGGAATAGAAAAACGTACATAAACACGGCTTGCAGTATTGCAACAGAATCTTTGAAGATAGCAATTACATTGCATGTAATTAAAATTTAAAATTTAAATGATACATTTTTGTTGTAAATCATGTCAGAAAAGAGTGCTGAATTTCTGTAATTTATATATTTTTACTGAGTTTAAAGCGTTCGTTAAGCTCGTGGCATAAATTGTAATCAATTGTCCAGCATTGCGACTGTAAGTTTAAAAATACAACATTGTTTTTCGCAAACATCAAAGGAAACAAAATAGTGGCGCTCTGATTTTCACATACAGTGACCTAAAAGCTTCGTGAAATCCGTGATCTCTAATTCATGTTATAAACAAATTTTTCGTATTCTACACCAGTCGAAAATACGTTGTTTTGCTTTTACAAACACTGCACGGGCGAATTTTTTTGTACATTTTCGTCGAATCCTCCCGCGCGTTATTTGTTATTTAAATACCTTCCATTAGCTTTAGCATTCGCGTGATACTGTCGGTCAGATATTTCTTTCCGTTTTGTTTACCTATTTTTTTGTGCATGAAGAATTTAAAATAAATATATAAATAATCAAGGTGCAGGTTGAATAAAAGAAGGAAGAAATTACGAAGAATGACGAAATTAATTAAGTTATTTCGCTAGGATCATGAACTGTATTAACCCTTTGACTGCGGACTACTTCGAAGTGAGGCAAACGTTGCGTTCGGTCCAGCTGCAATGGTATGTACTGAGCCATTGCACCGAACGCCTATGGGCGTCGCCAGTACACCATGAGCGGCATTAGTCTATAGGCACCGTTCGCAGTCAAAGGGTTAAATGGATTAATAATACTATTAAAATTATATATCGATGGAACAAATAGTATGTGAATGTAGTCAATCATAAATAAAATAATTATTATAAATTTTCATACAAACGTACATTTACAAATGCTTTGTTTTCGAGTGACAAATTTTTAATGTGGTTCATTATTTAAAAAAAAATCTTACGATCGACTAAAGTGTCGAGTACATAAATATGATCTATAGTCGAACAAAATAAGTACAATAGGGCAGGTAATGCCTTATTCCACAATTTGACGTACAAAAGTCTTTCTAAAATAATGTTACACAATTTATTATATTTCTTTGAGAATGGAAAAATAACACAAAAATATCCGTGAAAGTAGCCGTGACAAAATTGTCTCCATTTCTACGACTTATTTTATTTTAAAATAAGAGTAACAACAACGTTTTCAGAGTTTCTTCCATTTTCGAATATAAAATATTTGCGGTCGAGAACGTGTCCTATTATTAATAATTTTATTTGATTGTGCGGTTCTGCACGATTTCACCGATGCGGAGAGGGAGATTTTGCAACCGGAACGACGAGAAACTTTCAATGTAACGATCCCGTTCACCGAGTGGCCGATTCTATTACGATTTTTCAAGGGGCGTGCTTTCACCCTTGGTAACATGAACAGTCTAATTTCAGGGCAAATCTAATATCTTCCGCTAGGTTAACCGTATTTCGTGGAGCCCTCGCCCTTGCGAAATACCAAGCGCCGCGAAAATGACGGGGGAAAATCCGTAAAGACGTTGGACGGGGCAACAACCCCGAAACGCGCCACCCTTTTGTATTTAATCGGAGGTTGCTCGAGGACCTTCGTCGTGGAAAATTCGTACTTTTCGAAAGATCGCCTTGAAGCATGAGAGAAATATTCGACCCGCATTTACGGATGTAAGATTCATTATAAAAAATTTGTTTATAAAATTTAATAGACTGTTTTTGTCGCGAAAAATCAGTTTCTCCATTTTCATGTGTAATGACTAGACTGCGGATTTTTATGCAATTTAACACATTCACACATATGCAACGTGTATATGTTACAAAGTAAGTAAAATAAGAAATATATTTTGTCACATTTAAAGCATAAAGTACAATTTTGTCGAAGTTCCATTTCTTTAACTACATTAAAACAAAAAATATTTATATCTAAAATTGAATATTTGCATAAACATTCACTGTCTAGGAATGAATATATTGGGTTGAGTCATAAATAACTTCTGATTTGTCTTCTTAAATTCATTGATGATTTCTAAAAGGATGATTGTTGTAGCTTTTACAGTGTGTCTGACAATTAGTTTTAGGAATACTTATCTTCTGATGTGAAACAAGAATCAGCAGCCTAGATAAATTATTTGAGTGTTTCGAAAGAAAACGTCTACTATACTTTTGGAATTATAGAGAATGGTGCCCTACCTATGTGTACCAAAGATGGTTGCAAAATTTCAAAAAAATCCGTTGGACAGTTTCCGAAGAATCCTGCACATAAGTAACCCCTTTTTTCATACCCGACGTACATACGGTACACTTGAGACAAAAGGTATACTGTATTCTGCCACAAACAAAAATTATACGCATAGCTCAAACTAAGAACAACAAACTTTCCAAGCCTCATTTTAATATATCTCTCAGTTTTCTTGCAAACAGTTCCCAAAAACAGCTATTTTTGGTGCAAGGCTTACACATCGTCCACTTAACATAGAATACTGTATTCTAGAACAAACAAAAATTGTACGCATAGCTCAGACTGAGAACGAGAAACTTTCCAAGTTCCATTTCAATGTCTCTCTCAGTTTTCTTGCAAAAAAATACTCCAAAACAGCTACCTTTCTTTCAAGGCTGACATGTCGTCCACTTAATACACAATACTGTATTCAGCTACAAACAAAAATTATACGCACAGCTCAAACTAAGAACAACAAACTTTCGAAGTTTCTTTTCAATATCTGTATCAGTTTTATTACAAAAATTCCTTTATAAGACAGCTATTCTTCCTGTAAAAGTGAAAGGCCTTTTACAGTACTAAACTCTTTCTTTTTAACACCCTGTATAACGAACGACTGGGGGAAACATTAACCGGGATGGCGTCAATATTTATGAACGCGAGACATACCCCCGGGAATATTGGGAGTTTATTACCTAAATGCATCGCGTTGCCAATAATCCGCGTCGCCTATCAAAGCGATCAGCCCGCGTGAAAATATCATGCGGGAAAGCGGTGCGGCCGGTTGCTGCGGGAGGGGGTACGGCGAGAGGGGTAGAATTTAAACGGACCGAGATTTGGGACGATGCTTTTAAGGGATTGCATCGGTCAATTTTAGAAGCGGTGAGTTCGCGGCCCGCCCCGCAAAGTAGAAACGTAATAGAAAGTTCCGCAATTACAGGTTATAATTAAAGGGCTGCGAGCAAGAGGCGACGGAGCTGGCGAAAGCGAGGGTTTCGCTCGGTCGAGAGAAATCGTTCGAGGAAAAATGCCGGCCCGAAAATTTCCCTCACAGCCGGGTAGCACATTGTAAGCACAGCCAGACGTCCACTTTTCCCTGTTGCCACTTCGCTTTTATCGGTGCTTGAGCTTTGACTTCGTTTTAATTCACCGCTTTTCTTTTTGTGATACAAGTAATTAATATATTTATTTCTCCTTTGTTTAAGTTTTATCTTTGTTATTCGAATGTTCCTTCTATCGGTACAAATAATTCATAGCCGAATTCCAATTATGTGATACCAGCTATAAGCTTCATTTTTAGACTTTGCCTCACAAAACTATCCCAATTAAGCTAACTCTTTCATTGTTCAGTCTGTAAGACGTACGGGCTAAGCAGAAAGTACTATGCTGGTAACAGCCACTGCATTGGCACGAACGTGTCACTTGTGTCAACAAGAACTACTTTAATGACAAAACTGTCTTTTTGTCAATGTTCCTGTTGAGTTCCAGTTCGCTAACAAGCACGAGACGCACCTGTCCGTTCTGTGCAACTTTAACATTGAACTACATCTAGTTTTTTCTCATAATTATAGTTTCATCTCATTAGTATAATTTTGCAATGTAGAATTTACTTGCACACAATTTTTTCTTAATTCATAATGTAATTTCATTATAAATACTTCCGTTTGGTGTTTCTTTACATAAGATCAATAAAACAAATGAGCAGTCAATAAGAGAAACAGGAAAAAAGTAACGAATATTGAAACAGTAAAAAGACAAGAGTTTGTTAATCTCTCTCTCGAAATTTGAACGACGAAACTATCCCAGAACTTGAAATTATAGTTGTAGAACGTCGAAGAGAATTAGTCTTTGAAAATATTACATGAACTCGTCACAGCGATGTCGGTCGATTATGATAAATTCAACAGTGAGCGAGTTAATGCACGGTTCGTTCAGCACCGCGAGAACTTCGATTCTGACAGTGTTAATATTCCCAACGTTCGCGTAGTCGATTATTTGCCAAACAAAGGTATTATTTGAATTCGAGGAGGAAATTCTTGCGTGCGCCGCTGAACGTGAACGTGTGCGAACACCATTTATAAACATCTCCGTGCAAACACAATCGATGACGATACAACAGTTAACCCGTAACGAGTGGTTCCGAGGCGTTGTTACACACGTGCAAGCGTTAATGACTGTTCCGTGCATCCGGCGCCATCATGCAAACACATTTGCAGTATAACCGTGTCACGGCGGCGCCTTCGTAAACAGAGTGCACCGTTCGCAAACGCGTGTATTAATTTTCTGCGTCGAGGAAACGGTCTCAGAGGCACGTTTCGTAGAAACGAGAAGAAAATGTAATTGTCTTCAACACTCTGAGAACGATCAATCCATGTACGCGCTGTGAAAAATCATACACCGTGTACTACGGGCCACTGCATGAAACTTTATTGTGAAAGTTGCATCAGTAACTTTTCCGGAAGAAATAAATGTAAGCTGTTTGGGTTACACATAGGCACGATATTTTTATTTAGACATTACTTGTTGCTAGTGCATCATGAAGTACTTGATATTGGGTCAATAGAAGTTCAGGTGTTCACAGGAAGTGCAAGTATATTTATTTGGAAAGTACCATGCGCCGATATACAGGAATTGTATTTTAGAGATGTTATGTTAGGTAGTAGAATTTTGGTACGTCAAAAGGTGTCAGATCTATGTCAAGTTGGCAACGCTGAAGACGGAGAGTAGGAGCATTGGTACCCGTCTCTGTCCACTTCCAGAGATAAGAAACAGAATTATCGGACAAGTGTCGATTTTGAAGATGTGGCCGGTTTAGGTACCTGCTGAGTTTTCTTCAATTTCTGGCGTTCCTGCTGCAGATACGATGATTTGAGGTATACCATCTTCAAGCTCGTTAAATTCTGCGTGAGATATGTACCCTGGTACCCGTCTCTGTCCACTTTCAGAGATAAGAAACAGAATTATCGGACAAGTGTCGATTTTGAAGATGTGGCCGGTCTAGGTACCTGCTGAGTTTTCTTCCATTTCTGGCGTTCCTGCTGCAGATATGATGATTTGAGGTATACCATCTTAAAGCTCGTTAAATTCTGCGTCAGATAGGTACCATGGTACCCGTCTTTGTCCACTTCCAAAAACAAGAAACAGAATTATCGGACAAGTGTCGGTTTTGGAAATGCTGGTTTAGGTACCTGCTCAGTTTTCTTCAATTTCTGGCGTTCCTGCTGCAGATACGATGATTTGAGGTATACCATCTTAAAGCTCGTTAAATTCTGCGTCAGATAGGTACCATGGTACCCGTCTTTGTCCACTTCCAAAAACAAGAAACAGAATTATCGGACAAGTGTCGGTTTTGGAAATGCTGGTTTAGGTACCTGCTCAGTTTTCTTCAATTTCTGGCGTTCCTGCTGCAGATACGACGATTTGAGGTATACTATCTTAACAGAGGGATTGAGGACGGTTGGACAGTGAGACGGGTGGCAGAGTCGTGTCATTTTTCACTCATATTGAATATGAATGAACTTTAGCAGATTTTAGTCTTTATATAAGAATATACATATTATGACACATACACTTACGATTTATTCATAAAATTATAGCATTTCGTTATAAAACATATGCAACATAAATACAACTGTATTACATATTATATATATATATATATATATATATATATATATATATATATATATATATATATATATATGTGTGCACGATTAACGCACAAAGTATTTGACAGGAATGGGGTTTACAAATATATTTTGAACATTCGTCACATTTTGCACTGTACTTATTATCACTATGTGTGCACATATAAGACCTGGAACGCTTTTTAGTGGGCGAGGGTTTTTTATTCTTTGTTATACATTTTCCTCTGGTTTTTTGGATTACATTTCTGGCGTGTTTATGAAACACAGCTTCCTTATTTTCAAATACCCGACTGTTAAACACCCTACTAATAACACAAGTGTAAACATTTACAAAGCGTAATCGGTCGAGTCTTGCAAATGCATCGCGAACCTAAGTTTCATGCAGGAATATTGTATGTAAAATAGAAATACGCGTGAATAAAATTTTCCGCATTTCCAGTCTCGTTTTACATCTCGTCTTCAAAAGGAACATTTGAAAAGTTGCATGCGCGGAAGAATGACCCTCGAAAACAGTATAGGCGAACAGATATTTCTCTGCGACAGTATGCGCCTATGGGCTGCAACACTTGGAAGTACAAAAACCATCCTGGTCGCTTCGCTCGGTCTCCCTCGTCACGAGATTCCATTCCAAGGAACTAATGGGAGACGTCGAAAGGGATGGAATGGGTGGGTGAGGGGAAATGAGCGGAGTGGGGACGGGCAGAGGGGAGTGGACCAGGAACACGGACCACCTTGCAGTTTTATTACGGTCGTGGACCGACATTAACGCACCCCAGCTATCATTACGCGTTTCAGATCTCCACACCCCAGCATTCGTTCCGCAACGAGTCCGCTGCACGAAATATAAAAGGATACAATAAAGCTTCGGTGTTAAGGGAGGATGATTCGAGGCGGTGCCCTTATTCGTACGGAGATATTTCTTTCGCACCCCCTGCCTGCTTCTGCGACAATACATATGCTTTGCCATGTGCTAGGAAATGCCGCTCTCTTTCTCCAGTTTTTCCTGTCGCCTCGCGACACGATTTCGCTCGATCTTTTCTCGGATCTGAGAGCATTTGAAAGGGTGTTTAGTATTCGCATTACTATAGGATGTCTAAGAGACTCTGTTTTACAAATCGACATTGTGTTGAAGTGAACATTTTATGAAACACCACGAATGCTGTAACTTTTGATCAGGAGTTGTATGGAGGATTAGATAGTAATGATCAGCATGAGGTCCAAAATTATTTTCACATTGATTTTGTTTAGTTAGAATTATGATTATGTTAACCCCCTTACGCAGAGGTGTCTCGTACGAACCTACGTAATTCATCCCTTTTGACACTTCAATACATACACTATCGTCCATAAGTATTAAGACTCCTGTAACTTGAGTCAGTGTCACCCTTTGACGTTTGTCGAGAGCTGAGGCATTTACGTTGAGAATCCTGATATGCATTATACAAAGTTATGAATAAATTGTTATTCGTTTGTGTTGGGTTAATATGTCTTTTGGCGGCACATCCCGGTGCAACAATACAACATTTTACCTAATTTTTATACTTCTATTATTCTCTGATGGATTAAACACACTCTTAGCTTATTAACAGTTTCATAGATGAAACTAATTAAAGATAAATACGAAGCCATTTTCGTAGGCTTCGAACGGGTCAGTACGGATACTTTATAATGCTCCATTTTTTTAATGCACTAAAGCTGTAGTCTCAGTTTCTATTTATTAGGTTCATATAGGTATTTTATCTAACTATAGAAACACTAATAGCCAGAAGGCCAAAATTAATGGGAGCAGTAATTATAGACCAAGGAAAAGTGTATGTACAAAGACATTGTAAGATATGGTAAAACACTTACTGATTAAAATATAATTTTAATTATTCACAATTAGAATAAGTCGCCTTTGAGAAAAAATGAACTGAATGAGTCGTTGTGAATGGGGATGATTATATCTGAATATGAATAGTTGAACACTCTATAATAAGAACTGTGAAAGTGGAGACGTATTATTTATTTTAAACGTCGTAATTAATGATTTCATGTGAAGGTCTTAAAAAAGTGTATTATTTTTAATTAATTTGCATAAAGAATATTACGATATAGTAACGTATGTACGTAACCCTGGTGTTCTAAAATATAGAAGAACGTGTATTCATATTCTCCAATGATTTCATAACATTTTCAGGCTTTTCCCAAATTCGACAGATGTCTTAACACTTATGGGCGGCAGTGTATATGCGTACGCGTAACAGTATTTCGGAATGACCCTGTATTTCTTCGATCGAGTACGCGTTTCCAAAGTTCGCAAAGATTTCAACGAGAAGGGGGAATATTTAATTTGAATTCGTCAGAGAGACATCATGGGTCGAGACGTCCCGTGATTACTCTGGGCCCTTCAACGGCGGTTGCATGATCCGACGAAAATGGTTGTCCCGTGTCAAAGTTAGTTCGAGTTGGGGGCTCTCGTGAAATTTCCAGCCAGCGAAATGAACGTATCTCCGGCGCAGATATCATTTCGCGGTCTGTTCCGTGTAATTTCGTCGGTACGCTTTTACGTCCCACGAATCCCGGCGTCGTAAACACGGCCGACCGACTGTAACAGCAAGTTCTTTTACGATAGGCGAAATATTGAGTCGCTGTACAGATTCCAGCGGATTTTTACAGTGGGCGAGGCACTCGAAATTATCACCCGCGTTACTCGTTAACCGTTTAGGTTGTTTGGAAAGGTCCTAGCGAAATTTAATGAAAATTTGTAGGCGAAATGTTTGTATAAGGTGTATACTTTATTGTAAAATGCACGCACCGTTTCTTTTACACGTTGACTGCGGGGGGGGGGGGGGGGGGGGGGGGGGGGGGCACTAGCGATCGGCAGCAGACATTTTTTTTCATTAAATAAGTAATAACTAATAACTCTTTTAAAATTTGGGGATAATATTAATATTGTAATAATAGTATAAGATGTTACCTATCTGTTCAAAGAGTAAAATATTCTTTTCCTCCAGAATTTATATTTAAAATCGAATATTATATCGTGTCTGACTATGTGTGGCAGGTTTCACCGGGGCATTCAACATATTAATGACATTTCACCATTTAGTTGGTAATATCACGTTTCTATTTTCAAAGAAGTTTTAATGTTTTTGAACAAAGAATTGTGATTATCGATCATCGATTCTTTTTGTGGTTAAAAAGTTATTTTAATACGTTAAATGCCGTGGGGGTCATCTGTGACCGATACCATACATTTAATTTAATTAAATAATTATTGATTGTCGTACAATTCTGAGCAAACTTCACATTGTGACAATAATGTAGGAACTCAAGAACATGATTGAGTACTCAGATATTTTTTTTCTTTACAATTTACATCGAAAACAGTCAATTATATCGTGTCTGATTAGTTGTGGCTGTTTTCACTCTGTCGCTGAGTAAGTTAGCTATTAATAGCTGTAATCTCGTCATTTTTACAAATATGCAAATAAAACTTTGTAATAGTATAGTTCAAAAGCTGTACTATTGAATAAAAGTATTTTTGAAAATCCATTTTTTCGACTTATCTAGGTGTATGTAGCCTCGTCGTATCGGATGAATACAGTGGATGTAGTAGGATATATAAGCTAAACTACAGCAATTTTTAATGGCTTTTCATCAAACCGTATGATCTAGCGTTGTTTATCAGTAGAAATACGACTCCTTTTCTTTGCAACAATTCTGGACGTTTTTGTTTAATTGTTACGTTCAACTGACCCCTCTGTAAACGATGCTTGTCCAAATTAAG
This sequence comes from Macropis europaea, assembly GCA_916610135.2. Lineage (NCBI taxonomy): Eukaryota > Metazoa > Arthropoda > Insecta > Hymenoptera > Melittidae > Macropis > Macropis europaea. Next base: position 21,866,815 of record OU744344.1, read on the forward strand.
CCTCTAATTATTTGACAGAAGTTCATAATAAGTCATTTTTTTTCAGTTCCAGCAAGTACAAATAATGACAAATGTTTCAAGTAAAAGATATAGGGCTTTATGGAAGACGTATGATACAATAATTATTTTTTTGTAACTTGTTCATATATCGAGATGTGAGGGTCACTTACAGTTTTTTTACCTTGAACAGCATATATTCTTGTATAGCAATCGAAATAGCATCAAATGCTGGATAAAAAAGGTACGTTGAGAGCTTTTTTATATGATTTGGATAGTGTGCAGTGAATCCGAGGTGTTTCACACAAATTGCATATTTAATTAGCAATCAATATTACTGGTAATTTATCAAAATTAATTACTATTTCGTGTTCGATTAATGTTCCGAAACTAATGCGTTATCGTTTGACGTAAACATTTTCCAAGGAATTAATCTCGCCGCAATTATGTTAAAAGCATTTCCAATGGGAAGCAGAACGTGTGGCGTAGAAAAATATCAGGTGAACATGCATCTAAAACATCCGGGATTTACTTTATGCGTTAAAGAAAGAAAGCAATTTTATGATTGAAGGAGACATAAAATCTATAAAATATAATTATTAGACAAACAAATAATAATATAATATTATTCAGATATAACAAAAATCTAAAATGTATATTAACAAATCTTGAAATTGATCATTATATTTATAATAACTAAATATAAACTGAAGTTTGAAGGCATTATGTGTATTATAAATATTATAAAACCATAAACTATTATTTTAAAAATAATTTCAAATAAATTAAAATATTTCGTTGCGAATGTATCTAACAAGGAACGTCACCCAATTAACACACACCGATTTTGTTGAAACTATGCATATAGGTAAAGCATTCGAAAATATTTGATACGTATTTTTTTTTATTGGCGGATATTCATGTTTCGGGGGGTGAAACCTTCCCTTCAAAGTTGAGGAATGAAAACCTTTTGAGGCGAATAATTTAAAAACTAACAAACATAGAAACAAATGGTACGCTCAAAAATTACTTGAGTTTGAACATTAATATCCGCCGATAAAAAAATGCGTGTCAAATATTTTCGAATGCTTTACCTATGTGCAAAGTTTCATAAAAATCGGCATGTTTCAATTGGGCGACGATCCTAGTAAAATATGTTTATTTCTAAAATTTCTCTTAACCTCGTTCTCTGAATTTCGCAAAAAATACTTGCAACTCGTGAATTTCGCGTGCAAATCATTCACAGTAGACGGCTTGAATTAAATACTGGAAAAGAGTAGAATTCTACTTCGAATTCACGGAAATAATTTTCCGACTACAACGTTGCTATGCCAAATGATTTTTCTACGTATAGCTACGGTCTATACGTTACACGATGAAACGGAACGCTCTCAAAACGAGAATAAAATCAACGTAATTACACGGTGTTCGGTCTTACGGGGGGGGGGGGGGGGGGGGCGCACTTACAAAGCACAAATTGAATTTATCTTTTCTATGTTATTTTTAATATTTATGCTGGCTGCTAATACCAGCGCGCCTTAATTAAAACAAGCACGAGCCGCGCGCGTCGGTCGCCTTTACACGCGAACTCACGATTTAATTAATTCACCGACGTTAAATCCGATGGTATTCGTAGCAAACATTTCGGAAACCGAATTTCCCGCTGCTAGCCGACCAAGACGACACGCTGCATCGCTACGATGCATTTATTTATACGTTATTAAATTCCTTTATCAATCAGAAACGACGTTCTCGTCAGCGTGGAAGTGCATTTACTGTTTCGTTAATACGTTGACTGCCCTGATTGTCACCTATGATCGGCGCCGCAGATTGAATTTAATTGGAGCATCACTAATATTTATAAAATTTTGAGAAACATTAGCATCGCAATGATAACATGAAATAACGCGTACATGATCGAATAATCACCTGTTTTTCCATAAATATGGACATGTGTATTAACAATGTTGCGTTTTAACATTTTGAGTGCCGTGTCACCCATATCTGGGTGACAGATAGATTCAATCATTATTTACTTGATCATGTAAAATATTAAAAATATACCTAATCAGCTGTAATAGAAACAGTAAAAAAAATAATGAATGTTACTGACATTATTAATTAGAAAAGGTAGAATTCATGGTTACATTCATTTTGTATAAAACTTGAGGAAGTTTACCATGTTCAGCTAATGGAGCGTGACACTCACAGTATTAACAGTTTCTTGGGTCCCTAATGTTTTCCTAAAATTGATTATCTTGGCCATTTTTGTGTTATTTATATCCATTACTTTAGAATTTGATTTTATTTCTACTGGGTTATTTATTTCTTTTCACCGACAGGTACGCTCATCGATTTGTTTTTCGTGTTTATTACTTAAATCAGTGATGGTCACCAGAGCAGCGGCCTTTCCCCACTCTAGCTCCATCCTCCTCATATAAAAGTTATAGTATATTCCTATACAGAAGAGTTTCCTCTCAACAGGACGTCTGGTGGGAGGTTTAAGTCCCTTCTTTCGCCGACCTGACTATAGACGTGATTCTTCCGTTTTACGACGTTACCACGTGTCCAGATCAGTGTAACGATCTTCATCCTTACACCCCTAGCGTTTGTATTAAATCCGCAATGATCCTGGCGCGAAGGATACTCTAACGTCGTGCGGCCATCGTCCTCGCAATTATGAAAATCAGTTTAATTAATTATGCGGATCGTAGCGCACACCCGTTCGTTCTGCAACGGACGTTAATCCGAGGGATCGATGTATCTAGGCGTCGGCGATTACATAACGATTACTCGATTTTCGAACTAGTAATTAGAGTCTGATTTTATGATACGTTAATGAGAACACTCTGAAACTTCTTTTCGTACTGAATAAAACGAATTCGGACGTAAAAGTTAGTTGTTATCGTCAAGTTACTAGGGGAGCTGCATTACGTCACTGGAAGTTTAGAATTCAGTCAGATGTATTGCTTGAAATTGGTCATATAGATGTACAAGTATCTGAAAACAGAACTGATCATGTGGTACCGGATTCAGTATGTTCTTTTGTAAATTATTAATCCGTTTAGTTTGTGTTCTGTTGTCTTTTGTATTCTGAAAGCTTTGAGGAATCTGATGAGGTATGGAAGTGTTAGAATGTCTTCAATGAAAACTACCACAGAACTGATCTTAAACTTATAGTGAGTGATGAATGTGGAGCTGGACACTTAGAAAAGCTAGAAATTTTCAAAATCCGGTGGTTGAAAAGTTGAGGACACGGTAGAAAACGTATTAAGAAGATGTATAGTTCAACAAATTTGTTCACATCATGAAAAATACTGGAAAGAATTTTTTAAATGCCTTGAACACGAAGATAATGATTTCTTCCACGTTTAGTTAGAATAAATAACAACAAAGTATATTTTTAACAAAGCTCTACGTTTATCTTCCGGTTAAAAATGTCTGCTGTTCTTTAAAAAAAATATATCGCGGTGTATTTTTTATTTTGGTCCAGTTATACATGTTATAAAACAAAAAATAAAAAAGGAACAGTAAATTTGGGTCATACCATTTGCAGTTCACCTCAATTATTATTTCTATTACAAGACATATTTTATGTGCTATTTTGAGTAATGCATAAGTGAATCTTGAAAACAGTAGTTAGATTGATGATTCATCTGATAAGTAGTCAGATCACAACCACATGATTAGTAAATTTATCACTGTACGCTTCGCTTTGATTTGGTATAATGGGAGCCTAATTGCTCTGAAACTAATTAGACTATTGGAGTAATGGTTGCTACTGAGACTACCTAAATTCTGATGGAAGCCCCATTTCTCCTGATTTTAAAGTTAATTAACGAAATGCGGATTGCTTCTGTATATTATCAGATATTCATATTCAATAAATACCACTTGGAGACCTAGAGTCTAATTTACTCGTATGACACTTAATAACTGAATATTAAATGAAATGAGCTATCTCTGAAATGAAATTTCTTATTAAATCAAATATGCTTCTACTTCTTCTTTATCTCTGCCAATATTAACTTTTTGCAAAGTATTGTTCACAAAAATTTGCCATTTTGTGTTCTCAGCAATCGTAAAATATTGTTGAAAGGAGTAATTAGTATTTTGCATACAAAACTCCGATTGGTGTCGTTAAACTAATGCTAAACTAGTATGAAAAAATGAAAATTGTACAATGATAAAAGAATCAAGATTTAGAAAACTATTGTATAATGTGTCCGAATAGATACGGAATTTTCCACTGTGACAATCGACGTGTTAATTTAACCCTTTCAGCCCTATGAACCCATACATCGATCGCAAAAAAATCGTTCACTCCGTGCTACAGACCACAATACAGGTCGGTGCACAGCAGTTTATCATACTCTGACAAACTTATTTATTTATTATATATGTTTCGTCAACCATATTACAATTTACCACACTAAAACAACTCAGCAATTGAAATTATACATACCGCAATAACGAAGCATTTAGTCGAACGCGTTCTGTGCATAGAAAATGTCATCACCCGCACGGTCTCTCCAAAGTGTCACGGTTGAAGCAGCCGAATTATCGAATCTAGCCAACCTAACCTATAATCCTACCGAACGACACACTTGAGCACAATTCCTGAACCCCCTGATAAACGCGTACGGTACAATCCTTCACGAGAATCCGTGAAGAAGAAAAAAAAAGAACAGGACAGAAAGCATTTACGTGGAACGCGCGACTGCGGCGCCTTGAAGTGTGCAACGTTGCATGCAACGCTGCACAAAAAGAGGCGTCGTGTGAACGCGCCTTGACGGAGGCGGCTCGAATAAAATGACCGTAAAATAATTCCTTTCTGAGCGTCGAAATGGAGGGCGTCTCGATCAACCGATCGAGAGCAACAATGCCGGAAAAACAAAGCCATCCGGCCCGCTACTTATTGTTACGCCGAACAAAGGCTTTCTTGCTTCTGCCGCTAATAAACGGAAATACACCACGACCTGTTACTCAGCTATTCACAATGTGCAGAACGAACGGGGCGTTTTGTTCGGTAATCGCGACCCCACGCCGCCTGTCCGCGACGACGACGACGCCTGTTTCCGTCGAAAATTTATACGGATTAAGCGGCCGGACGGCAGTTTTTACGGGTTGCCCGATAATGGAAAATCAATCGAGCATCGATACGTACACGGTTCGTTTGCAGACGCCCCGTAATTGCTCACCGCTAATGCGAAATCGATAAACAGTTATTCTTCGTGGTGGACGCGTCGAAATTCGTCATACCGGCGGTGTCGGATCGAATCGAGATCGTGAAATCGTGACGATTGCAAATTGCTGCGAACGACGCTATCCGGGTGCGCTGAAATGATGCACCAGAAATAACCAACACAGTCATTTATTGAAATGAGTTTTCTTACATCTTTCCAAATGTCTGCACCTTGTAAATTATTGTAACTATATCTCTGCAACGCTTCCATCTGTACAAATCTATTGATTCTACACTTCGCTCTAGAAATTATTTAACTTTTGCCTGAAATGTTTGCCGATACCTTCGAATAGTTTCGTAGATGATTCCGTGGTCATATTAAAATGGGACACCCTGTATATACAGACACATACTCAGCAAAATAGAGTGCATTGGGGTAGACGTAATCATCAGCGTAGTTATCATGTGCATGCACTAGGCTTGGGACCTGTCAGGATGATAGGTGTTGAAGGTTAATACGGTAGGACTAGGTATACTCCTCTGATTGGACAGGATATCTCCGCGATGCGCATACTAAATTATAATTATTGTAATAACACCACTATTCTCCATTCTCGCCTTTAGTTTGACGTTCACTCCTGTACATTGATCACATGAAGCTCTATTGTTCCATAGTAAGCTATTGGGTTAATTTTAATTCTTATAGTTTATTTGCCGTTGACATACTTCCACGCCGCGACGTTCTTCATTTCAGAATGTTTTTTTCTGTATAAGAGCAGAGAGTTTGTAAGTATCAACGATACTTTCAATTAACACATTGCCAACCGATTTACACTTGATTAGGTGCTGAACACCTAGTGTCTTAAACCACTCTTGTGTCCGTAATACAGCGATCAATGATACAAACTGTGTAAATTGAACTCATTGTGTCTATCTAAATGTAAAACAAACCTAATTTTTTAGGATTTATTGTTATATTTTCAATTGTTCAACAACGAGCATCCAAAATATCCGGTTCCTTTCAAGATCGCCGTTATACAAGCGATGTTCAAGTTTTCCCGTATCAATAAAAAAATTTTATCCGTAGCTTATTCTATAAACTCTGTAGAATAATTTCGTAAATCCTCGGGGATTATGTCTCCTGTGTGGCTCGTAACAGACGGTATTCTTCTTTTTTTATATATATATATAATCCAGCATCGAGTGCTGCGGTCATTACCCGAGGGACCTGCAGTTTTAAGTGGAATTCGAACCGCTCGGCGTAGAGTGGCTATAGTCGCCTCTAGTATAGAGCCCACTCTCGACGTAGGGTGGCTATAGTCACCTCTAGTATAGAGCCAGCCCTAGACGTAGGGTGGCTATAGTAACCTTTCGAAAATATCTTCGATAGTCACTTATATGTATATCTTGAACAGTCATTTTCAGTAGTGAGAGGGTTAATTGTGAGAAACGACGTTTCGAAAATATCTTGAATAGATACCATTAATAACGAAACGGTTAATTGTGAAAAACGACTCTTCGAAAATATTTGGATAATCACCTGTACAGATGTACACCTTTAGATAGTCACCTTTAGTAACTAAGGGGTTAATTATGAGAAACAGGATTTCGAAAATATCTTGGAGTTGCTAATCGATCGTGTTCAACAATTCTCGGTGTACAGAGGGTTAGGTTGCAATACAGTCGATGTCTCCGAAGGCACACGCACATCATATTCGAGGACACGTTACAAACCCGCTGACGACCGAGGATATTCGTTGGTCGTGTACCTGCGCTTGCAGACGGCACATGCTGACACGCCCGGGACACATTTACGTACGTAGCCGAAATTTATGGACGGTTCGCGAGAGTTGACGAATTTTATGTCCCTCTAATGGCTACGCCTAAAGGAAACGCGAAACCGATCTACCGAAATTTGCTTACGTGCAACGTCCTATGCTATCGTGGGGTTTGATTGAATGAAGTTTAATGATCGGTATAGATGAAGGAATTTTAGAACCATTGCCTCTTATGAGATGTTGTCATCCGTGGCTCTTTTTGGATGAAAGTGGGTTCAGAGTTTAGCATAAGTATAATCGAATTGACTGATTTAGAAGATTTGGGTTTATAGATGAATATTCAGGGTGACCCATCAGTAAAACAAATTGACGAAGTTGAAATTAGTAAAATAGAAATAGAAGAATACAGAAAATATTTTCAATTGGGTTCTTGCCAACAAGAATAATACCTATATACAAGATAAATTGCATAACATGGTATTTACAACAATTTGGGCAACCCTTATAAATGAAGATTAACTTTTAAATTAGTAGCTTCCTTATCCATCGTGCTGATACTTATAAGCTAAAAAGATTTGTAACGCCGTATTGCAACGTCATAATACAGTGATGTCCACCGGAGCTGCCGCCTTCCCCCATTCTAGGTCCATTCCCCTCATGTAGGTTGTGATCTGGGGCGACGATGGACCGAGGGGAAGCCGGGAGCGATTTGGAGAGAACTGAAACGAAGAGAATGGACCAACGATACGAACCAATGAAAAATGTACAAATTGTAAATTCTGTACGAAAACGAAGGTGAAGACTGTTTTGTACGAATCGAAATGACCAGTTACGAACCAACAACAAGTGCACATTTAAAACAACATTGTATGCATTTTCTATAATTTTTAACAGTTAAATAAAACCAGTCTAACATAGTTCAAGGGATAGAGATACAGAGGTTCAGTTCTGTCTGGTATCTCGTGTGTATGAATAATATGTACTGCATGTTTAATGTAGATAAAGAACAGAGAATTTATGGTATGAAAATATGGTAATCTTTTTATGAAAAATAAAGAGCATTCTGTCATGCAAATTGAGAGAAATAAATGGCGCACGCTGAAATAATTTGTATGCGGTCAAATGTTAAATTTACCCCATTTTGCGTTTTTTATAAGCCAAAAATTAATTCAGACTGGTATTTTTAACGGAAGCTGAACATATAAATATCCCGTTTTTATGGAAAAATATTTCACATGCACTGGAGATTTTAAATAACACCGCACGGAGAGATGGGATGAAAACTGTTTGCATATTTCGAATCTTTAGATAAACTTTAATCATACACTTTATTCGTCTAGAATTGGAATTTTTCTTTAACAAATAATAGTGTAATCATAATAGTATAAACAATGTATAATCCTACATGCATGAAGATGAAAAGTCGGGGAATTTGTGTAATAAAAGTTTTATTATTCTGTTTAGAAAATAGCACATTCTTCTAAATGTGACAATTTTATTTTGTATGTTGCTTTCGTTTCTTCTCAAGTTTTCACTCTTACAAGATTACCAGGGAAAAGTAGTGGACAAGCAGAATATTAGAAGCTTGAATAAAATGGCGATATCGTAAAGGACTCTGTGTTGTCTTTTAACGAAATTGCACGGGCGTAAAAGTATTCCCATTTCGCGAAGACAGCCGACACTCATTGGCCCTTGAGCACACGCGTATTGAAACAAACAACAGGAAAATCCTATATGAACTGTTTTCACCGGGCTTCTCCTGTCGCCGCTACACAGCGAATGTAAAATTTCAATGAGCATCACGCACGAAGCTTCGATACAATCCGTCGATTCGAATCGTGTTCACATTTTACTGGAATACTTGTTTCATCATCGAATTTTAGTCGTTGAAGAATCGGATAATGTAAAACGAGATCCAATTTAATTGTTAATATTTAAGTATTTAATTCGTACTTTTGACACGATTTTCTGCCACATATAAAATTTGTAAAAATTAATAGCAATTTATTCGCAACTCGTTTGCAATACAATTTTAAGTTTTGTTAGGTGAAATGTATAGAATCCGGAAGAAAAATAATTCCTCTCTCTTTAAAATATATATTAAAATCGCACAATACAGTTTTTATAGGCAATTTTGTTTTTGAAAAAATTTGATTTCGTATCGTTGCGGTTAATAGGTAAGGGTGTGCCAATATTTGAGGATAGAAATATACGGGGTCCCAAGAAAGGAGGCATCGCTACGCTATACTTGCGACACCTTCTGAATAGAACTTCTTGGGCTGTGAGATGGTGACCTTTCTTCAATCGGTCCAAACCCTTGTGTGGACATCACATAAATTTTTCTCCTCTTTGTATATTTAAAAATCTATCAATCACTTTTCGTACAGCAAAGGTAAATCAACATAAGAAGATCCCAATAATGGGGATTTAAAAGGATTTGTTGAGATTTTAACAGGAACTATAAGAATTAAAGTGGTCACGTTAGTCGGCTACCCTGTGCATGAACGGTACTGTATATTAATCATTTTATACGCCCACCGCTAACTGCTCATTGGACACGAACAGCGCCTTTAGGTGCCCAACAATAACTGCTCAATCGGTGCGAACAGTGTCTGTAGGCGTTCCTTATTTGCTAAAAACAACTGTTATAGAAAGATCAGCATTATCGTTATCAGATTAATTGTTATCTTAAGTAGACACCAAGCAGCAGAAAACTAATTTGGGTAATTTGTTGTCATTAACACGTTGAGTGCCACGCTCCATTAGCTGAAAATGGCAAGCTTCCTCAATTTTTATATAAAATGAATGTAACCATGAATTCTGCATTTTTTAAATAATACCAGTAACATTCATCATTTTTTCACTGCTTCTATTAGAGCTGATTCGGTATATTTTTAATATTTTACATGACCAAAGAAATAATGACTGAATCTATCTGTCACCCAGATATGGGTGACGCGGCACTCAAAGTATTAATAAGGAACGCGTGGTAGGAAGTGCTCCGCGCATTTTGACGATCGCTATCTTTTCTTGTGAACGTCCTTCTTCCGAGTGCTCCGCAGTCAAACGGTTAAACGAATTTTACTTCTCTTGCGCGTGCATTGTAGATTGCGCAAACGTTGCAAATGATGTACAAGTCCTACAAAGTTTCTCTTCTCTGTTGCAGGTGAGCGGAATAACTTGCTGACAAAGTAATGAATTCTAGTTGCGACTGGTCGAACTTCCATAAGTAAGTAGGGGGTTGGACGCGAGAATACAGACTTCTTCCGATGCTCGTTGGACAATCGATGTCACGAGCATTACATCTCAGCCGGGAAGTTTCAGGGCGAAACTTTTCGAACAAGCAATTCCTCGATGGATGGGCGAACGAAGAAGCTCGCGTCCAGTTTTCCAATAGTGTTTAAACTGCCGGACCCCGGTGTATCTGAAATTCATATTTGATGTCGCTTCTAATACGACGCCCATGAAATATTTGTCTCCTCCTTCCTGCATTCGATTGACTGATGTTTGAATTTTATGAGAATGCAAGACAGTTTTTCTTGGTAACAGAATTTCAGTATTATAGTATAGAGTGATGTTGCAAGAATTATATTATTTAAAATTGAACAATGAGATGTACGTACTTCATTGTCGTGGTGTGTATCTCGTGACACATTGATGACCCATCAATATTAACCCCATCAAGTACCTATGTTCTAATTTCTATAGGAGTATAAATAACTTTAATGTTACGATGATTGAAGAGTATAGAATGCGAAGTAATCATTTAATCATTAAACTATGAGTAACTCCAATGTTGTAATGATTGAAAAGTATAAAATGTGAAGGGTATTATTAAGTAGGTAAATATGTATACTCTTAACGATACATATTTATAAAATGTCTGTTTTTATATGTCTGACTTATCATGGAATTTTCCACTGTGATCAGACGGTGTTAAAAACTAAGATTCTCAAAAGTACAGGAGTAAACACATTTTAATCTGTTTTCTGCTAATCTTAGATTGATTTCTTGTTCAACTAACAATTTCATAGTTTTTTGTACTGTGATATTTTAGAATCATCATAAAAAAAAATTAATAAGAATTCCTGCTTGAAGGATGTAGATTTCTGTTTCTAAAAAGACACCAATAAAATATATTTAAAAATAATAAAACATAAGTATGTATGAATAATAATAGTGTAAAGTTGTGCATAAACATGTATTTGTTTTTTTAAATTGTAACAGAATATATTATTTCAAGTGACAATATGAGGAATACAATTTCTACTTATTTGAGATTTAACTTTTGCACAAAGTTGCAAATCCAGATATTTACGTCGTTGCGTCGACAACAAAGATAATTTTCGCAGAGAATTATACCCAAAATTTAATTTAGCGCGTCGAATATTTAATGCATCTCACACTAATTTATGTTCTAAAATAATGAAGGTTGAAGAAGAGGAAACGCGAAGGTAAGGCGTCAGTTAATAAGCTAAAGGTAATAAGATCCCTCGTTTAATTACGCCTTCCATTAACATTGCATTTTCTATGCTTGCAATATTGCAGTCTAAACCGCGTGAGAGCTTAATAGCGCTGATAAAATTAAGTTTCAAATAACATTTAAAGGATTAAATCTGATTATAATACAAATCGAAAAATTTGCACACAAACTTAAAATGTTATTTAAATTGTTCAGTTTTAATAAAATTGTTAAATTTACACAGATTATATCTACATACCTACACCAATACTAGAATGATTTGAGATGGAAAAAAGCAAACAGAAAATTTACAATAAAATTTGTCTATGACTTCGGTTTTGAAAAAATTAAATTCAAAACTTCGTCTAGTACACATTAAGTGTCAGTAACAAATTCGTCAGTAATTCCAACAATTTCCATTTATACTAATGTATAAATTGTTGATATTGTTACTGAATGGATCTTTAATTTCCACAACTTTTTATAATTCTGTATGAAATCTGTTTTATACAATTCTATATTAAGAGGTAAATTCATCATAACAAAAAAAGCACCCATATATGTACATACTCTTCGATTTTTGCCTGAAACCCTTGCAATATTTTTTAAACTGAAACGATACGTCTACACTATGACAAAAACTATAAATTATACTTTTTTTTTTCAAAACTTCTCAATGGTAGTGATCTTTTAAATGTCACGGGTAACATTCCAGAAGCAATCATTCGAATTATCGTACCCAAATGGAAACGTTACACAGTATCAACATTTCAAGCAGCAAGTACAAATTTCGTGAACTCGCTATGAATAATCACCGAGAAGAGGGTACTTGAAGTAAGCCACTTTTATCGGCCAGGGGTTAGCTTGGCTCCGTTAATTAGCCTGCTCGAAATTACCCCAAGTAGAAGGGGTGGAAACGGAGGATGAAGAAGGGTCGTAACGCGACGCGTGCGACGAATAAATGACGTCTCGAAAGGGTTAATGCGCGGGGGTGGACGATCTTCTGGTCGGTTTCTGTTTAAAACGGTTTAAGGGTTTCATGGATAGACCAGTGTGTCTGTTGAAAGAATTAAGACGTTTGATTGGCCTTTTTTGCAGACCTGTAAATGAACTGAGGATGTTTATACAATTTAACATACTTACGTATGTAGAATATATGCATTATACAAAACAAGCGAAATAAACCGTCTTTGAAACTGGAAGAGCCAAGATTTTTAAACTTCTAATACATCCCCGCCCATAAGTGTTACGGCACTTATCAAATTTTGAAATCTTTGGAGAATTTGGAAACGCACTACCTTATTGCATGTATTGTACCACAAAGGAAATATTCATTAAATTTTACCATGTAAATTAATTAAGATAAAAATTTTCTTTTCGTTGGTGTAGCCCTCTTCTTAATTACAATTTTCAGCAGTTCTGGGATTTTGGCTGTGAATGTCTATACAGTTTCTGGCAATATTGTGTCCCACTTCTGTTGCATATGATTCAAAACGTCAAACTTCGATTTTGAATTGGTTTGTTACATTTTTCATCCCATATTTTCACCATTATGTTCAAATCGGACGATTGGGAGGGCTAGTGGATAAATATCTATTTAAATAACTTTTCAAGTTCTCTAAAGTTATACTTATACAATCGAATGAAGAACGACATAATTCTGGAAGACATACAATCAATTTTGTCACTCACTGTAACATAGGTAAATTCCTACTTTGTGTCTTATCGTTTTGAGAATTTGATTGAACACGAAAACTAATGGGATATAAATAATATAACACCTTCTAATTAATTTGGAATTATTCATAAAATTGTGTAAGCAAAAAGAAATTGTTATTAGCTTTAATGTGAGTAGAAATTCATATAGAATTGTCCAACACACAATGACCCAGACTTCTGTTAAATAATATAGATTTACAAAATAATTAAAAGCAATAAAAAATTATGGGCTGAAAAATTCAGTAATTTTAACTAGGACTTGGGCATCATTTTTTGTCTCTTAAAAGTCTAGGATACTGATCAAAGTAATACATGACTTAATTATAAAAACATCTATCAACAATGTTCAGACAGCAAAACAGGTATCGAACAATGGGTCAAGTATATGTTATTTCTATTTGTACGTACGTAAAGTGTCAAGGATAAATGACTTTGGAAAGGATCAATGTACGGGGTTCGAAGAACATTATATAAACTCTGGTTAAAAGGGTGAGTTTTAGGGGTGGAACAGTGTTCATTTGTACGGAGAGTAAAGAACGAGGACGTCATGTTCGGTTGCCTTTTGTGTACTCCCATAAAGCACTGTCACGAGCAACACTAGGGTCCCGAATGTCGTTGACAAGGACATATTCGCATTATTGTTTGGCAGCCAACAGCAATTTCTGGAGAGAACCGGCGTTGTCTCAGGTTGCACGAATTTTCGATGTGTCCTGTTTGCGGTACAAAGAGATTTCCGGTGATTAATGCGTCGAGGTTGTCACATAAATACAGGGAAGAAATATTGGGTCTATGGAAATGTAGGGGCATATATCAGGTGGAACAGAAGCAATCTCATCGGAGAATATTCGATTTTCAACTATATACTTTTCTGGATAGATTCTTGATAATCAATTGAGATGAAATAATAATTGTTTTATAGTAGAGAGACTCCTGTGCAGCTCAGAAAGATTGACTAGTTGTGGACTAAGTGAAAACAGCAATCGTTCGTAATATGTAAGGTGTCCCACGTTTTACCCTCCACACTGTACCACTCTGTTCTACAAATAGAAATAAGCAAACACTGTTACATAAACATATGCCGGATGCCCAAATCGAAAATCCCGTATGTACCCAACAGTTCATCCCAAACAAAAACAGAAATACTTATTTTTTACCAATGTTTCTATCAGAATTAAAGATCCTCAAAGTTGAATAATCCAAAAAGAAAGCGAGAATCTAAACTCATTGATACTTCACATAACCCCGTAGCCCCTTCACTCGACAAAGCAACACTTTTGAAGCATATTTGTCTTAAGTGACGTGATAGAGTCAGGAGTTTTGTGTCGAGTGTGTATCTGTGTATAGTATATCTAACATTGCCACTTAGCTATACAGAAGCAAAGTGGTTACAATGTTCAAATGTAGACAAGTGTTATGTGTCCCTCTGTCTGCGTCTATGTTCTTCTAGTGTTCTACTGTTCATGTCGTCTTTCTTTGTTGAGTTTCCTTAAATATGCAATCTATTTAATTTGTTGTTATTGCATGTTTAATAATGTTGTAGATTGCATGTCTCTTATTTTGCAGTATACGCAAGACTGGCAGCTACATTGGGGTCGCTAATGGTTTATGATTCTCCTATTGCTACTCACAATGAAGGAATGAGACATAAAAACTGCACATGAATTCCAGTTCTTTGATTTATACCTTCGACGCTATCAAAATCGTTTTATAAACCCTCTCTATAAATCCCATTCTAACTGCAGTAATCAGAATTCCATTTATTTCGACGTATTTTTAAATTCATTCAGAAATAAAAATCACAATACAGCATGCATTGCAAATTTTGAATAGGCTAGTTGTCCTTACGGAGTACTGATTCTCCCAAATGCTGAAGGCGAGAATTTGACAGACTCAGCAAACAAAATAGTAGAGTGGTGTATCTTTCTCAGGGAGTCTCAGGGGTCTGGAACGAAAGAAGTCGCATTCAGTGGGGCAGTTTACGATTCATACGACGAAAAACAATGGCACAGGATGTGGCCGTCGATTCTGTCTGCGTCAACAAGCCGTGGGCGTTCGACTTTTCTTCCGTTATTTGGCACGCCCGCTTGTTAACCCCTTTACAACGAACCGTTGTTTCGCTGTTGATCGTTCCAGAAAACTAGCAGGATCCGTTTCGTGAAATGGGATCGCGGTGGCGAAGTATAAGTCGCTTCCGAACTGAAATGGAATTCGTTTTACGAGCCAGTCAATTGGATAGCCTCGTACGGCTGTTCTCTTTGATCGAACGTTCGGTAAATTAAGAGAGAAACCCGATCTCGAGAAAAAAATATCGCCACTGTGGCTTCGAAGCATTCGAAAGAAATTAGAGCATCTGTCTTGGAACAGACTGTCTGATGTTACACGGTGTTAAATCTACTGAAAACCATTTTGAGGACAAAATATTGGAGCGAAGGCATAATAGTTTACAACTTTAAAGTATGATTGGCGAAGTTCCTTCTGACAAATTTGTCTCAACGTTCACCGTGCTATAGTACTTAGGCACTGAAAACGATCCTGAAGAAGATATATTGAAGACATATGGCAATCCGAAAAATTTGAATAAAATTAGTGAAATTTCTTCAGGTAAGATGAGATGTCCACTTACTGTGTTAGACTACTTCGAAACTGTAATTGATACGGAGGAATAAATATTGCAGGCACAGCAGCTTTACCAATTGGAATAGAATTCGCAAAAAGCCTTAAACTCAAAGTTTATGAAATTTTTTCAGGTATGATTGTCTGATCAAACACGGGGCTAAACTACTACGAAACTGAGGGAAAAAATATTGGAGAGGCATAGTAGTTTTAAAAATTTGAATAAAATCAACGAAATTCTTTCACATAAGATCGACTGTTCATACACTGTGTTTATCTACTTTGAAACTGAAATTGATTTTGAGGAAAAAATTTTAGCGCATGTGTACTTAAAAAATCTGCGAAAACCCTTAACATGTTCGTGTCTGGGCTTATACTGTATTAAACTACTTAAAAACTGAAAACGTTGTTGTGAAAGAATATTGAAGGGACTGCGTACTATAAAAAATTAATAAACATAGAAATATCTTCGTATGAGCTTGTCTGATCATACATCATGCTTTACTACTCCAAAACTGAAAATGTGGAGAAAAGTATTGTTCAGCCGTGGCTAGTTGAAACATTTGAAAGAAATCAGCGTAGCTTCCTCGGATAATTGTATCTAAAGAATACTGTGCTAAACTGTGATAGAAAAATATTAAACAAACGCAGTTGGAATGATTAACAATAAAAATATCTACTAGTGTTAAACAATAGTGTTAAATTATTGTTTGCCTGATTCTATTTAATTTTCTAGTCATTTATCAAATACGTTGCATTTCTTATCCAGAAGAAATCAGCAAAGTTACTATACCATATTTGCATTTACATTGAACAATATTTGTCCACGTTACATGCAATATGCAAATTTATTGAGAATTGTAAGATGCACTTGAAATATGTAGAGCTTCATTTTATGTGCTTCTTTGGATACATTCAAAATCAGGAAACGAGCAGTCATTCGCTTTGGACCTCAAGATCGGCGTGAAGGATGGAATACAAGAATAAATTCTTAATAAAGAACTTTTTGAAAGTTGTAGCAAGAACCACTTTCGTGACTCAACAGTTTCTTTCAAAGTTCAAGCAAAAACTACTTCACGCCTCCGTACCGCCGAATGAAATTTTGTTTCGAGCTTAAATGGTATCAGTTACAGTCTTCCACATCTTGGCATTCATAACTTTCTTCATACACATCAATCATTGAATTATAAACAACGTGTGTGTAGTTGAAGTCTGTGCTGAAAACCAGTTTTCACTTTGCGTGATTGATTAATAATTCATTCCTCTCTTCAACGAGAAAGTCCTGGGAAATCAAATCTTTTTGCTTGACTTGCTTCTATGCATAGAACCTTTCAGATCAATATCTGTTTACTGCCAGGTAACTAAATCCTTTAGTACGATATATACCAAACAATTTTTAAATATATTAAAGATACAGAATTAAGAACAGACGGTTAGGGGACATTGTTAGAGTGCAAGGAGTTAAATTGCCAGATATAAGTGCCCATATCTCTTGGCTTTACTACTTTATCGTTTCGCCACAACACACTGTAGCTGGACGTATTATACGACACACCTAAAGACAAGTGACACTTACGTAAAGGCCAGAACCGCAATACGGACTTAACGAGCGTATCCCTTTATCCACGTAATCCCTCTCGCAACATTTGCAGCATAGCGTATTATCGCACCCCCTATAAATTACCGCACTCTTACGCACCGCTACGTCGATTCAATACGACCAATTTTCCCGCAAGAATAGAAAGCCCGTTTACCATGAAACCAAACCTTAGAATCCCGTACATGGCCTACAACCTAACCTAGACCTGCCTTTATTCTACTGAATCAAGAAGACAGAAAAATCTTTAAAAGAATGCTCATCATTTGCAGGGTACTTAAATTGGGTTTGTATTTAAGAATGCTCAAACGAGACTCGAGATTCATCAAGAGAGAACCACAGGCAACTTATACTCACATGAGAGTCACCAGTGTTAAACTGGTGACTAGTCGAAGAGTTTCAAATAAAGTCGTATAAACCACATGAGTCGTGCAATAATCACTGACAAACAGACATTCTTCCTCCTCCAAGAATCGTTAACACTCTCATTATTTATATCGTTGCACCGCGATTCTAAAGGAATGAATGAGGTCGTAAATCTGTCTACATAAAATAGCTATGGCGGTAGTTAAACGATACGCTGGACATCAAACGAATGAGGACCAGCTGATTTTAATTTGAATGTTAAATTGTTGGACAGTTGACCCTTTCACCCTTGATAGAGGGTTGTGTAGTATTGATTAATAATGTCTTTTTTTAATAATCCTTCACGATGATAGGTAGCAAGGAGTAGAGGTTTAAAGCACCCGTATACAGGAAAATGGAAGTGGAAGCTAGGAAAATTCCTGAATCGCGTCTGCTGCCATAAATGCAGGTAGGGTGCGCGATGCCCTAATGTGCGTTTGTGTTGCTAATTAATATTGCCGGGAAATTGATCAGCATGCGAGCGAACGGAACTTTTAATGAGTTTTGACCTCCAATAAACTACGCATCAGTAACCTTGCTACAATTTAAAAATTGAAATGAATGTTAAAAGAATATGTTTGCAAGGAAATCTTAGGGAATGAGGAACTGTTAAAGGAATTTTGTCTAATGCAAGGAATATTCCGTCTAACGAACGGAGCATAATTGATATGCAAAAGAGAATATTAGAACAGTTAATAGGAATAATAATCCAACAGGAAAATATTCCCAACATTTCGCCACCATTGCAGCTTCCCTCTTTTAAAGTACCTATGTTCATGATCCGAATCATTGATCAACCAATCAATCAGTTATCAATTAGTCATCTGATCAGCCGACTTTTTTCGATTCATCAATTGACCAATTAAAAACCGATTGGCTTTGTCCATGATCCGAAACATGAACCTAGGTACTTTAAAAGGAGTGAACATTCTGACACACATCAGTATCAGTACATCCTCAGACCCTTAATGAAGCTGGCTGGAATGCTGGCGAAACGTTGGGAACATTTTCCTTCTGGACACGGCTTACATCCGGAAACCTCAAACAGTATTAACGGTAACACACCGAACTGTGAAAGCTTCAAAACTTTCATTCGAGAACATTATAATCTGCCCTACTAGGTAGGTCCGTTTTCACTGCGACATTGGACGTATTAAAACGTTCAACGCCACAGTGAAAACGGCCATACCCAATCAGACACGATATAATTTACTATTTTTTATATAAATCGTACAGAAAGAAAACATTTGAGTAGTCAAACGTATTCTTCTGTTCCTACATTATTGTTTCAGTATGAAGTTTACTGAGAATTTTGCAACAATGAATAATTATTTAATTAAATTAAGTTTGAGGTGTCGTTTGCCGGTGACCGCCACGGCGTTCAACATGTTAGAAACAATTCATAAAACGTCTCTTTCTTCGACACGCGTGGCTTTGAAACGTACCGGCATCAGTGATCAAAGACAAAGAAGAGCACGCGACTGTTATGATCGATAGGGGTCGAAGTCGCGTTAGGAAGCGTTCGCTGCCATCTGCGACGGACGCCTCATCACCACCAATACCAGCAATTATCGATAATTTCCTCGTGACCCGTTGTAAGCATACACTCGACCGACTGACCGAGGAAGGGGCATCGTTTTGACACGAACGTTCAAACGTACGAACAGGGCTGCAATAGATGCACCGACATCGAGTGCATGTCCGGTCCAGCGGAGTACACCAGCGGCCACTTCCGGAAACGCTTATTTCGCACACAGTGAATTCAATTTGCCCTCCGCAATCCTCGCTCAATCGCTTTACCTGTCCTGCACAGGTTGTTCCGTTTCCAACGAAAGTGCACGCAGTTTAAACGAGTCGTTCAAGTAGCCGTTTGGAATTCCGAACCTCGTTCGCTTTGGTTTCCCCGCCTTTTAGATCCAGAACTTTTACATGCTTGCTACATTCCCTTGTAACATAGAGAACTGTTCATGTTTTCGTATTGCATAGTGCAGAGTCTTAAGCAGGCTACAGAGGGATTATGAAGTACAGCGTGGTCCGTGCTGTCATAAGTATACACCGTGCCTAGCGTTAGTGTGAAAGAAAGAACTCCTCGCGTCACACGCCACACTAATCTTCTGTGACTAATGAATTTTGTTAGACCAGATAGCTTATGTCACCTGCACGATGGTTTCAAACTGACTTTCTCGAAGAACTTCGACCATGTCGAAGTCACGCTGCATTTAGGAGATGGGCATGCTGGTTCAAGGGATCACGTGGATTGGTTACAATTTTCAAAATATCAATTAGAGTAGTGACGGTTACTCATTTTGATTGGTTAAAAATTCCTCCATATTGAGCACTTAGTGACAGCCTTAAAGTTATCAACACGGCTGCAAGTCATGAACTCATTAAGCCTCTGGATCCAAAGGGCATACCGATACTCTTCAAGAATTGCTAATTAATACGCTGCCCTAATAGCCCCGGAGGAACAAGGTACCTTAATTTTAGAATGAATCTACACCCACTGGCTTTTATGAGTTTATTCCTGCGACACAACAAGAACTTTGTTTTCTGCGTCTTAGAAATTTCTTGTCAGGTCGTAACAGCTAGGATATGCCGATCGTTATCATTTACATCCAGGAGTCAGTTAGGTATGGACCTTCCTAATTCTCTGGAACTGCGAGACTTTCACATAGTACTCATTTGCATGAACTGTCCTACTTTATGATTCTCTTGGCTTCTCTCTTGCCCTGGTCCTTGAACTTAGGTCCGCTCTGTAACCAATCAATTTCGAAAACATCCCACGATTGCTGCACGTCACCTACAACCAAGTAAACAAGAGTAGTAGTAAAAGATGGGATCCTTATGTATCTACAACCTAGCTAACTTATAAATTTTTCTAACAATTTTGTGGTATCAATACAAATGAAGGGGACATAAAACATTTGTTTCAAGTAGAAGTTTTGTTCAAGTTTGAAGTGCAGACTAATTCCGAGGATGTACACAAAGCATTCTCGGTCCAAGTCCAGAACAATTTCCCACTTAAGTAACGCTTTCATACTCTGACTTTGTAACTATTTTACGATTTACCTCCGAGATACTTCGAACTTCAGAAGATACTTAAAATTTCAAGATTCTTTGTGCTTTACGTGTTCGTTTACAAACTATACGTGACTGTACTATAACATTTTTGTATTATGGTAATTACTATTTTCTCACCATCTGTTAGTATTATTGTAGTTCCAATTGTATGACATTGATAAATTGATGCAAATTTGACGGCAATACCATTATGTCGTCGATTGGACTTCTAGCTGTATATCATTATGTTATACCGTTGCATTGCTGTTACGAATGAACAAATTGAAACGCTTAAAACCTGACCAAGTGCATTTGCACACACACACGAGAGCAATCAATGCACGCGTGTCAAGAATGGTTATGCAACCCATATACAGGCGCATAGATCATAAAAGCTTATATATACCCATAGCCTAACGACCATTAGGATGACCGTAACTGCATCGCGGCTTGCACGAACCGATGCATTCAATGCAGTCGGTGCATAATCGAGAATGTTTGACAGCGGGTCATGCTTCAACACCTCATAAAGAACCATGTCCAAAATTCATCAAAATTATTCACCACTGATTTCTTCCTAACAACGTTTGTTTAGACTTTAAAAAAGTGGCAATGTTTTACATACATTTAGATGAGAGGCAAGTATTGAAAATGTTTCTAAATTACACTAAAACACTCTTCAATATGTACATTCGGATATAATAGTCTAGATACATGTTACAAGTTTATTTAACAGTTTGATTGCTATCGATGCCTATGGGCGCTTGATAAAGCCGCTCACCGTGTACTGTCGACGCCCATAGGCGTACAGAACAATGGCTTACTGCGACACAGCCGTACGCAGCGTTCGCCGCGTTTCCAAGAAAATATTTTGTATATTTTATACTCTTCTAAATAAGCCCACTATCATTATCGAAAATATTTTCTACTCGCATTCGTTCATCTGTTTACGTATTATTTATTCAATATCTCATTTTACCCTACTACTATTTTATTTTTTATTTCATATACTCCCTATTGCGAATGGGATAAAATAACTGAATTTGAAATCTGTCACTAACAGTTTCATTATCCGAATATTCTACTATCGCAGCATTCTGTTGCGACACAGAGGCATTCCAAACGTTTCCTCTTATGATATGTGTGCACACGATTTAATCTGACAATGAGTGCACCAGTGTACATGTGCACGTGCAAACGATACCGTGTCTGAAATAATGAAACAATAGGCGAAAATAATGATAACTTCTCCGCCGTGTTTTGAATTATTCTGAACTTTGCAAGAGACGCTGGCATAGTTTAAAGCACAAAAGAATGCAGTTCTGTATAATTGAATACGTGAAAAAAAGACGATCAAAAAGGTGGGCAATTCAGTATTGTATTGTTTCTTCTTTTGCAATGCTGTTTTTCATTGTTGCGTTATTGAAACTTATTCCTATGACTATGTCAGGTATCTGAACAATTTCTTTTGTCTGCTTTTAGTCACAGTATTTGCTTGATTAATGTTCCTGTTATTTAATATCTTCCAGAAGCATTATTGTTGGGTTGAGTCATAAAATATGTTGCAATTGGAGTGCCTCATATATTTAAAAAAATGCGATTATTTATGCGTTACATTTCGGAAGAAATAATTTAAAGTTGAAAAAGTAAGTTATAAAATTGTTTATAATTCGATTAATGTTGATTTTTCAAATAATGTTTATTATACATGTTTGATTCAGTCTGTCGAATACTATCTATCCTTTAATTAATAGTGCATAGTGCAATCCGAAAATTTTTTTTTATACGAGGTCTTCCAAGTACAATGTATTTTATACAACTTTTTATTAACATCAACTGAATGAGAAGTTATGTTAGATGACAATACTTACAATTAGTGACTCACCTTGTATACTGTAACACTTTCATCCGATGAATTCCGAAAACAGTCTCATGAATGTTTTACATAACATGAAATTTTCGTAAGTCAGGTTTTCGCTTGTAAATGTTATAAACAATCGAATGCTTACTATTAGAGCAATCGAGAATAATATGTTAATTGTTATTAATGAATAACGTATTCCCTAAATATGGTTCTCATCCAATAATATTATTCAATACTCCTTGATACTGCGTTGTTAAAAAGTGTTGGTTATCAGTGTGTATCGATCATCAAAAATGTCACAGTTGATCCAGTCAAAATTCGTTTAAAAAACCCGTGAAATAAATTATTAAAAAATTCTCATATCTGCAATAGTCTGCAACTTTTTATTTCCGTTAACACGCAGCTTGACGAGCGTCCACGGGCGACGAAACATTGCAATTCGAGCGAAAACGGGTCGCGATTGTATTAAATTGCAGAAATACGAAACGAGTTGCAGTCGCGTTTCATCGATGATTATCAACACCTCGCTGGAAGCGTATTTCCGTTGCCGAAAAAAAGTCCGAGAGAAAGAGTCGAATGAATTCGAGTGACATGGCTACTTACACGAGCTTTTAAATCATCGAATGTTCGCGTTTTAAACGGTACTGCTCTGCATGTTTTTGAACAAGAGATATCGATACTTTTTCGCATATCTGGCGGTGCAATTGATCCAATATTCTGTTATCCTTCACTTAAAATAAAATATAAAGCTTGAAACAAATGGAAAGAAAATTCATTCTGATGGTGTACAGTTTTAAAGCCAATATTACGAAAGGAAAAGTAATTTCTGACACGAAATAGTTAGTGCTATTTTATTTAATTGCTGTGTGAAAATTTATACACTGAATGTTTCCTTTACTTTTGTCACCGTGTTTTTTCTAAGTTTAATAATGTTTTCAAATATCTTTTTGTGGGGTGGTATCCTTCATATCTTTTTGTGGTTTGTAATTTAATTTCAGATGAATTATCATACAATCAAAATATTTTTTTTTTTATACACAGTATAATTCAGGTTTTTCAATAATTTTTGACAATTTTCCAAATCTGTGAAGTAATGTGTATATAATGGCATAATATTTTCATTCAGTGTTCACTCTATATAGTATTTGAAGCTGTTATAGTCCATGACAACTTAATGGACGAACATGTGATCAACTAATTTTGTTGAGCAGTGTATTTTGAACTAATAGAATAGAATGCACAGAGTATCAGGACAAACGATAATTGTTACAAAATTTCTGTAAACTTTAGTCAAGTTTGAAACAGCACTACCTCATCAAACATTCTACTTGCACTTTTAAAAGATATAAGTGACTTTGATTTTATCTAATGCAAATCAACTTACAATACTGTGGCTACTCACAACTAAACTACGGGTGTTTGTGCAATCGAACACATTCGTATACTTGAAATATGAACATTCAATTACATGAAATAACTAAAAAGTACATTTTCTAAGCATATGAAACACAAAATAGTTATATCAAAATTTAATTTCTCCGACTACATTAACATGATAAAAATAATTAAATTCTAAGAATGTATATTTGCATAAACATCCGCAGTCTACTCATAACCCAAACAAAGTTTAATAGAACCTCAAAAATACAATAATAAATAATATATTAAAATGTGAAGAAATATTTTAGGTGATGAAATTTGGTAAAACAGTCTGTGTAACTCATATATGAAATAAACAATTTTTTTATTTTTCATTTTTAAAGATTAATCTCTTCAGACATTCCAACACATATGTATACACTTATTTTTATAACTTAAATATTCTTGGTAACGTATCAGTACATTTATTCAATTTTTGTTTCTTTTTCTTCATTAGTTGTAAATTGATATTCTGTAAGTATAACCTTTTTCATTTACAAATTCTCTGAACCGGTCAACTATCATTAAAACAATTTCGATCGAACGTGATATTTATCTTCAACACAACAGAAATGGTTTTTTCGCTAAGTTGATTTATTTCCGTGCTTTTTCTCCGCAGCGTTCCTTATTTTGCGAAATTTAGAAGCCCGTACACGATCGAGTGAATACTCGGGAACGCGGAAAATATTTCCACCGAGAAATTCGCGTAACGAGCTGTCCATTAAAACGCGACCTGCGATGCATCGAGACACCCAACGAAAACTTCCATATTTCTCGTTTTTTCGTCGATTTCTCCCGCGTGCGTCGTCATTAACCTCAAGCTCCTGTCCTGGCAAAATTGCACGTTAACGTGGAAGTTGCAACCCGTTCGTCACATTAAAATACGCTCCTGTTATGAAATTTTTAATCCACCGAGCTTCACGTCCTCCGGCTATAATACGCCGACAATTTTCTCATTTTTACCCTCGCCCTCTCGATACGATAAATAAATTGAAACGACCATCGTTTAATTGCTTAATTGAAGGCTCCGAGGCTATCGAGTGTCTGACGCGTTCGCGTGGCTACACCTTCGGGGGCATGTTTTTTTGATAGCCTTTGATAGCTGTCATTAGGCCGGAGGAGTAGCACAGCTGTGATCGTCGACATTAAATCGAGATCATTTGTCATTCCTCGTTTTAATGACGTTGTCCCTTGCTTCGTCAATTTGCATAATACCTGCCTCAAAGCGCCTTTTTCACGCCTCCCCGCGAAAAATTGCGAATCTGCTTTATGCACCGAGACGTCGTTATGCATTATACGTAGGTGTACAGGGTGTTTCGCTTAAGTGGATGTTTTTAAATGTTTTCGTGATGCTCCGGCCTTATCAGTTGTAATGATTCAAAGTTGATCAGAGACGTTCGAAGAGGCAACATAGATGTGCTGAAATTAGTAGAAGTAACTTATTGTTAGAGCATTTACAGTAACTTATCGTAGTGCATTCTTACGTTCGACTTATACACTGAATGTCTTTTGGTCAAAAATGTCCCGAATGTATAGAACTCATATTTTCAACTGTGCAATATAATGAGAGGACTAAGGAAACATATGTAGAAACAACCAATCGTATGTATTATAATGTTATCATTGCGAAAGATTTTTAACACGTTTCCTGGCACAGTGGAAAATTCCGTAACTAGACAGACACGCGAAATAGATATTTATTAATACACGTGGTTAATTGTACAAATATTTATCTTTTTGATATTGCACGTTCTATATCTACTGTTATTTTAACGTGAATATTATTTGACATTTGATGAAGTTTGGTAGCTATATGATGAAATTAAAATTGATGCGTGTACCGAAAACGTACGTGAGGCGGGGAACGTGTTAAGTAAATGAAGACGCGATGGGTCAACAAAGACTGCACTTGGGTTAAGACTATAAAAAAAGGAAATTGGTAATTTCGGCTCAGTTATCAATAGTTTGCGAATTATATCGAAATATTTTATTTCGTTATTGCAGAAGTTGATTCAAATTTTTGTTTTATCTGTGAAATTTCAAATTTTTCGATTGATTAATGATTAATAAATACATAAATATGTTGTATGTTATTATTAATATTAGTTTGAATATTGCAGAAAAGAAAGTTGTGAAGTAAGAAATGTGGACATGTACTTTCGCAAATATTTCTAATATAATTCATTGATTTCTGTGAACGTTAATTGAATTTTAATTCATATTTGTGTATGCTTAAGTCAAATATTAACCAAACTGTCGAGGTACAAAATAGCAATCGCTTTTCAATGATTCGAAATTATAAAAGATAATTTAGAGTACTTTGATGAATGGTTTTTAACAACGAACTTCAATTAGCAAATAGATACCGACATCAATTTTGATATGCCGTGACCATTGAAAATTCTCCTATATGAAATTCTGTAAACCGTTTATTTACTCGAAAGCTATCATTTGTGTACTATTACGATGTTTCATATCGATTTAATGTCGATTACATTGTTTGTATCAGTCACACATATGAATTGATGCTACAGGCGGTACTAGTCAGACTATTTAAGTATTGTTACACCTAGAGTGTAGATCGTTGCCAAACAATTTCGAAAAAATCAGAAATCTCCTCAAATTTTTAATAAATATTGTCACTCTTAACATTGTTAAATTCTTACTAATTATTATGATTCCAAAAGTATGACACTGAGTATAAAATGATAGTTTATTTAAAGCAAATATTAATATTACACATTCAAAATTTAATGAAAAGATAAAATCAAAGCGATGTTACGTTTTAATACCGTTTCAATTAATTTTTGTTCAATGATTTGTTGAATATTAATCTTAATTTTAAATACTGACAATTTTCACATACGGCACGCTCTTTAATTATTTGAACGATTTTAATTACTACATAGCATACTTATAAATTAAATGATTTTTCTATTACTTTTCATTAATGTAGTCTTTATAATTCAATTACACACTCAGTGATTTATGATTCTTCAGAAATTCCAAAACATTTCTGTTATAAGTATTTAATGTTGCGTCAACACCTTGATCACTAGCAATTAACTGTTTCTAATTATAGGACTGTTTGAATGTTCTCCAAAACTTGATTATTCTTAAACGGTTGGGCTAACTCTGTAATATATCCTTCGGATGAAAATACTTCTCTGAGATTATACAGAATTGGAAATTCTATGTTGCACTGAAAAATTGTGTGCTCCATAATTAACCTTTCATTGCCTCCAATCTACCTATCAATTAGCAACATTTTAATATTCATATTTCGCACGAATACCAATCTCTGTCTTCCATATTTCCGTTAATTCGCTTTATCACGTTTCACACGTGACAACGATATTCCTTCAACAGCGAAAATCCCGGGGATCAATTCCAGAAACTCGCGACGAATACGAAAATTCCATTGAGAGAATACATTTCCCAAATGACCAAGGAATTACGAACGAATCAGCGGAAGTGTAAAAAAGGTTAAACCGGTTATCACGTGCGGTTCATTTATCACGCGGGAAAAGCACGATGAAAAGCGTAGCATGGTTTGCGGAAATGGGATAGTTCGCTGATCGATATACAGTTTTCTCGAACAATCGAATAGGAAACGATGAATCGAATCGATCCCCCTCGAATGTTCCACGAACGAAACGCATCGACCATGATCCACCGGCGGTTCACGGGATCGCTAGATAATTTAACCCTAGAGTGGTCGCGTACGGTCTCACAGACCAACGCGGTCATTAATGTTAAATATTTTAGTTATTGCTGAATCTTCAGTGCTGATTCTCACTCTAGCTGAATATTTTAGTCTAAGAAATAATATTTTTCATCGGCTAGCTGGACGAACCCAATATTTATTTATTTATGTGTCTGGAAAACATAGTTGTACTGTGTGAAAATTGCTTTGAAAATGGTTCTACATCAGATTCCTCAAACTAGAAAGGAAACCAAAATTGAAAAAATGTATGTTGATTTGTTTAAAAATTTGTCTTTTCTTATATTTCAGACTTCTTAGATAAAGACAAAGTTATAAATTGAAAAGAAATGTACATTTATTAGAATCAGAATATTTTCTTTATTATACTCTTGTTACGTATATATCCTTTTGGTTAACGAGTTATTATTCTATACATTAGTTGCTATTACTAAAATTTCAATATTTTGACCTGAAAAAATGATTTTTTTCCACTTACACTTCAGTCGGCCTCTCCGACCGACGCGCCCAATGTTTACCAAACAAGCTTCGCCCCCACTTTAGGGTTAACAGTGACCTCATAAATAATGAAGCCACCTAAACGCAGATGAACGAAGTGCGCGATTGCGGGCGGTATATCAACTTCCTCGGATAAATGCTAAATTGGCTGTTGTAATCCACGACTATCCGGTTTGGTAGACAGCCGGTGCAGTTAGGTATCGATTGTATTAATGTCGCGGTGGTGTTTCGCGATTAGCGGTTCCCGAATTTGAAACGAGACCGAGCGTGTTTCGAACACTGCAAAGTTCTAAACAGTCCAGGTCCGGCGTGTCGTAGCATCCTACGACTTGTGCAATTTTTATAACTGAATTGCAAATGTACCGTCACCTTAAAACGGACCTGGATACGTTTATGATAACGTTGTTTGGAATGTCAGTGTCACGGCCCTGCCTCTAACATTAAGCGGCCTACACACAAGGAAACATGCTGCAATGCACGCATCGATTCCTATACTTTGTCTCTTGTAAGAGGATAACGAATTTGCACATCGGATCCCCACTTCATCGCCGTTTCCTACTCCGTCGACTGACGCCTACAATATACACGGTGACAATACTTTCTGTATGCTTAGCAAAAACGCGTGTGGTAAAAATTCCGGGATAACATCAGGATACGTCAGATTTCGTCAAATTGTGTTAAACGTACATATATTAAACACACATATATTATATACAAGTATACTACACACGCAACTCGCACACGTAGAAACAATACCAAAGAAGTACGACCACTGTGTATGCACATTAACTGTGAGCCTTGAGGTGTCGATAACACTACGCGCTATTGCAGTCAATCCCATAAGCATTCGTACCCTCACTGTCTATAAAAGAAATTTGTTCAAACTAAGTGATGCGTCTGAGGTTTTCCAGTAAATCTTTTACTATCAATTTACACAAGTATAAAGTTTATTCAGTCCAAATTCTAACAAAATTTAGCAATTAATAACGAAAATGTTTCGTTTATAGAATTATAAATTTCTTTTGTAGACAGTAAGGGTACCAATTCTTATGGAACTGACAGTAGGTGGGAAATGCGTGGAGTGGTGATGTAACCAATAGCATGAGAAAAGTGATGAGTGGTAGTCCTGCGTAGATCGGTCGAAAATCGGTCTCGTCACAGTTATGCTCTTATTTGGGACGAAGTATAGGTTTTATAATGCAGTTTGGTATCGGCGTATCGGAGTCGGAAGCGGCTTGAATCGATGCAAGATCGATAGCTGTTGAGCAAGGCCCGATTCTGATGCAGGTTTGAACGTGTAGAGCAGAGATGCCCATCTGGAGTGCGGCCCTTCTTCGGCCTGCCCCCACTCTGCATCCATTTCCCTCACGTAGGTGTGGTCTCGGCACGACCACAGATGAGGTATACTATACCTCATCGGTATAGAATAAACCGATTCTCCCACTCTACGTCCATTCCCCCCGTTACAGGTCCCTCCTTCGGTCCATCGTCGCCCCATATCGCAGCCTATATGAGGGGAATGGACCTAGAGAGAGGGAAGGTCGGAGCTGTCATGGTCACAACTGGTGTAGAGCGTGTCATCGATGCCGTTTATGGTTTGTCTCTGTCGATTGCGTGAAACCGAACTGAAACTGATGCAGTTCGAAGAAACCTAGGAGTCGATGCGTGTAATGCAACCGCTGCTTATAAATAGAAGAATGCGAATTTGTTAGCAAGGCGTTGACCTGCCCTTTTAAGTACAGTGAAGAAGTATCGCAGGATACATTTCTCACAATTTATATCAATCTGATTCACCTTGCGCCTTTACGATTTCATTCGATCGAATGTTTAAAAAATTCCGTGAAAGTTTACTGGAAGAATCAGCTTCTGTGCAAGCAGTAATAAAAGTACTGTATGGAAATAATGTATCCGGCCGGAACATTCTAAATTGACAGTGTCGGATCATCAGCATCGTGCTGAGAGAAAAAGCCATGCAACCGCGTTAAGTCGAAAGTGAAAAGTACACAAAGTATCAACGAGAAATAGACGCAAAGGAGGATGCAAATGCGGAACGCAGAGGTTTTGTTATCATCTGACTTCCCGGTAGCTCGCGATACGATGAGCTAGACACCGAAAAAGAGTTGTGCAAACAGCTGACTCGCTTCACATTCAGAATCATGCGATCCCTAAAGCGATACCTTTTGATTCGTCACTGCCACTGCCATCGACCATGATTTTCTTCCTGCTGTGTAGGAAGGAATTCAATCAGATCAACGGCTGAAAGAAATGTTATATGATTATCAGCAGGAAAAAAGTAATTAGGAAAGGATGATGATAATTGTAAAGAAAACAGTACCTGAGCATGACGGATCTCGTATCTTTTCGGTATTCCGAAGAATAACAAGTTTGCCTTGTATAAAAAAAGAGTAAATGTGTTTTCTTATAGATATTTGTAATTAGTAATTACTATTCACTCATATCACATTTGTTCGGTGCAGTATGTTCACGGTCAATTTTGTAAATCATTACCTAATTTTCTGTACTGTACATGTGTAGTTCAATTTAGTTTAAACAGTAATAATTTTTAATTTAATTTTAATGTAATTTAATTTAATTTAATTTATTACAGTATACGGGAGAATCCCTTTTTGTACAATGATTGAAAGTGTAGAGACAGGTAGTATACATAATATATGAAAAAGACTGTTACAGCATAGACTAACAACTCATTACAGACATAATACAGTAATAGCGAAACGCTAAATTAACGCAATTTGAGTGTTCATAAACTGACCTAGCGATCTATAATCAGTGTTTTTAAAAGTATCAGCAGACCCGGAAAAAAATTGCAGTTAATAATATATTAACAACACCAGAACAATGAAAATATTTTAGCTTACCCTAGTTAAAACATTACTTGACTGGCAACCTCATAAACACAGTTTTTCTTATAAACATACTCATAAACAATTTGCAGTCATCTTCTAAATTATGATTTTCCCAAATTTGAAGAAGAATCGCACGTTCCTGTAGTTTGCATAAATCCCTTAATTTATCTAGCATCTACATTCAACACTCCTGTATCCATCGTTCCTTGCCTAAAGTTGAATGCACAAATCTTCCAGTTTCGATGTTACGTACGTCAAGTTTCCATCCTGTTGAAAGCCGAATGTAAAGGATAAAATTCTAAGATCGTTGAACGTTTCACGCACAGTGTGTTTAATTGAAGCTTTCAACACTGAATGCGGCTGATTCTCACTCGCAGCTTTTTTCCAGCGTGGTGGTTCGCTAACTCGCGCAAACTTGACCGCACGCAGAATGGACCGAAATCTCCGCTGATGCAGACTCGGCTCATTAAGAATTTAAGCCAACTTCCTTTTCCGCCGCTACGAAAATTAGTCCGCTTTCTCTAACTTAGAAGTGCTCCGCTGTTAAATTCTGCGAAACGAAGCTAATCGGATTGCTGTACCTGCGACTTACGCAATCTCTCACCCGTTTCATCGAGTTCATGGAGACGTGAACGTGTCCAAAGAACATTGCTTGAAATTGTGTATAGGTGAACCAATAATTGAGCCCTTTGTTTTGAGAGTCCCATCAAGTGACTTTTTTACTGTTTCGATATATTTAAGAATTTGCGTTTTACTGTTTCTAAAAATATTATTCATTGCTATGGAGCAATTTATTTTATATGTATCGTCTCGAGTTATTATAATTATTTTTATGCAGATGTTAACGATTTTCAAAATGAGGGACTTAATTAGAGGGACTCTCTGTAACAACCTGACCGACTGCTCCAGGCTCTTGTATGTGAGAGCAACTGTTACAGTAGAGTAGATAAACCCTATCGGTACTTTAACATTCAATATCTTTTATACTATAGGCCGTCTGCATGATCTATAAATTTGCAAAAGCTCATTCGATTTCTGAGACGAGTTCGCAAGCTCTCCTGGTCAGTGCTCTGGTGAAACACGGTTAAAACCAACAATTTTAAAACACCCTGTGTTTGAACCACGCAGCCTTGGGTGATTCGGGTTTCAGCATATAACTATTTGCCAGGTGATATTACACTTTACTTTTGAAGATCGAGAGTTACATTTATTGTTTGTTGAGTAGAGTCTAATGACTATATGCTGTCTATATGTTGACAGTGTTACTGGCGTTTGTGCACTGATTTCATTGTTTTCGCTTTGTCGTGGGTGTAGCCTTTATCACCGATTTACCTTAGTAATTTATTGGAGGGAAGGTTTGCTGACGCATGAGTCACCTGGAGAATTCTTCAATTGTGGAAATTGCTCGACCCATCCGGTTTCCAGAAATCAAAATTCCTCGAACCTTGATGACATCCGTATCATGTGGTACGCAGGAACAATGAAATATTAGGTTGTCAACTAAATTCGTGATCTTTCGAATCTCTTTGTCTAAAAATTCACTTAATTCGACTGGAATCGACAGATTACCAGAACTGTAGCAAAAGATCCTCGATTACAAAGGAAATTACGTTAATTAATAAAAAATTACTATTTGAAAGATTTTAATAAACGTTGTTATGTAAAATGTTTCGAAGGTCGTGAACTTAGTTGTTAACCTAATGATTACGACAGTTCACTAATGATTCACCAGGCTAAGGCGTGTTCGACTGTGTCTTGACTGAAATAAAGCGTTCTGGCTTCCCAAATCGATTAGTTTAGAAGCTGGCAGTCGTAAAATTCAATATTCTCTGCACACCGACGATCGATGATTGCTACCCTCCTAACTGTCCCGATAGGAAAGAGATTCGGTGGCAGGGTACGGCCGTGAATCCGTCGTGGAATCTGGATTTCCGCCAAACGCTTTGCGGGCCTCGTATTTTATATCTGCGACTTTCTAGCGGTGCTCTTCTTTCTCCCGTTTCTTTCATTCCGTCATGGAAACGGAACTTCTTTCGCGTCGTGTTCCACCGAGAAATTCTCGGCGAAGTTGTAATTCGAAAATTCTCTCCGTGCCTTTTTCGCGCGAATTCCTCGTCGTCTACGAGGAGGAACTGTGTGTCCCGGAATACCGTGTCCGGCTAAATCGAGTATTTTCGAAAGTATGTCATTCTTGGTTATGAAACGACACTTTACTATAGACTGTGTCGGCTGAATAAAATTACACACGCGGGTCAGGCGCTAAGTTAAAAGTTTAACAGTTGTGAGTACATATTTTGTGAAAACTAGTCGTCTTGACCATGTTTGTGAGACTTTAGTTGAGTAAATGAACATTTGTGACTATTCATTTTATATCTGCTATTTTAGAATTTTAGTTTTATGAGTATCATAAAACATCAGTTTTATCTAGAAATTACATCTCTATCTTTTTATTACATGAGGGGAATGGACGCAGAGTGGGGGCGGAGCCAAGCGTCGCTAATTTATTCATAAATTTGGTAACATTAAATTTTGACGTGAAGAATTTATTATAAAATTGTGGACAACCTTGTTCGAATTGTTTGGAAAGGATGAAGAACTTTATAAAACATTTACTTTAACGTTTTGAATCTTAATTAACATGGCTCCAGGCTGCTCGAAATTTAAGAAGAATGAGTGCAAGGAAGGGAACCTTGAAGTAGTAACGAAGAAATATATGTCAGAACTTGTGAGCGAGAAACGACAATTCTCCAGCGAATGCCAGGAAATCTGACGACCGTTTTACACGGTGTGGATCGATAAAAGTATCTCCAACTTTTTTTTAAGCGTCAGCCATTCTTGAAGAACGTGTCTGTAGGCAATGACCTTGGAACAGGATTACAACTTTTCGCGTTCAAATTCTACAAAGCTCTCATGAATTGTTTCACAGTAATTACTTACACTCGAGGTATTCCGATTTCTTTTTTTATACATAATATTATCAAAGATTGCTTTATCCAATATTAAAATTGGTTGCAATTTCTACTTATAAGTAATGACAAAAAACATTGAATTTTAGTTAATACTTAAAAAGAGAAATTTTTCGCACAGTTAAAAAAATATGTATAATTCAGAATAAATTTTTGTCGAGTTGCAAATCCATTTATTGTAAAATAAAAGAAAGTTGAAATACATGTATCGTACATATTCTCGTTATTTAAAATTTTCAATTTGCAGACTTCCTTTTACAATAATTCACAAGGTATTAAAAAATGTAAGGAGTAATACTAGAATATGATTGTTTATACAATACTTAAAGATTGTTAACAAATTTCATCAAAAGTTCATATCAAATAATTGTCATACTAAGTACAATCCAAACAATACCTAAAAACGTCAGTCTCCTTCATACATTGTTTCCCTTTTCAACAATAATGATTCCCATATACTTTAATTGGTTTAATGAAAAAAAAGATCTTGTCAATTTTCGTTTACGATGTCCAATTTATTTATTCAAATTCTCTGGCGATTGCCACGGCTAGAATAATACACAAAAGAATGAATAAACCATTTCATCGAAAATTGAACACCAAAATTGTATTCGAGTTTCGAAATAATGTTTTAATAATAATCTCAGTGGTAGCTTGAAGTGTTTGCGGTTACACAGTATCACCGACATCGTTGCACCCTTTCATCGCACACGAACACGTCCTTGTATGCAAGTTACCGTGGAATTCCGGAAGTTGGTTTGGACATGGTCGCAGACGAGACCAGGAAATGTCTTCTTGCGCTGCTGCCCGGAACCAGCCTCTGATTGTTAGCCCTTCCTGCTCGAATTTATCATACGGCGCTTCTGAAAATGCTTTGGAGATTTACCAAAGACCACTTCACTTCCGCAAACTCTACGGAAATAAGGATCATTCCTTTCACCGATCTAAGAAACATTCTCACCCTCCGATCGCGGAATTTTTGAAAATATTTCAGCGACTGAAACCTTTTCTTCATCTATGTGTGATAGAAATCCTCTTTCCGTTAAAGTCTATTTTACAGTTCCATGCGATATTGGACAAACATTTTTACAATGTTATGTGCAAACTATTTATTATCTTAAAGACCGTGTATTATATAGTCTGCATCAAAGAAGAGGGACTAATTAGGGTCCTGTATAATTTCTTTATTGCGTCTGGAAAATAATTTCAATGCTTCTTTTTCAGAACTTAGTTTAAGGAAGATAACTTTTTATCGTTTTGAGTTTAGAATTTTTAGAACTCTCCTGCAATCATTTTCAGAATTATACATTTTGAATTCGCCTTCGTGTCACTATAATATTCTGTTATTAAAAGTGTATAGTTACATCTCAAAAAAATATTAGTAACCTTGAAATATTCTCGAAAATGATTTTCATGGAAATTTATTTTTTACCCTATATTTGGCCCTTCGAGCCGTGCAAATTTTTCCTTACACACTCTGACTGAGACACCCTATATATCGTTTGGTGGTTGTCAGAAAATAAAGTGACGATTCAGACAGTCAAAGCACACTTAATCACAAGAATTGAAAATTTATTAATTCTTGCAAAGTCAAGAAATTTTGTATTAACAAATAAGTGTTCCGTTAAATTCTCCAAAGTTCTCATTTTATTGTGAATAAGAATTTCAAAGTAGTTCAGCTCTGCAACTATCCAGAAACCTAAAATTCCACATTTATACCTAAAAAGGAAAACACGTGGCAAGGAATTTCATTAAAATTTTCAGAAACCGAAATTGTAACGCGATAAACAGCTTAAACCCACAACGATCCTAAAACATTTTATTTTAAAAATATTTTTCTTATTACAAAATTCATTAACGAAATAAAATTGATATCGTGTCTTTAACTACATAATCTAAATGAAAATCTACACCTAACTTACAATAAAATTATCTTTAAAATCCCTGCAACCATTATGAAAGTATGATTCACAGCAAAAACGAGGGATGAAACTGTAGCAGAAAAATCGTGAAATTGGTCATCCTTTTAGCGTTGCTGCAAGCAAAGTAGCAGAAACTTTCTTCCCATTTGACCGTCACTCGATTGAATGAAACTCTGAAATTCGTGGATAAATTCGAGTTCGTGCAGCCTGAACTTCCCGCAAATAAGCTTTCCCGTCGACTTTCTTCTCCTCGGTTGATGTCGACGTAGGGATGCCGAGAATCGCCGAAAAATCCTCCGCGCCGCTCTTTGTCTTCGGTGGCCTACAAGGATCCAGACTAACTATCTCCTCCCTTTCTCCCGTATCCTCGATCGTTTCTATTCTAGAATCCTCTTCTTCCCCCTCTTCCTCCTCTTCTTCTTCTTCTTCTTCTTCTTCTAATTCTTTCTGGTGATCGTCCCTGGTTTCTCGAGATCCTTCGCTACTCCGTTTATACCTGCTTTTTTTCAAGGAAATGATGAGAGGTTGGTGAAAAGTTTGATCTGTCGAAAATTGTATACTACTGGAATAGAATGGTTGTTCGTTAAAAACAAAGAATTTGTAAAACATATGAAATGATTGAAGGAAATTATATAAAGGAACTATGTAGTGTCTGAAATTTTTATTTTTGTCGGGTATTGGTGTTCCCAGGAGATTGGGAATGTTTTATATTTTTATATTTTAATGCAAGTAAGGAAAGTGGAATATGGGTAAAATATATTTCACCCCATAAAGATCTTGAAAATATACTTTTTTTATTTCATTTGTACATGTAACGTTGCAATATAATTAACAGTGTTAATTAACC
Organism: Macropis europaea; assembly: GCA_916610135.2. Lineage (NCBI taxonomy): Eukaryota > Metazoa > Arthropoda > Insecta > Hymenoptera > Melittidae > Macropis > Macropis europaea. Next base: position 21,903,738 of record OU744344.1, read on the forward strand.
TTTGTTTTCGGTTTTCAGTTTTTAAATCACTTTTTTTCTCTGAATTATTTACCTTCAAATAAGAACAATTACCAATTGATTGCAATTATTAATATTATATTCAGACTCTATTGACTTTATCGGCACTATACGTTTTATTTGTAGATGCCAATAACCGATATAGTTGATGCAACATTAAATTCCTTATTAACAAAAAATTATGAGTTGTACAGTTGCTAATATTCCTAATAATGATATCACAACGATTTGAAAGATGTTTGCAGAAAACATTGAAAAATAAATAATTTAGAATCTTGAACACGATTAGTTTTATTGTGATATATCTCTGAATTTCTTTTTGTGAGCAATAAAATCAAATTGGAATACATAAGATCCCATTAAAGAAAGATAGAGGTTACCTTTATATTCTGAGTGAAATAAGAAATACAAAACATAAAATTTTTATGTTCAATGGGATATTTCATTCGAAACATCTGTTTTCTAAGGCTGGCAGAAAAGGATATTATTTTCGTTGATACATCTTCGATTGTAAAATATATTGAGTCCTACTCCTTTTATTTTGACGCGCATGCAATTTTATCTTTGAAATCTACTTATCATAAGCTGAATACGTAAAAATGTACATTTTTTATGACGTTGGTTAATATTTATTTATATGAAAAAGACATCAGTATGGGAAATATTTAATTTCAAATAATTTTCGGAAAAAATTAGAATGAAATTGTTCATTTATTTCTGTGCAGTTTTCCAAATGTTATTGAAGGAAACTGAATTTTCTAATCAGTCAATTAATTTCTCTGCTATATTGCAATTTAGAAGAAGAGTGTAAGAAAATGGTAAATGAGGGTTTTTCTGACGTATTTGTAAGTAGTCCAAAAATGTATATTCATTCCCTTGTTAAAATGTGCAAGAAAGCGTAAAGAAAATTCCGTCAACTTTTTCTCAAGATCAGTCGTCCAGGAGAGTCTTCGAAGAGAAATAGATGGAAGTTTTTCTTGAATCACCAATTCAAATTGCAGACCATCAATAACAAGAGTAGATACTATTTAAGATTAACGTAAGTCTCTCAGCAATTTGCAAGTTGTTCAGACAATTAATAACCTTAAAACACTCAAATAATATAACAAAGGTAACAGCCTATTGAAAAAATCCATAAAAGACATACAAAAAATCTTTCGACTAAATATAAAGCTGCAAAAATGTTTTAAACCACCTGGAATTTTTTTAGTTCGTCTATTCAATATTTTTTTTTAACGAACTTGTGTTAGCATCCAACAGTGCCTTTTTTCGGATAATGGGTTTTATGATTTGGAAATGTATTGCGAAAATTTTTATTTTATTGTGTAATGGTTAAAAAGTATGTACCATCTGTCACTGATATTTTTTTATGTGGTGCTCAGGTTTTTATTATGTATATTTTGCATAATTCTGTAGCAAGAGGAAAATTGAAGACAGAAGTGTAATTTTAGAGAGACCTTGAGGAGTCAGCGATCTGAAATATTCATTTTTAATATAGTGGTTGCATTGTCAGATTATTTGATCCGACGTATCAAATATCGAATTAAACAGTCATTGCACTGATCGAAAAATTTTGTCGAATAGTGAAATAAAAAAAATTTATTTCTGAATCTCCTATGTATTGCCCACGGCTTTCTGTTGTTAACTTGCATCGGCCAGACAGATTATTTATATCTTTTGAACAAATAATTAACGATAATTAATAATTTTCAGAATTTTATAGTTTAGTATTTGTTTAATTATCTCTATTTAAAACAGTGACGGTTAACGAGTTAACACGACGAGCAACTTATGACTGATATAATATCACTGATAAACTTTTTATTTTTATGCAGATTACTATATTCAGATACGTAGAATATAAGTACTTTTAAAAATAAACGAAATAAACAATATATTTCTAAAACCTTCATGGGTCAAAACATACAGTAGCTAAAGCACAGCTCCCTCATGTATATTAAAATATACAAAGCTTAAAGCTTGTAAGTGGATATCTGCATCATCCACAATCTAGTCTACGTTCTAACGAGAACGTATATAATTGTACCATTATACTGTTCCATCAAAATCTGAACGTTGAAAGGCAAAAACGGTCGAAGGTTTATCGAAACGAGAGAAAGACCACTCCTGGACCTGTTCGTTCAAACGAAATACATTTTCGTGCTCACCTGCCCTTTGAAACTCTCCGGACGATATATCTCCTCTTCAGGCTCGGCCAGGCGGATTCTCTGATCTCTCTCTTGGCTCTCTCGACTTCCAGCGCAAGCTCCGAAGGCGGTTCCAACATTTCCCTAAGAACACTTTTCCTCGAGGCCTGATGCCTCGGTAACCTGACCGAGGACTCATCCATCAAGTTCGCCAGCGAAACGCTGGAAGCCTTTTTCCCCGACTTCTGTTTCCTCTTCTTCTTCCTTCTGGAATCGGTTCGCCAGCAACAGACCTTCGGCCTGCACACTTCGCCCTCGCAGGGTGCAGGCAACGCGAACGTGATCTTCTTTTTCCGTTTCTTCTTCTTCTCCGACTTCTCCGACGTTAGCCTGCTCGAGGACCTCGATAAACTGCGATCCGCCAGGGATCGTTTTGAACCGCTCTCGGATATCGCTGATTTTTCGCGTTTGAGGACTCGTCCCGGGGATCTACTCTTCCTCAGACCGTCCCCAGACCTAGCTGAACTTTTCTTCTTGCGGATGCTCTTTTTTCGAGCATCCTTTGCATCAGCTTCCTCCGATGCTTGTACAGATTTTTTACGTTTCCTGTCCTGCTTCTTCGGAACCGTCAATTGCTGACGCTGTGGGACCAGGTCTTGATTACTTTCTGTCGCGTACCTCTCCATTTCCTGTTGGTTGTGTTAGTTTGGGTGATTAGCAATCAGCGAAAGATACCTTTTGTAATTGTTTGGATGATGGAGAATTTTGATTCTGATGTAAGTGATTGAACTAGGGGAGGAGTCGTTAAACTCGTTATGGTGCAGAATGCTTCACGCAGTAAAGATTACTAAGAACAAAAATTATATGAATATTTTTTTAAATATTTACAGACAGGAAATTAAATAGAGGCTATTAAAGAAAAGGGTTCGTGAGTGCGAGAGCGTATAGTATTTTCTAAGAGAAAGGGTCCTGAAATTAACTCTTTAAACAATATCGGCGCTTAATAGTGACTCATACGATGCTAATGTTCGTAAGGTAAATGCACGTGGTCGTTCAGGTATTGTACTATTAAGCCAGTTAAATAATCTTCTGCACATTGGAACAACGCAAAGCATCTCGCAGCCTTAGTTCCCGGGCACACTGCGAGATGGCGGGCGACTCGACGCTCCAGTTGCGAGAATTTAGACCAAATTTGATAGCTGTACGAACTCACACATGATGAGTATCAAGAAAGGACTAAGATTATTCAAGGAAATCAGTACAAACCACGTCACGCTTATGTGCAGTCTGATAGGAACGGCATATATTTCGAAGAGAAATAGCAATAGTGAATGATTAATAAAAGATATACCGATAATTTTCAGCAATCTCATGCAATAAGCATGGCTTCATAAACCAATTGACCAATTAACTTGATTGACTTATTAATTTGTGTTTAATACTTTCGTTCTAAATTTTGAATGAAGCACTTGAAAGCATAAATGTATAGAACATTTTTTACTGACTTTACTCATAGAATATACTGACACAGTGTAATCGTTTAATTGACGTACATTCTATATTTTAAATCATATTAAAATTGCAATGATAATATAAAACAGAGTGTATCACGATATAATTAAATATTTCTATCCTCAACGATATATAAATATGTATAAAATATTGAAACCCAAATATAATATAACTTATTTTCTTTGTGTCGTAACAGTGTAATATGGCAGTGTCACTAACGTGCAGAATAATCTATTATAGTTGATGAAACGACAATGAGAATAATTTTCTATGAAACATTAAATCGAAAATATACAACACACTTTTTTCATTTTTGGAAAATCCATCGTACACATTAATGAATATCTGCAAATGTATAGAGCACAACGTTTTGACGTGGTTTACCTTATCGATGATTTCATAGTATTTCTGTTCAGCTTCTATTAAATCAGTAAGGTCTTCCCGAGCTTTCTTCTTCTCTTTCTGTGCGCTTCTTCTTGTTTCTCTGCCGATACTTACACGATTACCCTCCTTTTCTTTCCCATCAACCGTGGTTTTCTTCCTCGCCTTCGCTTTTTCTTTAATCTTCGCTGCAACTTCCGCTTGCTCCTCTTCGATTATCTTTTGCGCCAATTTAATTTCTTTCAGTCGAACGTCCACCGCCTTTGTCATTTTCGAGCATCTTTCCAAGAACTGCACAAAGAAATTTTGTGCAACGCCAAATCAAGTTTTGCAACGCCGGTGGTCTTATAAAAGGCCACTGTCTCTCTCAAATTGACCCACAATTCTGATTAACTTCTTTTAATGGTTCTTAGTAAAATTTTTACATGGAAACAATCAGATTGAAGCGAATAGAAAACGAGAAACACTGTTTCAGGTGAAGCGTATAAATTTGACTATACTTATTTGGAGGGAAAAATATACCGAAAGATTGAATAACAAGGAAACAGGTAATTTGATATTTTAATTAAAACGCTTAACACGTTGACTGCCACAGTGAAAACTCCCATACCTGGTCAGATATACTGTAATATCTCATTTCAAACATAAATCACGAAAAAAAAGAATATGTAGCTATTCAAATGTAGAGTCCTGACCTCCTATTCTTATTTCAATATGAATTTTATTTACAATTTTTGTAAAATTAGTAATTATTTAATTAAATGAAATTTGATGTGTCGGCCATCGGTGACCGCCACGGCAGGCAATGTGTTGTATAAAATTATGTGATTCCGAACACAATCTTACAATTAGTGACAATAATAGCATTCACATATCTAGGTATATCAATAATTTTAGACAAAAATATGAAAAGAATGGAAAATCTAAAAGTGCTTATTATTATCGTGGGATGCCTCGGTATTGTTCAAAACAAAAATATTCTACCGAAGCAAAATTCTTATAAAGTATTAATTTTTCCCACGTCATAACTAAAAACATTTATACATAAAAAAGCGAGAAGAGTCTAAATGTGTGAATCAAAATGTGTGATCGTATTAACAGAACATTTGCAACTGTTTTACAAAAACATCGCTGCATTCAAGAAAACAGTAAAACTACAGGAAGTTAGATATTGTATTTTATTAAATTAGTTTTTAACCCTTTTCACTCCGTTGGCTCCGCTATGGAAACACTCATACTATATTCCATAACTCCATTGGCTCCGCCATGGGGACATTTGTAATTTGCATCACAGCCCAGCGTGTCAAGAATGCACATTGGAAATTACTTCTAAAGGTACTTTAAAATTTGATCAATGTCAATGTAAATAAATTCATAAACATTTATCATTTTCTCTTTTCAAATCAACACTTTTGGTTTTAAAAAATTTACACTACACAAGTATGTTGGAGTTGCTGGTCGATCGCATCAAGAATTGCTTAAAGTGCAAAGGGTTAAATATACGATATTTATTTCAGTACAAAGTTTGCACGTGAAAACAAAATGGTATAAACAAAATAACAACTACTAAAGAATAGGAAAAAGCGATTCTAAATGGGAAGCATTCCCTCCGGGATATCATTGAGAAGCAGAAAACGCAAGAGAGGAGCTCGATGTACCGGGGTGAATAATAATTACAGAAAAGGGGTGGGCGTTTATTTCATGCTCGTTTACCTCTGAAAGGACAACCCTGTCCTTTTTGTCGAACGATTGAAGGAACTCCATCGACTCGACGAGGAATACCTTCCCAACAGAGTTTCCGATGGCCAGGAAGACTCCTTCCTCATACGGTGCAATAGTTGTGAGCCTTTCTTTGCACAACTGCAGCGTGAAAATAGGTTGTCCAAGATTCTGAAGAAGGTCCCAGGTCAATAGCCGTCCAGTAGCCGTAGTGATATAAAAAACCGAGTATCTTGCTTTATTCCAACAACCCCCGGTTGGATATTCTAATAAAAATCTGACAGTCACATGATTTAATGAGATCACTCGATTTGATAAAACTTCGATTCAGTATTGATGAAATTTCATTGCGCTTAATGTTCATAGGGAATTAAATTGCTACGTGACAGAACTGGTGGTCGCGTAGGAGATTTGAGTATTACTATTTATTAGGTCATTTTTGAAATCATAACTTCATTGCTTGAACAATTTGTAGGTTGTCAGGTTAGCCTGATGTAACCTTATAGCTGCGAAAGGTATATATAACGCCCTTAGATGTCTAGTAATATGTGCGAATGGCGTGTGTATACGCCCAGCAAATTTGAATTAGCATATCTCATTATTTACTCAACTGTCATAATGTTGGACATATTGTTACGTGCTGTGTAACAACAGTTGAAGTAACTGAAGATCACAAACACTTTCGATGACTGTTTCTCTTCAACGAGGCAAAATTCACTCTCAGAACACTTATTTCATAGAGTATGCCGTAGCTGAAGGGTTAAGATAGAAAAGTAATTATGGAAATGTTTGACCGAATTCGTGAGTCACTGCAAGTCCCCAGTTCTGGCAACTTCAATCGGTTTGACTAGACCTCAAGAGGAACAATGTATTACCTGAAGTACTGTATGCTATAAGAAAATGAACATACGGTGTAGAAATTAAATTGCCTTCTCTGGTGTCCTCGGCCCAAACTCGAGCAGTCCAATCGCCGACAGACAAAAACACCGCCGGATTGAATTCGTTACGGTCCACAGAGATCACCGGGCCATAATGCGCCTCGAATCTCACCGCCAGTTTCTCAGCGTTCGTCTTCGCCTTCCTTGACCCGGTCAGGATGACACCGTTGTCCATGCCAAACATGAACTTCGTGCCCACCATCGGCCCGTAATTTAAACAAGAGACACCGATCGCTCTTTCCATATCTGGCTCGTTTGGGTGTTCAAGATCGAACATCAAGACTTCTGTGGGTCTTCGAATCCATCGGGTGTCCCACCACATAGCTCGACCATCCGACGACGTGGAAAAGAATTCCGTGTTGCTCTTCGTGGGCAGCCATTTCACCGCATTCGCGTAATCCCTAAAAGATGGTTGCTCCGTTAGATTAAACACACCGGACGCATGAAGCTCTCTGGTTGTGTTATTGTACGAGATAAATTGGCAGAGGTGTCGTGAGCTGGCTTTTGTCGGAGCTTTCAGGGATGGTGACAGTATTTTCTTTAGTGTTCTGGAATTTCTTGAGTTTTGATATGTGGGAGTTTTTGAATTTACACTATTAGATAAAGTAAGAGCATCGAAATATTCACAATAATAATATCTATCGAATTTAAACAAAAAGAAGAAATGAATCATTACAATACTGAATAATTTAACATATAAAAATATTAATATTCAACAAATAGAAATAGCAGTGATATAAGGATGTAAATCCTTTGCAACAAAATAATTACATATGTCTAGCAGTGTTCATATACAATTGACTTCGAAGATTCTTTCGCTAAGATTTTAAATTCTTGTGTCACGGCTGTTTTTATCTGTTTAACTCTACCTAATTGTAACAGTCCAACAATCTCGTCTCTAAAAATTCTCAAGCTGAACGTCTGTCAATACGAGCAGGAGGGGATCAGAGAAGCACAGGTTTAGGCGTCGAAAGTCTGATGGACGGATGGGTAAACACGTTTTTGGCGCGCTTACCTGTGACTGAATTGCAGATGAGAGGACTGAACAGGGCTTGTGCCGGTTCTGATGTCCCAGTTGCATACTTGGCCTGTCATAAGACCGCTGGCAAGGACGGAAGGATCTCGAGGATTAAATTCGCAGACCACGCACGGACAAAAAGGCTCTAGCGCCATGTAAGGCTCGTTGGGATTGTCTGCACGCAAAATGACACGGACGTCTTAATCCGGATTGAACACATAAAAAAGACGCCACCGTGAGCGTTACGCAATTCCGTCCTGTTATTGGCTCTTAAAAATGTTTTAGAAATAAGAGAAATAGCAAATGGACTTACGTATACATGAAAATAACTTTGAAATTTCATTAGGTGCATGTGCAATAAATTACGCCTAGTTATCATTGTATACACAGTTTATACGAAGGATAGAGTCTGTTGCGAACACAAAATAAAACGGTCTGTTACTTTTCCAGGACTATTTTCTATTTTAGAAACCATTGTAATTAATCGTTTTGTTGTATACAGAACTAACTTTCGAATCTTCCTTTAATCTTCAAACTAATAATTTTACGCAATAAATTTGATCTGTCTTACAAGCATGAACAATGATATGAAATTTATTGTGTAATCATAACTCAATACGCGTTTAATTATTTTTCTCGAAAACAAGGCATCGTATGAACCAAAAATCTATTGTACTTTTTCAATGTACTCTTTCACGTAGAGTCACCTCCTTCTCGGCTGTACCTCCATTTACATGACATCCTGTATATTTATCAAGGATCTACCACTGCAGCGCATAACTGTTGGAATAATGGAATTCTAATTTTTAATGTTCTGTGTAACATTACACCGTGTGTGCCAGCATTCCAGGTCGTTTCCCACATAATACCCCTCTGAAGCTTGTTCAAACCGCGCCATGTTTTCAGAGTATAAATTCTGAGTTAATAACAAAATCAGCAGAAAATACAATGTTGGTACAACGGCACAGGTTTGAAACTGTTGGCTGGCAGCGCGTGCGTTCATAGCGTTGAAATTGCTAAATTACCATCTGGCGGGTAGGTTAACGCTAGGTTTCAATCTCCCAAGCTGAGGGGTAAGCAAAAGGGGAAGCAAAGCGGTGCAAATATACCGCGATCTTGCTAATGCTGTGAAAATGGAGGCCCGGGGCTAAGACGGGAAAGCGTTCCACGGCTTTTCTTCTACCTACCGACCTGCCAGATGTACACCCTGTTACTGTAATCTGGCAACCGCCCAAATTCCAGGAAGCAGTAAGAGACCACGATCCTGCTGCCATCGTCCGGAGACCAAGAGATATTGGTTACGGGCCTCTCCGGCGTCTCCGGGTCCGTGTAGACGTTCACGGTCCTGAAAACCGATTTCCAGATGACGATTCCCGGAAGAAACTCGGGATACCCGGTTATTTCTACAAAGACTGATTAAGCGGATGACAAAGAGCCCGAGATAAAGGCTCTTCGTTCGAGCTAACGCTGGACCGAGAGCCTAACGGGTTAGGATCAATTTGGGGGATGATTTATTGTAATGAGCTAGCCACCTCTTCGTGTTCGAAAATTACAGAACAGGATCATCTTCAATTATAATTCTGGGAGTTTGTTTAACTTTTTTAATCAACGCCCAGATATGTTGCTTTGGAGTTTTTAAGAGTAGAATAAGTTGGCCGATTTCAATCTTATTGGATGGAATTGAGGACTTTGGTTTTCATGAGGGATGCATTTTATAATGAGTGTGATGACTATTCTGTGGATGTTTATGGGAAAATGCATTTTTGTAGTGTTATATTTTTATATTTTACAAGGGTGGATGAATGAAAATTGAATGATAATTTGTTTGGATCTATGTAGTTTTTAGTAATATTTTCTAGGAGTATGTTTGACATATGTGGTGTGAAATATGTGTTCGAATATGGTAAACTGCATAAAAGACCGCAATCTACGTATAACAAAGATCTGTTATTATTGGTACTTTATGTACATATACGTATTTTTTTAGTAAAAATCGTTTGTCGTGAAAAAATAAATGAATCAAAGACGCTTTTCTCTAATATAATTAGAGAATAAAGTTGGCCTTACCGCATTGCATTTATCGATTCTAATAACATTAGTTACAGTTAGAAGTACTACTACGGAAGAAGAAATATTACGAAATTATATTATTTATCTTATGAATCAGAGGATATCTTGTCAAAAATATTGTAATCTCCAAATATTTAAATTATATGTTTCTAATATATATTATTACATGTACAAGTTTGTAACTGCTTATTAAAATTGAAAGAAAAAATAATGCTTAATGAATGATGGTGAGCCATTTAAAGCAATACATGCGCTATATAGTAATTAATAACCGTTGGAATAATAACGGTCGGAAATGTAGACTCAGCTGAACTTTATTTTTCCATCGATTTCAAACCAGTTTACTCTAAATTCAAAAATAATGAACTCGCTCGAATTTCGACCGAAATTAACTGAGGTTTGGCTCACCTGAGGCCGAGTGGTTGCACCAAATGCGTTGGTATCATATCGTCGAAATAGTGTTGGTAAATGTTCACCGCGCCGTTCTGACGAACGCTTTGCTCCATTATCTGCAAGGAAACTTAATTTAAAGTTCCTGATGATCACCGGTGCAGTCGTGGTTGAACCGTTTCGTTATACTGCCAAGAATATCTTAATTAACTGTCACTTAAAGTCAAAGGAAAGTACTAATTTACGAAACACAGCATGCAATAAGACGCATACTATTATCTCGAAATCAATTAGCATTCATTAAAATTACACAGCATTCGCATAAGTTAGAGTGAATTAAATTCCATTTATACTGGAAGTATAGAATAGTAGTTAAAAATTATTTCAACCACTTTTGGCGCTGGAAAAGGAAAGAGATATGGTTTTAATGAAGGTATTTATTAATTTTTACTCTTTGAAGCTTTCAAAAATTGAATCCTTAACTATAGCGTGATACTAGCTCCCGGAAAATATTATTATTAATCTCATATTGAAAATTTGATTTCTTCAGATAAATACCGAGTTAAACTAATGATAAAAATTATAATAAGGAACATTCTGATTTTATGAAATTTCAGTTAAAATCGTACAAGAGTAAAATATGCAATTCTTAAAGCAAAGAATACTCGCAAGTTTCAGTTGTTACAATTTTCTGAGGTGTTTGCGTACAAAGGTTGAGAAAATAATATTATAATAATAATTATTCTTGGAAGCATATGTTTTTGCTGAATGCTGCGTTTGCTAATAGATTTTAATCGATTATCGGGTCACCGGAGTGATAACGAAGTAACTGTTACCACGTAATTAGTCGCGTAATGAATCGAGATTCAGCAGAAATTATGTCGCGCAAACTATTTTGAAACAATTCTTTAATATCCTCGTACAGAACATCAGAAACCATTAAATTTTTATTGAAAGAATTGTATTCTATTTCTTATAGATTTTGCGGCATTAATAAGAACAGGAAAGCGCTTGCTGTTTTATAAGGCATGGGTTCATCCCCAAGAACCGTATATCATCATCCGATAATATAAGCAAACTCTACTTCAATCTAGGAAACATTCAAGAAAGTTAAAATTTTCGGGTTACTCAAGTTCTCTTCTAAGTTTTTTTAGATTTTTAGATACCTGCTGGAGCTAGAATATTCGCAATAAAATTTTAGGTAAAGGTCACGTGTCACCCCCGCGGCTGTCGACGCGTTAACACGTTGAACGCCACAGTGAACACGACCATACCTAATCAGACACGATATAATTTACTATTTTTTATATAAATCTTAAAAAAAAATATTTGAGTACTTAGTCGTGTTCTTCTGTTCCTACATTATTGTTTCAGTATGAAGTTTGTTCAAAAATTTTACGACAGTCAATAATTATTTCATTCAATTAAATTTGAGGTGCTCGGTCACCGATGACCCACACGGAAGTCAATGTGTTAAAAATGACCTAACGGTTCTAGAAAATACAAAACTGCATAGGTCTGAGGTGACTAACAGTGAAATGGCTAGAGCGACACGCAGAATTAATTGTGCGTTGATTGCTGGAATAAACTTCGCGTTCGAATCGTCCCGCACACGTCTTAGAAATCGCAGAGATACGGACTATCCCGCGAGCCATGGAGCCTGAAGCTAAATCGATCAAGCGGCAACTTACCTCGAACAACTTACGTAATTTCGGTGCCCAGTTGTCGTCCTTCTCGACCCTTCTGCGAAACCTAGCTGTGGTCTCTTCGTCACACGGATTGATCTCCTTCGGCCACCCGCCCTCGACATGATGCATCCCCGTGTTTTTCGTCGTCGTGCTGATAGTCTGTGCCTGAAATTTCATCGATACGCGTGTTAGAAAAATACACTTATACGTGTGTATGATGCACAGCGTGTGAGCAAGGTTTTAACCCTTTAACTCTCATTCAATTTTTAGTGAAATTAATGTTATAATAATAGTGCGCCATAAGAAGTGTTCCATGGAATAATTAAAAAAATACATTCTGAATGGTATGTGTTTTCAAAAATTCATTTGTGTGTCCGACTAGATACGGAGCTTTTCACTGACAATGAGTGTGGGCCACAGACGACCCGCGTATCAGTATTATCTTTATTAAACAGATGTTAAACACCATAAAATGTTAAGTAACATCGACAGTATAGCATAAGAAATATATCAATAAGTAGATAAATATTCGTATTTTCAATTATAGATATCTATGAAACGCTATTTTTGTGCTTCTGACTAATTATGGCATTTTCTACTGCGCCACGAACACGTCAGCCTTTCTGAATTAGAAATGCCATGTTATAGAGACATGAGTCAAATGATTTTTCTACAATTTCAAAACGTGAATTACGGTTACAAAATGATACAATTAATTAAACTGTTGAAATATAGAATTCAGCCTTTGTAACTTGTACTTGTGATTCAGCTACAACCTGTGTACACTATAAACATAAATGCATGGAGTGTATCGACTTGGAGGCGAAATTACAGTTGTGCGTTGTCCGCATAATTAATAATAAATATTTATCTAAAGTAATTACCCGAACAATGTTGTTTGAATTAAATAATTCAGAGAACAATTATTATTCGTGATAATTATTCTATCCGCATTTTTTAAATGAGTTTTCATTATACAGAATGTTGCAAATTTGTCTTATAACTTTTATTCGCTCATATATTCCTATTATAATTGTTTAACAAAACATTTATAGACATACATTCGATCTGATTATAAAATATATTTTGTACACTTTGCTCGAAAACCTGAGACACTCTGCACATTTCAAATGTGTCAGCAAAAATTATTTCCCTGACATGAGCTCCCGTGTGAAGATCCCATCTTGCATGCTTCGATGCTCTAATTGAGATTCTACACCGACCACGCGAATTGTGTACTTGTTAATGGGTTAATTATTTGTCAGGCATTTGCAAGCCGGATTAATCGGTTTGTGCATAATTCGGACCACGACACGCAGCGTATTTTTCACATCGATTATTAATGAACACGTTTCCACGAAAGTTTGCACAATTTAAATAACATTTTATAACCACAGAAACGCTTCCTGTGCGCATAAACACACAGCGTTCATTAATATTTCTAAAGAATTTTAATAAAAAATGTGTACAGGATGATTCTTATCAAGTGACAGAGAGTGTTATCTCCAAAACCAAAAGAGATAAGGAAGAAACTGTTTATACAAGAAATTTTATGTTTGAAGGGGATCATCTTATGGTGGACACGACAAGGTTGTAAGTGAAGGCGCCAAGGATATTCCAATGTCAACTTCATTCTTTTAAATGGAACCTCACAATTTTCTTTCCGTCGGCTGATAGTGAACTTTCAGATGAGTTCAGCAACCTATGACATGAATTCATTCCTTAAATAAGTCCTGAACTTACACTTTTTACAATAAATGTTCAACATTTTAACTTGCAACTTGTCTGCAAACATCAATTATCCAGCAACTGCCTGTACTAGGATAGGTTGCATTGCTTCATCGATTGTTCGTGCTATCATGTCGTCACGGGTTGTTGGCGCTCACTGATGTGCTATTGTTTTGGAAATGTAAACACAAGAACGATGTTCCATTAGATTATACTGTAAATGAAAGACATATTCTCTAAGCCATGCTGTTCTAGGTTCTTCAGATTGTGCGACTTTGCGTAACCTTGAATGATCTTATACTATAGGTCGTTGAACTGATCATAAAACATACTATTAGCTTATGAAAGTAAAATTGCAGTCTCATTTAAAAAAATGAAGTTGACCTTAGTATTTCCTCGGCACCTACACTTCCAGACACATCAGATGTTACCGATTGAACAGCTTTTGTGATTCTTGCTTTCAAGTGTTCAATATTGTTTAAAAATTAAAAATCTAAAACCCTTCCTGAACCTTCTTCCACATTGTTTACACATTGATTGAAGCTCGCTTCACCGTTCAAAAATTGTTTGAGTTGCTCTTGAATATAGTGCTGGTATCCTGGCTTTATTATGTTTTGTTTGGATGTTCTAAGAGTTTGGAACCCCGCCATGACTTTACAGGCACTCCATTTTTTTATATGAGCAGTTTTCCGTAACTCTTTTGCTTTCGAAGATAACTTGACAACCTTACAGGACAGAAGTATCAGAAAACTAAGCAGAGCAATGATTTTTCAATGGTATAGTTGGACTTCACCGAAACCTTCTTCTTAATAACCAATTCGTTTGCAATGCCAGTAACTTCCGTTTGTTTCCACGGACGAGTCGTCATCCGAGAACCAACACGGCATAGAATTCTGCGGGAAACGCCGCGGAAGCTGCGGAGTCGCGTAGAAAGTTGCATGTTCGATGCATCGCGCAACAAAGTTATCGGCGGGCTTTTGCCTTCGGTTGCATTCATCCGCCTGACAGCTTTCAACAAGTTGATATTGCTCCTGCTATTGTAGAACAGGATGAACACAGTTTCGAGCTAAATAAACTTTTCTATCCGTTCGACGGTAACGCATGAATTGCTTCTCTTCAATTTGTGCGTACCCTCGAAATCCTATTTTTCGTTTTCTTCCCTGGAATTTGCACTCGATCTGTCGCGAAATAGTTCAGTGGCGTCGAAAAATCCTATTTTTCGTTTTCTTCCCTGGAATTTGCATTCGATCTGTCGCGAAATAGTTCAGTGGCTCGATGGAAAATGGCTCCGAAAGTACACGATCGACGATTGAAAATCGATTTGTTTACTTCGATTTATTGTAGATAGTTTAATGCAGTGATGGCCACCGGAGCTGCGGCTTTCCCCCACTCTAATTCCACTCCCCTCGTTTAGGTTCTCTCGAGTTCGCTCTTCAATCCTCCTCGGCCCGTTGTTGTCTCAGATCACAGCCTATATGATGGAAATGGACCTAGAGTGGGGGAAGGCCGCAACACCAATGGCCATCACTGGTTTAATGGATTGACTATTACGGTAGGTACTATGGAAGCTGTTTTTATATAACAAAAAAATGAATACTTATTATTCTGAATAATTATATGAATACTAAAATATTATTCTGTTCATTATTTTTCAAGTTACTTTATACTTAATACAATGTACAGCTCTCCTCTTCAAAATAAACAAAGAGCATAAAAAACCACCTGAATACACGACTATCCAATTTGAATTGCAGGCTGCAACTCTTTTTAGAAACAACAGCTGCAGATTTTGAATTCGTCTTATTTTTTCAAGCATTTTCGAAATTCATTGTGCATGTTGAATAAAAGAAAAATGTAGAATGTTATTCGAGGGATGGATGAATTAATGCAACCGTGCGTATGAGATACTTCGTACACTGTTACGGTTTTTGTGGGGGGAAAAAGTCCTATAAAGAGATCGGGAACAAAGAAGAACTTTTTGCATCGAATGCACGGCATGAACGCTGCTGGTAATTCTCTTAACCTGTTCAGTGTTATGGACGCATATATATGCCCTTCAGAATTCAGAAGTATGAACTATCACTATTCTTCCAAATAAGTGCATTTATGATCCTATAATTCCCATCAACTTCAATATTCGAGATTCCATTTACTTTATTTCGTGTTTGTTTACGAATTTAATCAAATAGCCCAAACTACAATATGCTATGCAGTATGGTAGGAAGAGTTCCGTTCAGAGAAAGTACTTATCTCTGAAGTGTTTCGGACTGAAAGAACCAACGGCGTTGACCTAACCTCGTGCGACGCCAATTGCTTCGAATGCTGCACCCCGACGTGACAATTGGATTTCAATAAATAATCGTTCACATCGGATGGATTCGGTGGGATCTCCACGTCCATAGTTGGCCCGCAGGTGTCGAAGATGCATTGCTTGCCGAACTCTGCTCGCGTTTTCACGTACACCCTCTTGATCTCCATTTTGTTACGTTAATTACAGTTACCTAGACAAGGACGATCGAACGAATCAACGATATGGCAATGTAGAGAACGGGATAATGGATTCTTGATTGTTAAAAGCAAATTTTTGTAAAATTACTTTATAAGAATTACAGGAGCCACGTTTGAAGTATTTTTGAAAAATTCTATCTCAACTGCTGAGTAACTAGGATCGATATTAGTGAAATAAACATTCACAGTTTTAAATATAATTTTTCGAAAATTCTGTAATTTCTAGTAGAATTTAATGCCAGGTGATTCGTTACACCGTAGGACCTCGATTATTTGATAATGTTTGAAAATGATAATGTTATTTTAAAATATAAAATACGTGGCGTAGAATTAGATGTACAAAATCATGAATGATAATTTTAGCTTGTAATTGACATACGATGATTAATTTTTGGATGGCTGCTGTTCAGAGAATCGGGGCTCTACTGTATTTGCACATAGTTTTCACACAAATTGAATAAAAGTACAATGTACCATTGTAAACAGTGATTAACCCTTTGATTGCGGACTACTTCGAAACGAGTTGAACGCTGCGTGCGGCCGAGCTGCGGTAGTACATAATGGGCCATTTCACCAAACGCCCATGGGCGTTGACAGTGCCCAATGGACTGATTTGTCAAGCGCCTGTAGGCAGTGTTAACAGTCAAAGGTTTAATAACAATTCTAAAACTAAAGGGACAAAGAAGTATTGTTTTTGACAATGATCAAAACAGATGGAATCATTTATCTGTCGAAATTTTAAACACAATATTTATGTTCGGTCGTTTAATGATAAAATTTCTCTAATAATATATTATTTGTGTGTCTGGAGAATATTAGTGCATTTTTCAGTCTGCTTTGAGTTGAAAAAATTAAAAATTAAACTAAAATTAAATTTTTGCACGTGACCCAGCATCGATTGCTATGGTCATTTAGCCGAGGCTCCTATAATTTTAAAAGGGTTCCAACCCACCAGTAAAATTCAATTTCCTTCCACTTAACTCATGTTGTACAGGGTAGACAACGACATCACTTACGAGATAACGCGATAAATTATAACTAGACTGCAGATGTTTATGCAAATATATATTTTTCAATTTCCTTATTCCCATGTTAATGCAGTTAAATAAATGAAACTTTAACAAGACTGCATTTGCACCTTGAAATATTTAAAATATGCAATTTTTATTTTGTTAAATTACTAAGTGCACATTTTTCTCCAATTTGTACATATTAAATTGCATAAACATCCGCAGTCTGATTAGAACCTTTCTACATTCAACGGGAAATACATGTAATACGCAGAATCTTCTTTTAACCCTTTGACTGCGACACAAATAAAAACAGTTGACACACAACAGTCTCTTCCTTTTATCCATTTTTCTTATTATGTTTTTGTTTCCTAGTATACACTCCGTTTAATATCTATTTGTGTACTCTGAATTATTATCTATTACTCATGTTTATCTTCTAACAGGACTCGGGGTTTTTATACATTATTCGGAACTGACAACTAGTTCTCGAAGCCACTGTACTGACTGTTCGCATATAAAACGCAGCTCTTCCAGGGCGTAAACATGGTGTTCGATTTTATTCTATTATTGCAAATGTTTCAAAATGTACTTTGAGCAGAAGAAAATGCTTTAGAGGATTATAGAAGATCGAGGGTGACATCGTAAGATGCAGGTAGGATATTGCTATCTAGATGGAGGTGTTAAAGTCAGGCGAAGGCCAAATACGTTTTTTTAAATGGTACATAATTTTTACAATTTATAGTGTTTAGGAGATATTTCAGTTTCAATATTGCGAAGTGGTACTAGTACACATACTTATACGTACGTTTATAACATCCCACAGACAATCTCGTCAGTTTCTGTCACCTGGTATCATTTCAGGTTGCAATATTGAAAGTAAAATATCTCCTAAACTAATGGTGTTTTGTCTAATGGTGATTAATGCATTAAAAATCGATCTCTGTAACCCCCTAAAAGCATTTTCTCCTACCCAACGTATTTTTCGAAATATTCAGAGTAACAGATTAAAATGAGGCACCCTGTATATACTCTTTTCGCAGTCAAAGGGTTAAATCGTATTATAAAACTCTGAAACAGAAATGAAAAATCACTTACTAGACCATTTAACCCTGACTACGTTGCTCCCGAACATCCAACCCACCTGAGCCGAAAGATCCAATCATCGGGGAGCCATAAAACGCGGGCGAAGCTCGGAGAGCATTCTTTCTGTTCGACGAACTGTCACCGGGCGAAAAGTGACGCGATAATTCGCGTGTTTGCGACGCTTCCACGGCACCACTTCACTTTCGCGGGAAGAAGGGAAGCGGCAAGTGCTGAAAGATTCATGAGTTCACCGGGCGAATAAAGTTGCAGCCGGTGGAACGATATTTGCCTTGTTTCGGCAAACACGCGAGAACTCGTCTGGAGACTGAACGCGTGCGAGGACCAACCTCTTTCCTACGGTGTTCGGTTCCTTCTCGCACGAGGGAGGATCCTCTTCGAGCGTGAATCCTGCATAAATAGAACGCACCAAGGAGTCAGGAACGCCGTTGTCGTCCGATCAAACTCGTTTTTCGATGGATTCAACGCGGTAGGGAGCCGTTTGCACGGCTTGAACGTGGCCACGATTTTCTGGACTGTCGAGAAGATTGCTTGAACAGTGATACTTATCCGGCTTCAGGTTGAAGCACGCTTTCGGCTGATTGTTCCTACAGTGAGTAACTTGAATGTTCGAGAACTATGGTGATCCTGCATTCGTTGCTTTCTATCTTATCACTGACGGCCGCAATTATTTTGAGAAAACTAGTTGCCATTGGCCATTTTTTGCAAGACTTTTTAAATAGCAAATATTTCGCGTTATTCTTCTTATACAGAATATTACACCATTTTCATTTTACAAATACTTAGGTATTTATTCTTGATCAAGGATATGTTTGCTCATTTATTCGTTTCATGTGAATGTTTTACAAATGAGTAAAGTAACATATACGTGACAGCGGCTGTCGAAGTGTTAACACATCATTCACCGGCTGTTTTATTCAAAAAGTAACGCGTATCACTGGCTACTTTCATACTTGAATATTAACCCTCAGTCGGTGTGGTGTCATATCGGTCACGTAACTGGTATCGTGGGGTCATACATGACCCGTTGGAGTTTTTCACGGGTGATGAGTATGTTTACTATATTGTTACTGATTACTAATTGGATAACTAAACAACGTAATCTATAACTGGAACAAAAATACCGAAAAAACTATTCTCTTGACGCGTATTTATTTTACCGTCTACTCCGTTGCGCAATAATCACGCTCCATAGAATCATTTCTCTGAATTACGCATTCTTCACTAGCTAATTAGTTTGTAAAAAGTTTCACAAGTGCTCTCCACGGCTTTAAACGGCTGAACTGGAATCGAATTTTTTCGATCGGTGAACCGACTCGTTAAGTGTGCATGAAAAAAGTTTCATCAACTTCAGCGTGTTTATTTGCGAACACATTTTACTGGAAATCGGAGCAACAGACACTCCAAGCCTTTTGAACGTTCGAACAAGATTTTCCACTGACACAAATATACATAAACTTTTGCATTTGTTAATACGGTTCATCAGATTTGCGTAATTAAAAAGATACGACGAAAAATACTTCGTCATTGATACATGATCGATGAATTATATTTATTTCACAGCTTCGGAAGATTCGTTCACGAATATGTGATTAGTGAATTATAGTTATTTCTCAGTTTTCGATCATGGAGTTTACACACGATTTCCGTTTATTAAATTCAATTATCGTTCATTCTGAGAGTTGTACGGAGTGATAACAAAATACAAAAGTACAGAACTTGGTAGTTGTAATTCTGGTTATTCTTGTGTAATAGATTAATAAATGTCATATTAATATTGCTAAAATGTGTTACAAATTAGTATTATGCATAAAACTATTCACTATGAATATTGTCACGTTCAATGAAATCTGTTAAGCCGGAGTAATAAAGTCAAGTGCACGCGTACCTGCTAAACTTTCAAATTCGGTTATCTCGGAAATGAAGCAATATACGAAAAAAGTTTAGTCTACGTTTTCAACTTATTTTTGAATGCAGAATCATCTTGGCTCACCCTGTATATACGAATCGCAGGAAAGTCGAGGACTTGCGGGAAAGTTGTGCTACTGATCCCTCTGCCGGCGAGTGTGGGAACTACCACCACACCTGTATGAATATACATACCGAAATATTGTCTCGAGTGTGTTAATAAATATTAAAATTACACGAAAATTTCGTTCACAGTGGACGGTACGAATTCCATCTTCGGTATTTATGCGTTTCTGTCAGTAATTTTTCTCCTTCGGCCATGAAGGTTCTAACTGATGCGCTCGGCTATCTGTAGAACTGACGTATCCACGGGAAAAGGAGGACGATCGACAGAAGATTGCAATCAAGGCTTCTCGATTCTTTGCTAATACTTGGTTCATCAAGAACCGCTGATGCAATCATTCTGTCTTAACGAATCGATCGCTTCACGTTATTGAGCTTCGTTGCTCGCTCGTATAGTTGCATTCCCGTCACGCTCCGACCCGTCAGAGACTTTTCCTTTATCATTTAATACGTCCGGAATTTTGAACGAAAATCTCTCGAATTTGATCTATCGATCGCTAGTGTTTCAGTCGACAGAAAATTCCGATAAAATGAAAGCTTGTTAATTTTTACAGGTACAGCGATGCGTGCTAAATATTTGGCTTGCTCTGCGTGTTGATTTCAAAAGTTCTTGCATACAGTCCCACAGTTTCTTTGTTATTTTGTATTTTCTACATGTTATCAACGTAGGTCGTGTGTACAGTTTTACATATTTATATCTGTTAACCGTTTTTATCATTGTGTATGTATATTTATGTTATTTCAATTTATTGATCGGTAATAATTGAAAACACACTGCAATATATTACTAAACGTTCACATAATTATATTACTGTTTACGGACGATATTGAAGATTTAAATTAACACGTTAACTGGCACAGTGAAAACTCCCACACCTGGTCAGACATACTGCAATATCTCATTTCAAGAACAAATCACAAAGAAAAAGAATATGTAACTATTCAATTGCACAATCTTCACTTGCTATTCTTATCAGAATATTAATTCTGTTCAAAATTTTAATAAAATCAGTAATTATTTGACTAAATACAACTCCTTGTGTCGGTCACCGTATTTTTGTGAGAAAAATGTGTCAAATTGACACGAGGGACGGATGAGGGTTAATTATCAGTTGTCGTACACCCTTAAAGGAAGGCGAGAAATGAGAGTAGTTCTAACATGAACACCTTCAACAGGGCGATCCTTTCCTGATTGTTCGGTCACGTGAACCTTTTATTCAAACAATCAACTGCGACCGCGTGCTCACTCGTTTCCGCAGAATTCGTCCACCGTAACAAATTCGCCACGTAACATCAAAGTTGTCTGACTTTCGGCGGACGGCAATTAGAGGCGGCCTTTTGTAGCGGTCTGCCTTCACGCGTGAAACCCGGCAATTTTCAGTGTATTGTCGAAAACGTAACCCGTTGACGGGAAAACTGCTGCACGATTCGCGCGTCGCCCGTCCGACGGTATAATTTACGATATTGTAATTTGCCGCTAATAAATTTGAAATTATTTTCCGTGCGCTTTCCAAATTTCCCGTCGGGTCGTTCCGTATTCATCGCTGACCGCACGCGATCCGGCAATTTCGCCTGTATTAACGGGTGCGCCCACGAATGGAAACGCATTTAGGCGGTTCTACAAATTCGAAATTACTTTTTTTTGTTCACCGTAAAGGTTTTCTTTGAGTCTGCTATCGGAGCATCAGCTTTTAACCCCTTCGCATCTGTAGACGAGACATCTCGGGGCCTAATCAAACGACGTGCTAGATATCTCGTCCATAGAAGCCAAGGGGTTAAATTTCATTTAATTTAATTTATTACAGTATACGGGAAAATCCTCTTTTTGTACATTGACTGAAAAGTGTAGAGACGGGTAGTATATGTAATATATGAAAAAGACTGTTAGAGTACATACTAAGAACTCATTTTAAACATACTAGAGTAATAGTGAAACGCTAAATTAACGCAGTTTGAGTGTTCATAAACTGACCTAGCGATCTGTAAACACTCTTTGATTTGTTAAATGATTTCGATCGATGACAATCACGACGAAATTATGCTCTTTTTACTTAACATGTTGGATGCTACGGTGGTCACCGGTGACAGGCACTTCAAATGTAATTTAATTAAATAACTATTTATTACTACACAATTCTGAACAATTTGCACACTGTAACATTAATGTAGGAACATAAAAACACGACTGAATGCCTGAAAAATTTGTTTCCCTTACGATTTATGTTAAAAATTCTATATTATGCGGTGTCTGATCAGGCATGGCTGTTTTCACTGTGACATTCAACGTGAATGTTAGTAACTATTCAACTACGGATATTTATGTAGATATACATTTTTGGAATTTAATATTTTTTATGCGAATGCAGTTATAGAAATGAAACTTTGACAAAACCATATTTTGTTCTGTAAATGTTTAAAAAAACGTCATTTTTATTTTTTTAACGTATTATAGTATCAAGATCTATACGTATAGTTATATTTAATTATACAGACGGGTTTCGATGATTACATTGGAGTTCTTTGATCTTAAAAAACTCTGTCGTTATGTTATCCGCGAACTTGAGTATTCGTGTAGCGCAAATATTGAATTATGCTCCAACGACAGAACATTAATTATTGAACATTGAGTGTTAGATGTTCGCCAACGTTCGCGAGCAATTTCCCGTTTAATGGAAGTTCTGACGGAATCACGAGAACTGTAATCAAAATCAACTTTACGTCGAATTATATTTCACGTTTCACCACTGTAATAACCTAGAATTTGCATAGAAAATACATCATTTTTCAATATCTGTCGATCGCGTATGGCTGCAGCTGATCTTTCGATTGTCTAAAATAAGAAACGTATAACCGTATTCATGAATCAACTACATAAATGGTTTTTAAAAATAAAACGTTTATTCAATGTAAATGAGAAAATTGGTGAATTTAATGCGTCCTGTTGACCAAAGAAATTAACAAAAAATTGTTGATGTATGAAATTTGACGAATAGCTTTGCAATTAATGATAATAGCTCTGTAACGACATTGAAAGATAAAAATATTTTCAGTATCGAATGCAGTGATGGTCACCGGAGCTGCGACTTCCCCCACCCTAGGTCCATTCCTCTAGTTACAGTTCCCTCCTGTATCCTACTCGTCCCCCCCCGGTCCATCGTCATCCCAGATCACAGCCTATATGAGGGAAATGGACATAGAGTGGGTGAAGGGCATAGTTCCGCTGGCCATCACTGATCTAATGTAATACTGGCACAACTTATGACTCATAACATTATTAAAATTGAACAAGTTGTAAAAACAACATTTGTAATAGTTGTCATCCAACAATAGTGATGACACTAATGTTTCCTATTGTATTATTATCATTTCAGTGACCGATAATGAATTTTCAATGCAACGTGAGTCCCAGACTTCTGTTTTAACTAAATTAAGTATGTACAATTATTTCTTCCATAATTGCAAAAATATTAAAAGCATTTAAAGTAATTGTAAGATTGTCGTGGTCTCTGCCTTGTATTTGTTGTATTAAGTAATACATTAATAGAATATAAAGCAGAAATAACTCTACCCTCAAAAAAACAATTTTTCTATTTGAGAAATTTAAATAAATAAATATTGTTATAATAAAAAAACGGTTTTTAAACTTCCAATCATTACGTACAGCATTTTGGGAATAAACTGTTGTACTATAAATACTGGCGACCATATTTTCCCATCAGTAGTATGAAATAGAACAAAAGGGACGAACCTAACTCACTCCTGCAAAACGCGGCTGCATACCATTCGAACAAACGAAAGCTTAGTACCTACTCAGTATTTAGTATTATCTCCCTAGCGTAAGTGTTCTTACCAGTCGTTTAACATCCCGGCATCCCAAAATTTCCATCGGCAAGGTGAAGTATCATTGAAACTAATGCCGGGTTGGTAGTAAACCCATATTTTCACGGGAAAACGTTTGAATATTTGTTTCGAGCGATGTTTCTCTATCCGTTTTGAGAATGATTTTTTACACTACAAAAATTTCCGGTCACTCGATTAATTTTCTGAAAGATGAAATAATCGTTCCACAAAATAACAGTTTATTTGCAATGGTATTTTAATTACCGTTATTTCACAAGTACTTGAATGCCGCGAGGGTCACCGTTTACCCACATATGAAATTTAATTTAATTAAATAACTATTTATTATTGCACAATTCGGAACAATTTTGACGTTGTTACATTAATGTAGGAATATAAAAACACGACTGAATACCCGAATATTTTTCCCCTGTAGGATTTTCATTAAAAATAGTATATTCTGTCATGTCTGACCAGATATGGCTGTGTTCACTGTGGTATTAAACGTGTCAACTTTGAAAGTCAGTTCAATGAAAGACATGGACTTGTCACTATTACATTGATAACTAACAAGTGTCTAAATAATGGTACAAAGAAATTTCAATATTCATCAGAAACATAAATATTGTTTCTCTTCGCTGCATGATAGAGCTCTGAAAATCAAACCCCAATATCTACATGTTCAGGAGGATCTCAAAATGATCCCAGAAGTCGAACTCCACCGGAATGACGGGAATGGTAACATGCATGGTTGTCTTTTGTTGTCGTTGCTTTCCTTTCCGTTGTTTCGTCTCGAGTTCCAGGCTTTTCCGATCGACTGCTTTTCTGCCTGATAAACCCATTGACCTCTCATCAGCTAATGCACGTAGGTTTACTTTGTCGGCCTTTTCTCTTTCAGTTGGACGAGCTTAACGTGAAGCGGAAAGGAAGGATTCCGATTGTTTTGAGCAACCGTATCCTGTTTTTTTTCTCTGGCCGGATAAGCCATCGGAATTGGAATCCCGGATGCTGGATCGAACTCCCGCTGCGTTTTGCTTTTGTTCGACTCGCGTAACGTTAGGTGTCCTTGTTTGGAGCGTGATACCGTGAGCAGCTTTACTTTTGGTGCAGTTTTTTTTATCAAACATTCTCTTTGTAACAACTGACAAGTTACTTCAGAGTAACCTTACCTTTACAGTCTTATCACTCGTTAGGGATGATATACTTAAGTATAATTACTATTGGGTTGTTTGGAATATCCATAGCGTTTGCGTTAGGTGCAGTTTTTTTTTATCAAACATTCTCTTTGTAACAACTGACGAGTTACTTCGGATTAACTTTGCCTTTGCAAACCTATCACTCACGATGGATGGTATAGTTAAGTGTAGTTACTATTGGGTTGTGCGGAATATTCATAGCGTTTACGTTAGGTAGGCTTCAACCAGTATTTCTTCGAACTGGAAAGAAGATACTTATTTTCAACTTCTGTCAAACAATTAGACACTTAAGTCGGATAAGTATTGCCTACATCTGGGGCAATTAAACAAAAATATTCAGACTTGTTTAATATGAAAGGAGTCGTATTTTTAGTTTCAGATAGCAGTAGACTACATGTTTTGATGAAAAAACCGCCAAAAATTGTTGGAATTTCGCTTAGATGTTCTACTGAAGAATTTTTTAAAGACCCAAAATGGGTGTTACGTATGCAGAGTCGTTTATGATCAATCCAAGGTTTTACAGGAACGTATTACTATTTCAATTGCTTCCAACGAATCGTTTGGAAACCAATCAAGTGTTTTTTCGATTTTATGGAAGTTCTTCATAAGTTTTTATACATCTTTTTAATCGTTCGCAGATTGTTAATAATTCTTAACATGCCTATTGCTTTTGAGTGGTTTCAGGTATTTTTTTATATTATAAAAAATCACCTGGGTCACTTGTTGCAGTTTAGAGAATAGATTGAATTGAAAAATTACAGTCATGTTTACGTAGATTCTTGAAACTAAATCTAGAAACTTTAATTTCTCTTAATTAAATATTTCATAATGTTTAAATATTTTACTACGCCTAAATAGGCCTTAGAAATATTAAACGTTTGTTAAACGAATAATATTTATAGTTATACTTATATTCCAATAATTCTAATTTTTATTAAATATAACTCGATGTATTATACTTTTGATAACAATCATTTGGTTGGAATGGAGGAATAAGCTGTAAATTAGTTTTGTAATTGAAAACGGAACCAGCTTGTTTTGTTCTGTATACCTTTCATCATTTATTAATTTCTATTTAAATTCACGAATAAATAAATAACTCATACTTCAAATTAATTCATGAACTGTTTAAACATTAATGAATTTTAAACATTAATTTAAACATTGTTTTACTAAACAGTATTAACAAAACCCCTTACTCAAAAAATATACATTTATTATTATCTCAAAAATAGTACAAATTTTATTTCAATAACAAATTCATTATTAAATGCTATAAAATCAACTAACATTCTTAAATATTTAAAGTACATACATGCACTGATTAAAATTGCCATAAATTCTTCCAAAGAAAGGAATGATCAAAATCTATCGTAACAAAGTTCCTATTTACAATTATTAACCCTTTGACTGTATATATATATATATATATACGCTTGACAAAGTCACTCACCGTGTGCTGACAACGCCCATGGGCGTTCAGTGCAATAGTTCACTTTGTACTACTGCAGCTGGACCGCACGCAGCGTTCGCCTTGTTCCCAAGCAGCCCGCAGTCACAGAGTTAAATAAGATCCTGAATTGGAGATGAATTTAATGAAAACCTGAGGAAACTCGTATGAAGTTAAGTGCATCAGGCGTTCGAGAATCTTGAATGGAAAACATCTTGAATCAGTTATAGGTATGAAGTATTCCAGTTCGTCATGCTGGGTGGTTTCAGGATAAACTCGATCGAGTATCGTTCAGGCTTTTTCCTGGAATCTGGAATTATATATTAGCTTGTTATTTACACATAAATAGTGGTCTCTCCATGTATAATTTTATTTCATTAACATGTTGAGTGCCACAGTAGAAAATTACATAATTAGTGTGTCATATTACAGTATGCTATTATCCGTCATGGCCATCCGGAGCGCAGCACTACTTCGGTCTTCCCCCACTCTAGGTCCGTTCCCTCCAGTTTCCCCTCGGTCCATCGTCGTCACAGATCACAGTCTGTATGAAAAGAATGGACTCAAAGTGGGGTTAGGCCGGAGTGGGGCTGCGCTCCGGATGGCCATGACGGCTATTATTAATATAAGTCATTAGTTTGTCATTGGACAAAATATTCAATTATTCGATGATGTATCTGTTATTTCATATTATCATTAAAATGATAATGTGGCTCAGAATTTCTTATTTGATTCAATTAAATCGGCCAGGCACGCTATAATATTCTGTTTTAAATATAAATTACAGAGGAAATGAATCTTTAATTATTTGATCGTTTAGTTTTTACATGATATTATTATTACAATGTTAACGCTGTTCAAGAATGTTACAGCAGTCAGTATTTATTTAAATTCAATTTGTCGCACAAGACAAACGACGTGTTAATGACAAAAAATATAAAATGAAGAAAATCAGAATTTACCACACTTAACCTGTGCTACCACAGTCTAAACTGACACATTTTGAGAATTTACTAAAATAAAAAGTATAATATTTATATTTTTAAAAGCAATACTAATTTTTCTTTACCATACTAAAACATAAGAATATTCAAGAATGAAAATTTGTATTCGCACAAGCATCCTCAGTCTCTTTGTTACGTTATTCAGGAACACTTCAGTAAATATGTTTTTAGGTTTCAACGTTCTACGTGTAAGTATAATCTACAACTTCTTACATTTATGCAAACAGAAAACTTCCGAACAAACAAGTTCTCGACGAAATGAGATACTTCTCCTGCAAAACGGACGGGGATTTTCATGAAAGCAACTCGAAGAGCAGAACTTTGGAACTACCTGTACCGCGGACAATCTTCCGGCCAAGCTATTATTTCGTTGATCAGTGGGTATTAATTAAACCTTGATTTCACTTAAGCTTCAAATGCTCGATATCGGTGCGATATATATTGTCGGACGAACTCGAGGAGTCTTTCATCCGCCTGAAGATGAAGACAGCTAACTTTAGACGGCATTCTAAGTCTTATCGGAAGTTCATCGTACGTGGAGCGCTGAATAAGTAATAAGAATTTTATTATACAATTTTTTAATACATGGCTCTCCTACTTCTCGTTCACTTATACGACCGGTAAATAAACTTTTCAGTTCTGTTTTCAAAGAACTTGGTAGGAGTTTCGTCAATCCATTTTTATAGAGCTTGTTTCACTTATCTGAAAACTGAAAGTGTTATCCTTCTGGGAACTTTCTCAGTTCGGAAAATATTTGCACAATTTTCACGAAATATGTAGGGTGAGTCAGGTAATCAGATCGGGTTCTAGGTTTCGTTGAAAATGGAAAAAAAGGTGTAAAGAAAAGTCGAATGATATCTTTGTACGACCTGATTTGTTTCTGAAGTGCAACGATGCAACAGAAAACTGCAATTGCACTTTTTTTAATGAAATAATACGTCTCTGCGAGGTCATTCGATTCTTTACATGCCACGTCATCATACTTTCTGAAATATTTAGAATTGTTCCTTACAGCGCAGTTTTAATTCGATAAACATTCCTCTAACTCTCATAGTTTTAAAAATAATTAAGCTAACAGTTGTTACTAGTCCATCCTGTATAAACCACTTGTCTGTATCTTCAATTGTTTAAAACATAACGAAGTATATACACATAAATTGTGCATACTGCACGCGAAAGGATCGTACGAATGAGGAACCAAAATTTTAGACGAAAATCCTCGTTATTTATTGGACACCTCAATTCAGCTGAATTTCAATCGAACATTCCGTGGTTTTCTCTGCTTTACGCTCTGTGAGGTTAGCAAGAACGGTTGCTTGGACTCTGGCAATGAATGGAAAGGCTCGAAGAAAGCTCTGACGACAAGAAAATCGGGAAGCTTGAAGAGCGTTTCAGCGACGTCAGACGGAGAAGCCCCGTTCAACTTTCCCCGCATTTCTCGTTCGTCTAATAATTTCCTCGTCGATGTTCGTCGAGAGTACACGAACCACCTGTATCTCAGTAGAGTTTCGACGCTGTCACCAGCCGGACGAATTTCTGCAAGAACGACGCCAGAAACGTGAAAAACTTTCTAACGCCTTTGGCCCGTTGTGCTGGCAGCGATACTTGCTTTGCTTTCCTGTTCGATTCGACCCAACTATTGCGCTGTTTCAAAGATTGAACATTTATATACACCTGATTTAAACAATTGAATTGGTGAGTTGAATAACAGTATAAGCCCAAGAACCACATTTTGAGATATATGAAAAAATAGCATCAGTTTTCGTGTGTCATCAAAGCCACTAATTTTATAGTGCTGTTTCAATTTAAACACGGTTATGCTGACCCGGATGAACGTTTATATATGTCTAACTATGATTAAACTTTGTTCATTAATATTCAATAATTAAAATAAAACCATTGGACTTGTACTGTTTTTCAACTCAAGCCATATTTTAGTTAGAAAATTTAAAAAATGATACAGTATTAAAAAAAAAACATTTATTAACTTGCTTTAAACATAACTGAAGTAGAAATTATTTAATGAAAAGTGATTGTTAAACAGCTTGTTGAAACAGTGCTAATCCAAGACAGATACTGTTTTTACACTCATTAAACTGAAGGAGTTACTGAAACACGAATTCTTTCTTACTTTTCGGTACTTTTTTTGCACCGTTTTTGGTCTCAACATGTAGTTCTATGCATTTTACATTTACTTTTCAGATTGTTCGAAAATGTCTAATTTTGGACTTGTACTGTTCTTCAACTCATCGATTCAATTATATATAGAACCTCATTGATAACGAGTTGTCTACGATTTTCCTTACTATATTTCTATTATAATAAATAGACAGAGTTTGTTTGTACGTTCATAAAAATATCAAAAACTACTGAACCGATTGTTGAAGAATTGACTGTGAAGGCGCTAGAATCATGCAGTGGTGGCAATGACATGAATAACTTTAGAATGTCGTTAATTTGGTTTTAAGAACATATAAAATGCGTATAGGAAAGTCTAGAACATTTTCAGCAACTTCTATGATAAATCATCATGACTATAAACAAACAAGGACAGCAAGTTTCATTTATCACAATTTCCTTAAACTCTGAAGTTTACTGAAACTTCTATACTCACAATTATATTCTCTATAACATCTCAAGCGAGTATCCTTTCGTTTAGGGACACCTTGTATAACATTTTGCATCCTGAATGATCTCCTAAATAGAACAATGTTATCCGCGCCCGAAGATTCTATCTAGAACGCTCGAATTTCCCAGTTGTCTCGCCATAAAAACTGCAAATGGTCACCTAGATCCTCTCCAGCCGGTCACTCCTCTGTCTCGTCAGCGAGTTTTTCTATTTCGCCTCCAAATTCCGAACATCTTCGGAGAAGCTCCTTCCGAAAGCAGCCGATATCCTAGGATACCTGGCCCGCTCCACCATCGCGTCTTGCTCTTTGGCCTTCTGCTTCAACAATCGCCACAATTCCTTTCGTTCCTCCTCCTTCTGCCGTCTGATGTCTTCAGACGTAAGCCTCACCCTTCTACTTTTACGTCTTCTAGATACTCTAGCCTTCGTCATGCTCTCTTGACTCTTGGTCAAGTCACCGGTACGTTTCTCATCTTCTTCTGTCGCCTCCTCTATTTTGTCCTCTGGATTTTCTTCAATTTTCTTTTGTACTGCACTGAAACCGAGTTCCCTGGCGATCGCTTTTTCCTGCCAGGCACGCACATGCTTTTTGGCCTCTTCGAGTTCTGCCTGAAGAACGCTCGGAGCCGCGTCCTTCAGTTTCATCATTTTCTCCTTGAACACCAAAGAGTGTCGAGGGAGCTTGTCGAAGGATTCGAGCAGCTTCCTGTGTAATCTCTCCTGCATCAGGGACGATCTCACGCTTCTGGGCAATTCGTCTCGGCCGTCGAATCTCTTGGTCCGTATTTTGGATTCTGCCCCGTCTGAAACGTAGTAATGAATTTTAAGGCACGGAGGTGGTAGTGCGTGAACAGTTAACCTCGCTGTTTGCTTTATACGCTCAATTTATTAATATAAACCAGTGATGGCCGCCGAAATTGCGGCCTTCCCCCACTCTAGGTCCGTTCCCCTAGTTTCAGTTCCCTCCAGTTCGTTCCTCGTGCCCCCTTGGTCCGTCGT
The DNA here is from genome assembly GCA_916610135.2 of Macropis europaea. NCBI lineage: Eukaryota > Metazoa > Arthropoda > Insecta > Hymenoptera > Melittidae > Macropis > Macropis europaea. Next base: position 21,935,118 of record OU744344.1, read on the forward strand.
TGTCCCAGAACACAGCCTATATGAGGGAAATGCACCTAGAGTGGGGGAAGGCCGCAGCTCCGGTGGCTATCACTAATATAAAGCAACAAGTAAGAAGCAACCAAAGGCATAGTGGCGTTGCACAGTCGAACTTGCAGGCTGTTGGGTGGGTAAGTAACTGTGTCACACCGAGGATTTCCTGACCGTCTGTTTTTCTACAGTGGAGAAAGATAAAGAAGGAAAGACAGAGGAAGGATGTAGATACAAAATAATGGGGTTTGGTCTCGGATCTGGACGCCAAATGTACGACGTTGATACTGATCAGACGCGAACGGCCCTTGAGAAAAATATTAACCCTTTATATATAGGGCAGAGAGTAAAGACAAAAACAATTGATTTGTTCTTCGAATTTGTGTGCATCATATAACCTCTATAATCCTTGAAATTACATTAACCAAATAGTACTATAATATTACTGGTTGCATTAAATTAATTCTGTACTAAAAGAACACCCGTGTGTATTTTGATGATTTTCAACCGAGTGTACATCAATATAAACGCTAATTATTATAATAGGATTATACCTAATATCTTCAAAGCTCGCAATAATACAATATGATTTGAATAACACAATAAAACAATGAACAGAATCAATTTGACTACACGTACACTCGATAAATTCTTAAGCTTCTTTTTCTTTTTGGAAACAGAACCACAGGCAAACAAATTTTGTTCTACCTTTCCGTTCCATTTTTTCATCTAAAATCATTTACTTCATTGTACTACTCGCCCAAATACAACCTGTATCATCACGGTATTAAATTGACTAAAATAAACTAATTTGTGCGATACAGGAATTATAAAAATGCGAAAACGTATTAACGTTATTACAATTATTTTATATACATATCGCAAAACTTTATGGAAATAAATTCCAACCGAAAAACTCTTGTCTGCAATTTTGTTACAATTTTAGCACATTGTTTCTCTGGTGTCCACGGAATTATACGGAGCGTAAAAGTTAAATCAGAGCATTGGACATTATCGAGGCGGAAAAAGAATGATTTTCAGGAATAATTTGTCCCCAGGGGGCGATTGAACGTCATAAAAGCAACGCATCAGCTGGAAATATTGATAAAGGCTCCATTGTTCTAAACCACTGACGCTCCGTTTTCTACTTCCCTTATCTGTTCCTCCTTTCGGTTCCCGTTTCAGAACCTGTCACGCTTATCGCGGAGGCTTCTATTCGTCTTATGACCGGAGCTTCATTAAGAATGTTCGATGTCATGGAATTCAGAAAAAGCATTGTGTAAATGTCTAATTAAACTATGTTCCTCGGATGTTACAACACGCAGACAGGACAAAGATATTCTTTTCTTTAGTTTTTATATAACGCATTTCACCAGATTTGCACGGTTAATATATTTCTGTTGCTTTTAACGAGGAATTAAAAATTTCCAAATGTACAAAAATTTCTACATCGAGCTAATTTTTGTTGGCTGATGAACTGACTATTTTTTTATCGCGTGATTCGTTACTGTGATGGATGGAATGAAAAGAAGATTAGGGTGCGTGTGTTTTGAAAGTGATACTTAGCAATATAACTTTTAAGGGAGCGTTTACAGCGGTTTGTAAAGTCTATCTGCAGAGTTAAAAGTTAAAGTTATGTAAAACATCCTGTACATGACTGATTGCAATAAACCAACCTGTTGCGAATTCTAAACAGCCTGTGCAAATATAAATTTATTGGTCTGCCTACGTACAATAATTTCTTGTTGTAGGAAGAATGTATAAAAGAAAATACAAGATTTATTTATTTATACATTAAGATCGGATAAAAGTATTAATTTACAAGTGGCCTTTACATGTGTATAATTTACATGGTAATTTTTCATTCAATTTAGGAGAGATACCAAACCTGCTTGCCAAATGATTGTTACACTTTTTCATTAATAACTATCAATACTATTTATATTTAATCAACTACATCTCTGAAAAATTAAACAGTTTTATTGGAAATTTTTTTATTGCAGACAGTCACCAAGATGCAATTTTTTTAAGTTAATTACATGATTCTGTAAAAAAGCAAAAACTTAAACTATCGATATAAATTTTCACAAACTGTCCTAAATGAAATAAAATACTTTATTCAGTTCACCTTTCTTCGGTGCTGACATTATTTTATTTTGTCCTAATTCCTGAGCAGAAAGCAGATGCAACACGTTTTTTCTATATCAAATTTAATCAACTCATTATGTATTCACCAGGTAATTAATTCACTAAAAAGGCAATAATTTAAACGAACTTCAATAGGAATATCATTTTCCGTTGAGAATGTTTCTGAAATGAAATAACATATTCTGTGCGGTCCACTTTTCTTTGGAGCTGACGTTAATTAATTCTATCCTAATTTGTAATCAGAAAACATGCCCGGCGACCCACTGTCCCTTATAATTCCCAGGACCGCCCAATATCAAATTTACATAATCTCGAATTAATTTATGTCCGTGCCAGCAAAAAAAAAGGCAGCAAGTTGTTCTCTGGCTGACAATGGGATTTTGTGTTAGTGAGATAGAACGAAGTGGAGGAAATTTCCGGTTGCTCGAACATTGCCTTCCGTTTCCAGTTTTCGCGATCAGAATGCAAAAATTCACGACATCGTTATTGGTCTACGTAGAAATAAATCTGGCGACTGTATCAGCTGAGCAAAACCATAATTTTCAGTTGAATATTAAATAACTACGAAACACAAGATTCTATTTGATCAAGTCGAAGTATTAACCAAAACTAAAACATATTTTTTTCAGAAACTACAGAAAAACTTATTTTTCTCTTCTATTTTTCCATTTTACTTTTACAATTGAATTTATTCATTTATCTTAGCCTATAATTGCGCTCGAATTAACAAGGCAAGTGATTCGTGTATGTTTGTAAATAAATAAATAATCAAGACTGTAAGACACCTAAAGAAATTACATAGCACAATGGTACAGAATATTCTTTAGTACTTATAAATCAGAGATGGCCATCAGGAGCTAGGTTTGCCTCCAGTCTACCCCGGCTCTGAGTCCATTCCCCTTACGTAGTTTGTGGTATGGGTATAACGTCGAAAACATCGGTAATTGTCGTTAATTGTAAGTACGGTTTCTCAAGAAACTGTGACGTAATAAGAATAATTATCTTTTTATACACGATATCAGTTTTATCTAGGGATTATATCCCCAGTTTCTGATTACGTGAGAGGAATGGACGCAGAGTGGGGGTAGGGCGAAGCCAGGCGTCGCTCCGGATGGACATCTCTGTTGTAAACGCAATATTATACAGGGCGGTCGGAATTCAACTTCAGAATACTTACATACAATTAGACTCACTCACGGAATTAATTAAACGACTCCATTATTCCATTTTTTCAATTCAACGTTCTCTCGGAGCATCGTCATTTGAGGAAAAATTATTTTTTTTTATGTTTTATCATCTATACGATCGAGAAACTTGCAGTTAGTTGCACTTGAATTAAGGAAGAAAAGTACTGACGAAGCATAGAAAGAAGTACTGTTGGGAGCTGAAAAGATGGCAGTCGACTCCGATTGGCTCTAGTGCAGCACACATAAAGACGACACACACGAATTTCCCTAATTGACCAAACGGTTACATCTAGTAATAGAGATCGTAGAGCACCGCGTTTCGAAAGCATCAAAAGGCAGAGCGAACAGCGTACCCTTCTTGCTGGTGGGCCGTCTCGGCTGTCAACTTTCCAGCTCCCAACAGTAAGTACGCGTGACTCACACTGAAAAGACGCATGCGGTATGGAGACCATTGTTACTGTTAACTTCGATATGCGTTGGAAATATTTTTCCAGGCTCAGTATATTCGGTGTAACACGCTAAGACAATATTTCGCTTGTGGAATGTGCTTCTCTGACCACGAAACTGCGATTTATCGGCGTCACTGTGTTTCGTCGGCGAGAACGTGCCCGGAATATCACCGAATCGCTGCGTGTGTCTTTTATTCTCCTGTTCAGAACTTTCGTTAAACATTGGGAAAAACGAGGAATACTTAAATTTCTCGCAAGTACATTTCTCAAGGTGCTATTCTACTTTCTCGGCTTGTTCTGAGGGAATTATTTTGGGAATTCGTTTTTAAAAAAACTAAACAACGTATCTTTATGAAACTCTGCAGGAGTATTCATATACATTTATACTATATTCATTAATTTTTGCACATTGTTAACATCTAAACTGTAGTAATTATTCGCCAGAGAAGTAGACAGGTTGAAAACATTCTTATTGGACGGATCGCACGATAACTGCCGCTGAAGTTGTTGAGGCGCAGTGCTAACTTTGTGGCCTGTGAACTGAGATCTCTGGACAGTCAAATATCACGACACATCAAGATGTGTAATTTTTATCATTTCATCCACCATGTCCAGAAATCTCAGGTCACACGCTATAAAGTTAGCATTACGCCTCAACAGAAGTCATTTCAAATCAAAAACTCTTAATTAGTATGAATGCGGCTAGCACCTGGACTACGCACTATTTTCCTCACCAGTAATTATTCTATCCAGACAAGACTCGTATTTGTGCAAAGCAAGAAGAGAGGAGCAGATTGATAGACGGTCTGCCAGGTTCTTCTGTGGCACCTATTGCTTTTGACGTTAAAAATAAGTGGCATACAAAATTGTTCATCTTCAATACACAAGTCCCCACTTCTAAGCTTTCGAAACCATTGTCAGCGCCTACCTTCAGATATGGTATCTTTTGAAATTAGTTTGACTCGTTATTGAGTCGTAGTAGGTAAATTCTAACAAAAAATTAAAGCTCTAGAACTTTTCTGTCGCCGTACAAGTCTGTAAGCAACTTGATAAATCTAATAATACTACTCGAAGGCCTTCAAAAGTAGCTAAGGTTTCGTGCGTATCATAAGCTCTGCTTTCAGCCTCAACACTTCTCGACTGACATGTTTGCTCTACTGTTACTTGTAACAGATTAATTAGTTGAACACGAAACTGTTATTTTGTATAACACGATCCTTTTGGAAATCAGATAATGCAGTAATAATTCTTTTGACCTGCTCGTATCATATCTAAGACTGGAAAATCCCAACGATCATAAATCGGAGCGAACTTTCCGGTAGACCCAGTGGTATCGGCTGTCTTTGCGCGACCAGCCATGGCGAACGAGTTAACTCGTCTTAACTGTTCTGGCAACGCGGATAAATCTTGTTACAGGCTACGTTACTTTTATCAGCTTCGAGGCGATCGTTTAACCGGCTGCGGACGCGTTAGCCCGAATTAATGAAACTAACCGGGAGAAACTCGAGGACGAGCCGGCAACTTGGGAGTCACGGGATACCGGAAACACGAGACGGAATTAATTCGTCCGCGACAGAGCGTACACGCTGTTTGCAGTTTCCTTGGGCCGATTGTTGAATGTACAAGTGGCGTGCAGCCGACGAAACTTACGGAAAATTTCATCCGTTCACCAGCCAATTCGAAATGAAATTCCGCGGAAATTATTGAGCAGTTCCCGAGCTGTCGTGAAAGAGTTCCAGGACGACGGGTGACCCTTGAAAGGCCGCTGCTTCCGGCTCTTTGTGGGAACCGCCGTTTCTATTCTTTCGTCTCGAGAAATTGAAATTAGTTCGACAAAGTAGTTGGTCTTGTGTGGACAAGTGTTTTTAGGCGATATAATGGAGGAATAATGCTCTGAATCGCCCTTTGTAACTTATTGTATGTTTTCTCGTTTCACCGTTAATAATAAACCAAATTGTGAGACCAGATGTTGGAAATTAGTAAAACCGTGAAACAGATTGTTTAACCGAACTATGTAAAATAAGCTTATCGAGGTAAATCTTTGATATTGGTTCACTGGCGTCGACTGCTAGTGGTCATGTTTCGTGAGGCGCTTATTCAAATATAAAATGTTATGCAACTTAAATCAAATAACAAAATAATTCAGGACAAATATTTGCTTGTCCGCAAATGCATATGTAAAAATTCTATTTTATATTTTCGACTTATTTTTCCACGAGTGGTCAGCTTCCATTCGGTTGTGCCACGATTACTGGAGCACCCTTATACTGCATAAATTTAGAAAAGTGCGTGACTGTGTCGACAGATCTCGTGAACTTCGACATGGACTGGAAAGTTTCGCCTGGGAGGGTATCGCGATTTAATGGAAAAAAGAGAAGAAATTGAAAGCACGCCCCAGAGGAAATTACATTTCATCGAACGACACACGATTTTTCCAAAAGTTTCTTACCTTTCATGTCCATGCAACAGATTTCCGGCTCGCAGACTTTCATCGGGCAGCTCTTCAAGGTCTTTCCGCCACGTTTCTTGGTATCCTTCGATTTTACCGACCCGGCATCGATCTCCGTGCCGAGTTCCTCTTCCGACAGAGTTTCTCCTCTTCCTTTACGGACTGCTCCCCTCATTCTAGTTCGACTTCGGAACCTCCTGCTCAGTCTGTCCCGCGCGGACTTTCGTTCTTTCTTCGAATCACGCTTGTCCGAGTCCGATTCTTCATCCTGCGGTCTTGTGACTACCCTCTCTCGCAGCAGTTCCTGTGCTGCCTCTACGTGATGCTCGTCCAGTTCCTCGTACCTCGAAGACACCTTTTAGAAGACGAAAATCACGTTCATCGTTTGCGTTTCAAGGAATTGCATAGTTCTTTAAACATAGTTTCAGTTTCTGTCAGTTCAGTCGGATGTATTAACACGTTGACTACCGTGGTGGTCACCGGTGACCTTACATCAAATTTTACTTCATTAAATAATTACCGATTTTAATACAACTTCGAACAAGATTTATATTTTAATAAAAATAGAAGATCAAGGCTGTGCAATGGAATAGTTATGTAATTATTTCCTTCATCATTTGTGTTTGAAATGGAGTATTAGAGTATGTCTGGCCAGGTATGAGCGATTTCACTGTGGCAGTCAACGTGTTAATGCAGTGATGGCCACACGAGCTCCGGTCTTCCCCTTCTCTAGATCCATTCCCTTCATTTCAGTTCCCTCCAGTTCGCTCCTCGTTCCTTTTTGGTCCATCATCGTCCCAGATCGCAGCTTATATGAGGGGAATGGCCTTAGAGGGGGGAAGACCACAGCTCTGGTGGCGATTATTGATCTAATATATTGGTGTTGATAAACATATGATAAAGAAAAGAAGCATATAATCACTTCAGTGTTTTCGTTCACAGAATATATTCGAAGATAAGTGACCACACCTGTGCTGAAATCTTTAACACTTTTAGGACTGAACACTCAGTTTTATGGGCAGCTGTGTGTGGTCTCTTATTGATAAGAACAATTTTGTAAATTTTTATATGATACAGATCATAGAAATAAAAGGAAACGCATTGTGTCACCCGTCAAAATACTGATGTGTGATGGTATCAGCCCAACAAAAGATATAACAACAGCCTCTTTCCAGGCTTACACTATAAAAATTATTCTATAAAGACAGAAAATTCTGAACAATATTTTTAAGCAGCGCTGTTGCAGGAGTAAAATTAAGATGACGCGAGAAAAGAACGCTCGATTATATTCAGTTCGCAATCTTCCATTTTACCGCTTCTATCATGCGGAAGTAATTCTCTTCTACTGTGATAAGTCCAGCGTCGGCGGGGTAGATACTCTTCCCTTTCGATCTCTTGAGCTTCGACTTTCTTCTGGTTTCTGATCCTTCTTTCTCTTCGACGCCACGTTTCACTCTTTTTCTTTCTCTGCTACCCTTCTTGTCCTTTGAATTTGACCCTCGGCCTGTCGAAGTTGGCTCTTTTTGTTCGGGAGCATTCAGCAGCAGTTCCTTCAGACGACTGTCAACCTGCTTCTCGAATCTACTGCATCTATCTAGGTACTGCAATGAAACACGGTGCTCGAATGCGTTGCCAAATTTCGTGATATATTTTGTTTACTCGCGTTTACACAAGCAGGTGTAACGCTGCTACTGTAGAAAGCAGGCAAACGGTAAGCACGTAATTGTGTACGTTAATGATGTGTGTTGTCACTCGAGCACATGTACTGCTTATGTTAACACTTTGAGAGCCGTCACACATACGAGATTTTATTCGTTCGAATAACACCTGTATGAAACAAGTAAATATTCCAAGTAATATAATACATATTTTAAGTACAAATAAAGTGAGAATTGTAGAATATTCAGTACACATAGAATAATGTAAAATGCTTACTTATTTTAAAATTATTGCCAAAATGGCTGAAAATAATTAGTGTTCGCAAAAGATTACCGACCGTCAAAGTGTTAATAAAACCATCACTCTCAAGGCCAGTTCTTTATATACGACGCAGCTGTTCTTTTTTTTTAAATTTTAGAATACTAGTTGAAACTCTACAGTTAAAATTGTCGATTTAGCTTCAAAATACTTCTACTACTATATCTTTCATTAACTGCATAAATCGCAATATCATGGGTTCGTCACTGAAACTTCGAATTCCTGAAATCCTTGATAATTTCTACAAGAACTATTATATATTTTCACTGAAAAATGGAAATACAAATTGTATGACTCCCCTAAATGCCTACACATAAAAAAAATTCATTTTTCATGCATATTGTTTAGTATTAGAGATACTACACCGTGATAGATACGTATATTTAACAAAAATTTCTGACTCTTCTAACTGATTTTCCTAACACAACAGTAAGCGTAATCTTTTAAAACATCAAGAACAGATATCAGCAAATAGATTCTTACCGCGCTTAAAAGAGCTCTGTCATCTTTGCTGAACGCGTTCAGACCGTCTGAACACTCCAATAAGTAAATATTACCGTTCTCACTTCCCACAGCGAGCAATTCACAATTTTCTGTAGAAGTAATCGTTGTTAAGCTGTCGTTGCAAAGGAGAATTGAAGTCACCGGCGCATGCACGCTTGACAAAAGATCATACGCTTCTACTAAACCTTCGGTGTTTATGGTGTAAAACACAGAGCATCTGGATCTACTCCAACAACCACCGCTTAGATCAGTTTTCTTATCACTGTATGCGAAATAGAAATGGTTTCAGTTTTATATGGCAGAAATAGTGTATACATAATGGATTAAAATTCACAGTATAATTGAGAAGAAGATGATTGTACGCTTGAAAATAAATTAAGATAATAGAATATATTTTTTGCGAATAAATTTCGGTATTTATAATTCAATAACTGAAGTTCATGCGACCTCAAGACGTAACGTAGATAGGTGGTGATGTATTAGAGTGATGATCGATTGCTAACACAGTCTCGTCGCTAATATTCCTTTTATCTCTTTAAAAATTTTATTCTAAAATACTGTACACACATGTGGCCACTTGGCCGTATACTGCTTGTTATATATTTTTTTTAACAGTATTCGAATTTAAAAAAGAAATTGTTGTCACCTATTGGCACCGCCATCATGCCTCATGATCAACACTTTATTTATAAATATTCCTTCTGCGGATATTGGTCAGTTTTATGAAACTATATCTGTAACTCAACTGCACGTACAAAATAAGGAAGAAACATATAACAGCAGAAATATTACAGTGTACTAAGTAGACAGCGGACGTTTATGCAAATATACATTTTTAAACATCCATATTTCCTGTGTCAATCCAGTTAAATGAATAAAACTTCAACAGGACAGCATTTTCTCCTGAAACCGTTTCAAATATATAATTTTTATTTTGTTATGTGAGTAAATGTCCATCATTCGCAACTTAGGTACAGTGACTCATGAAATTGATCAAATATTTCTATAATTACTCTTCTGCCTTCACCGAACTACAACCGATTGACTAAAACTTATGAAGGGATACATGAAATATATTTTATTACCAATATGGTAGCCTTGCTGCAAGCAACAATATCTTATGAAAGTTATAAATAAATGAATTTTGTAACACCGTATTCATTCGATCAATTTCGTGAGTCACTGTACATGAAATTGCATAAACATCCACAGTCTCGTAATAATTATCACAATGCTGCATCAGAGGCCACCAGCTAACTCACGAAAAGACGCAGGAATACGTCGTTGATTTCAAGCATACTAAATAGTTGAAGCATAGTGGACTAAAAAATAGACTCTGGAATAGACAGGGAGTTAGATTGACTGATAATCGTACCAAACGGTAAGAAGGCATGCCTCTCTGGTATCATCCGCCCATATGTTAGCAGACCAGTCGCCGATCGTCAGGAAGTTCTTCGTGAGGGCAGGATTCCTGTCGATCACGACAACAGGTCCTGTGTAACAGTCGAACCTGGTCGCCAACTTTTCCACGACGTTTGCAGTTTTCCTGTTCACATTCACCACCGTGCCGTTTTCCATTCCCGCCAAAAACCTGCTGCTCATCGTGGGCTCGAAATGAAGCGCTGTGACGCCGACCGTTCTCAAGATGTCCGCTCTTCCCGGATGCTCGAGGTCCATCAGCAGACTATCCGTCGGTTTCCTCAGGAACCTGATGTCCCACCACATCGCACTGCCGTCGGTGGAGGATGAGAAGAACTCGGTATTGGTCTTGGAAGTGATCCAAAGGCTCTGGCTAACTGGACGTCTTCGAACGAACACAGAAAGAAGGATAACAAGGAATCACAATTTGACACGGTGCTAGTTTGGGGATACGAGGACCTTTCGTTGTCGCACAGAAAGAGAAATTGCTATCATTTCAAATGAATTTCATTACACCTATTCATGGATGATTGCGTAGCATGGAATTGGCATTAGAAGATTTGCAATGCAGTGTGATAGTGAAATTATTAAGGAAATTAATATTTGTTTTCGAATGGATTATTAGTTCATTGTTAATGGATATTAAAATACCATAAATAAAAGACAAGCGCCTTTTCTTGTCCTTTTTTAGGGATTTTAGGTTAGACAACCGCAACACTGAGACTAGTTGTATAAGATAAAATGAACAAATTGCGGATTGCTATGTATTTTAGCATGTCGAGTATACGAAACGGACTTATTTTGTGAAATGAGTGCAATGAAAAAAATACATTTTTGCAAGATAAAGTTATATCTAATACATGTATATTCATATTGAAGCACAAGAATATTTAACGATAAAAGTAGATATTTCTTTTATACATCTCATGTAAAGAAAAAATTATAAACTTCTTTTTTCACCAAATTTCGTCCGCTGTTATAAATTTGTTTAAAAGTTGTCACAATCAGTAAGTAGTTTATACAAAGTTACGTAATAAGTATTCTTATGATATACACGAATTTATAAAATATTCGAAATTGCGCCATATGTATGACAACGCACATACACTTTCAAAGGATATCAAAGTTCTTTGTTGCATTTTTTACATAATTTCCGGTATGGCCTAATATCATCATTCGCTACTCTGCAACTCAAATAAAGACATATATTTTGTTTGCCGAAAGCGAAAAGTCAAACTGGTAGCCTGATAAAATATTTACTTCGGCCATTTCGAGAATTTCAAATGCAGTACAAACTTTCTGCAAAGTATACATTGGCCGATACCAGTTTCATTGCTGTAAAACTGACTCGATGCTGGAATTGCTCAAAAGTTTAATAATGAACCTACATTTAATGTGACTTTTTTTAAGGTCATGGATAATAAAAGAATTAATTTACTTCGTGCTTTATTTCACCAAATGAAATTTTCTTACTTTTTATGGAGGATTCAGAAAAGTCTGTTTTTCCTAGCAGCAAATATATTTATAATCCGTTACATTAATTTAATGATAGCCAGTAATATATTAAAAATTAATATTTAATTATAATATCGGTAACTGGTGTAACGTCCAAATGACTCATTTGTAAATATTGATTACTACGTATGTACTTTAATTAATAGTTATATTAACATGTGCTATATTATACGTATGATATCAGTGAAATTTAAAGAACTGTATTCAATATTTATAATGAATATAATTTTTCCGATTATATTATCCTTTATATGAATTTAGTACAAACTAAATCAAACACCGAAATGAAAGAAGGTTAAAATACTTAGGAAACATTAAACTGAAACTTTCAGTTCTTTAAATATTAATATAAACACGTTAAATATTATTTTCATAGTATCATATCTAAATCTCGACAATTTATGCGAACAAAATACAGGCTGAGCCTCTATATTCGAACACAAACATTTTCGAATTAGTTCATTTTCATACTGCATAATTATATGTTCGTCTATTTGTCATTGAATTCTCCACAGTTTCATTTAAGGAACCTGAAGTGACTTATATTTAGCAAATTAACAAAATTAAAACAAAAACAAACAAAATAGAAATTTCCACATAGTACAAGTGGTTTCTTTAATTAATTGTAATTAATATCTAATAATAACATATTGAGTTGTTACATTTCACATGACTGAGATAGTGTATAATTAATATCTGTACTGTGTTTAAAAAGTATTAGATCACTAATCATCACGAGAGCTCCGGCGTTCCCCCACTCTAGGTCCATTCCCCTCGTTCCTTTGTCTCAGATCAAAGTCTATATGAGGGGAATGGACCTAGAGTGGAGAAAGGCCGGAGCTCCCGTGGCCATCAGTGTATTATACCATAAAAATACCTGTGACTGAAGAAGGGATGAGACATTTTAAAAGACACGTCACCCATTCGAATGTCCCAACAGCATACTTGACCAGACATAAGACCGCTCACCAATAGCGTAGGATCACGAGGATTAAATTCGATTGCCATTATCGGAGAAGATGACTTTAATGCGATCAACGGATTGGTGGAATCCTCTGTAGAACAGTAGCCATCAATTTTATACAGTGACATTAACAAAAATAAAATAATTGTAATGAATACGACTTCTAAACGTTATGAACAACACACAATTATTCTGTGGTCCGCAAGAAGTTATAAATTTCATTAAATACTTTTCACATTTCAACTATTGGCACAAGGATTGAGTTGAATCAAAAATAACTTCCGATTTATCTTCTTAAATTTATTGATGACTTATTAAAGCAGCGATGGCCACGGGAGCTCTGGCCTTCCCCCACACTAGGTCCATTTCCATCATATAGGCTGTGATCTGTGATGAAGATGGACCGAGGAAGGAACGAGAAGGGAACTGAAACGAGAGGAATGGACCTAGAATGGAAGAAGGCCCGAGCTCCCGTGGCCATCACTGTATTAAAGCATGATTGTTGTTGCTTCTGCAGCATGTCTGCGTTTTGGGGACACCTACACATATTATGCAAAAATCAGTTGACGGATAAAGTATAATAACTGACTTTTTAAAAGAAAAAATCTGTTATGTATTGAAAGTTATTTATGACTCAACCCAATAACATCGCATTATACAAAGATCATACAGGGTGTCCCAAAAAAACTACAACCCGAAACATGATAATTTATATACTATCTTGCAATTCGTGTCTTCGTTGTCGAGATGTAAGCAATTAAAAATTAGTATTGGCTCCAGAGCGTTTGTGTTCTTTCTTTACTATTCAAGTTTCATAGTATCCCTTCAGAAGCATTGTATGCATATATTAGCGTTAGTACTCGAAAGGCTACCCGACGGCGCAATGTTATTTTAAATCTTTATAAAAATACGAACGAAAGATGACATTACGTCTGAACGTTACAATAGTAACAGTCTGTACATTGTCATTTTTTAAACGCCTACTGCCGATTATTAGTTTCATTGAAAACAACTGAAAAATGAATTTTACGGAAAAATTGTTCTGGAGTATAAAGGGTTGTGTCCGTTTGAAAAACCTTGAATCAGTTTTTTCATTGAATACATATTTATGCTAATGCAGACAGCTCCCAATCAATATTTCCAAATCCGTGACCGACTTAGGTTTATGACACATCTGTAGCTACCTAATTGCCGGCGCCAATCGGTCATTCAATGATCGGATCATACTCATTAAAACAACTACAATGTTCGACGGTTGGCTGGAAGAGCATTCGGGACCGAGAGCTTCCAGCCAATCGAGGTTGGACAAGTTGTCATCGCCTTCTTGAGTTACGCTCGTAAATATTGTGATCGAATTAATCGTGGAACACTGTAACCTGTTATAAACCCACAGTCATCAACTCAAAACTGCTCTCGAATCTTTTCGAAAGACCCCGTACACTGTTCGTTTAACTCTGAGACACCCTGTACGTGGAATCGAGTCGAAGACGCTCCGTGTCGAGGTTTCGTGGGGAATAACGTAGGATAAACGCGTTTGGTGATCGAATAACATAAGGAACATCAGTATACCGATATCCCACACGTAGGAGTACGGATTCACGTGGTCTGAATGATCTTCGAATTCCGTGAAGGAGTATGCAGCAGCCAATCGATTCGAGCTATTCGAAGACCACGAGAGACATCTGATTGGTCTCTTCTTCCTCTGTGGATCCTCGTACGAGTTCTTAACTCTGAATAAACAGAAACCTGGGAAGCTCAGGACTGTATAAAATCGATATCCTACGGTTCTTTGATATTTCGACCGTCGAGTTCGGTGTCGTTCATGATCATTTAAAGTACCTATACTAAGCACTTACTGATCTACCAATTGGAACAAAAAGCTACTGGGTTTTTTAAACACATTTTTCTCCATTAAACGGATTTAACTATTTAACTGTTAATCTGTAGTTATATTTCTGTTAAAAATTATTATTGGTTCAACAACTTGTCCTATCCTTTTAGATCTAATAAAATTCCATGTACCCTCCCATACAGCCAGACATCTCAACCTATTTTATCCAGCCTCTTACAGATCCAGATACGGCGACAGTGTAGCGAACAAATTTAACAACCAAATAGACTTCTCATTATCATTAAATAAGTTCAAAACATCTTTATGTCGGATACTACAACATTAAGCTGTATATTGTAAAAGAATGTGTTTTGTTATGCGAAGGTATTGTTAAAATTTCTGTACAAAAAGGGTTTTTTCCGTTCATGGTAATAAATTAAACTATTTCTATTCATAGCAAGAAAAACCATTAAGCAGATTTTGAACTTTCTTGAGGATGGTGGTTCTATTAATACGCTGAATGCCACAGTGATAACAGCCATACCTGGTCAGACACAATATAATATACTATTTTTAATGTAAATCTTAAGGGAAAAAAATATTCGGGTATTCAGTCGTGTTTTTATGTTCCTACATTGATGTTACAGCGTGAAAATTGCTCGCGATTGTGTAATAATAAATAGTTATTTAATTAAATTAAATTTCAAGTGCCGATCGCCGGTGACCCCCGCGGAATTCAACGTGTTAAAACCAAAAGCCACGAGTATTATACAAAATTCGAATCAAAATATTTCGGAGAGTTACACTTTTTCCACACAATTGCCCTAGCACATTTAAAAATATCCAATGTCACTAAAAAAACGAAGATGACCTTGATGTCTTTTATACGCCTCATCCTGTACAAAATTATTGACGTCAAACTTCATACTGAAACAATAGTGTAGAAACAGAAGACCACTACTGAGTTCTCAAATCTTTTTCTTCTTTACGATTTATATAAAAAATAGTAGATTATATCATGTCCGGTTAGGTATGGCCGTTTTCACTGTAGCGTTAAATGTGTTAAAATAGGACACCCTGTACCATATTTCTCGATGAACTGAAGCGTTCCAATAATTGTGGACGAAACTGTATATCAACGACACCGATATCACGACAAAGCGCCTGCAGGTTGTTAACTTTCCGAACCCACCGATTTTCAATGCTCCGCAGAAACGTTCTATCGTTTTTGTACTTGGCCGCGTGTGAAATTTATGTGAAACTTTTGAAAGGCGCATTCTCGTTTAACGGCCGCTATTGATCCATGAATCGTTCGGATTGTGAATTCGGCAGATTTAAGTGTTTCAACGAACCGCTTTAAAACAATTGCTTCACCGATAACTGGTTTGTTCAATCGAATAAGCTTTGTCGCTGGCCGTTTTCAAAATTTGCAACGTCAAATGCAAACATTGAAGCCGATGAATTTTTAAATTCACTGGAAATCGAATTGTTTTTACCGGTTGAAATTTAACCTTTCCACTGAGTGATTATTGATACTGGGAAAAGCACGAATTAATTTTTGTTCTGCAATATATTTATAATTGTTAAATATAAAATCAGAAATTCAGAAGCCATGTTTGTTATATCTCCGCCGACGATATTTAAATATTTAAAAAACGAGATATACGTATGTGTATCAGTATCACCGAAGTAGTTATGATGAAGAGAGTATTGAGCCAACTGCTTCGTAATTTATGTCATGACAAGAAAGAGCAAAAAATTTAAGTTGATATTATAAAATAGAATAGGACGTTTAAATTGAGTGTTGAATATGTGTCCAAATAGGCTGCAGGTGTTTATTCAACTGAACATTTGTAGAGCTTAATAAAAGAATTTTCTATATAAACGTAATCCAGTGATGGCCAGCGGAGCTACGGTCTTTCCCCACTCTAGGTCCATTCCCCTTGTTTCAATTCCCTCTAGTTCGCCCCAGCTCTGGTGGCCATCAATGATGAAATCGAAGGAATCAAATCTCTTGATCTTGAAATATTTAAAAAATGTACTTTATATTTGTTAGGCATTTGTACATGTTAAACTGCATAAACATTTGCAGTCTAGTAATAAGCTTTTCTCGTTGGCTCGAGTATACATATATAAGACGTCGATTTCTACCATTGATATTCCATAAATAAGCTGATTTTCTGCAAGTATCTGAGGATACTCGATTGAAGACGGGATGACAAGAATTTCGATAAAGCTTTGGCGTCTGCTCGTTCAACATCCTCGTGCACGACTCTGATCTCTCGTAGAAGTTTACATAACCAAACGTTTCGAAGTACTTTGAAATTCAACACGATTTGTAGTTTCCAGGCAAAACACTATTTTTATCTTCACGAAATTATTAATTGTATAATGATTTACGCTACAGATCATAAGGTTAAAACGTCAAATGAAAAATGAAATTTATAAATTGAAATATATTTTTTATTTGATAAACTGTTGAATTTGTAAGATGTCACTTATGAAGAATAGTTGTCAGAAAAAATGAATGTTATTATTTAATAATATTTACTTTTTCATAGTTCTTTTCCAAGGACTTTGATTACATACTTTTTGTACAGGTTTCTATAGTACTTTGTTGCTTTTCGCTATTGTTTTCTTCGGAAACATCTCCCACAAAAATTAAATAAGCGTACAAGCAAAACTAATGACCACTGTTAACGTTAATATTTACTGATCTGTATCTGAATTGTTGATATTGAAAAGGCTAAGTAATTTAATACATCTTCTCAGTATAATTCTACTAATCGGGTAAATAATTTCATAAATTCTGTACATGCTTGATATTTTAAAATACCAGAAACGTATATCATATTATTATTGTTGTTATTATTATTATTATGTACCTTATAGCATACTGCGTTACAAGAGGTGTTGGTATCATATCATCGAAGTAGTTTTGATAGATATTCACCGTGTTGTTTTGCAGTATGTGTTGCTCCATCGTCTGAATGCAAATTATGACGTAAATTTCTCGAAATAATTACTAATTAATGCTTGTACGTGCATACGAATTCTGGACGAAAATCATCATTAAAGACATCATTACGGATTACATATAAATATTTGAAAATTGCGAACGTATTGATCCCATAACACTCTACATGAATAATTAAAATATCGGATCATTATGATGCGAATTTAAATAAAATGTAATAATTCGATGTACTTTTCGTTAAATATCTCCATGTAAAAATTGTCGTCTATTTTAGTGTAATTAATTTGTTAAATTTTGAAGTATATTTGCAAAGCCTCACCGTGAGAAGATTTTTCATACTTATCGGCCAGTTATCATCTTTTTCTATACGTCGACGATATCTCTGTAGAGCGTCGTTGTCCTTTATATTGATTTCCTTTGACCAACCACCTTCTTGGTGCAGCATTCCCGTATCCCTGACTACTTTCCTCGTCGTTTGTACCTGATTAAAAATATAAAATACATTATGCTTTGCAGTAGAAGATTATGTTAAATGATTTAACTGAGTTGAGACTCTGAATAGGAGAATAGTACTGTTCTCAATTTTCAGTATTATTACGATTATTTTGTTCGATAAACTTTGAGTTCATTATTAGAATCTAATGTAAATAGAACATGAAACTCGGTTTTATAGTGATCTCGAAAAAGTAGGTGACACGCATGTAGGAGAACGTGGAAGAAACCTGGTTGTAGTTAACACAGTAATAGCCACCGTAGCTGCGATTTTCCCCCACTCTATGACCACTTCCCTGATATAGAGGTTGTGATCTGGGAGGAAGATGGACGAAAAGGGAACGAGGAGCGAACTGGAGGGAACTAAAATGAGGGGAATGGACCTAGAGTGGGGGAACACCGTAGCTCCGGTGGCCATCACTGAGTTAACTCTTTGACGACCGTTGTCACGTACACGTGATTTCGTTTATTTATATAACGTACACATATACAGATAAACAAGGACTAGTAGAAGTAGAAGTACCAGTAGAAGTGCTTATAAAGAGGAAGCTAAAATATTCAATATAATAAGTAATAATATGGAACGTTTTGTTATTTAAAAGTTATTACAAAAACTTCCCAACGATATCTAGTTTTTGTAGAATATTTCCAACCGTCAAAGTGTTATAATAATTTTTATCTACTTGCCCAATTTTGATACTTATCCTCATTTTGTGCTACAATGCATAGAGCGGCACATGAGGTCATCAAATTACACCACAGCGAACGAATACATGCTTTTCATGGATTTTATATAACTTTTAGGTAACTAATTATTACTGTTAATAAATTAATTAATACATTGTATGCATTGTACATGGGAAGGTTATCGAATTACCTGCTAAACAGACGTTATTACTAGTAATTTACTGTTTAAAGAAAGGAATCTAAAGATGTGATAATATTCTATACAGGGTGTCCCGTTTTAATCCTTTACTCTCGAAGAATTTTACACCTGATGTACATAACTTTGAAATGCAGGTACATAACAGATTTTAACGAGAGTTAACCTTCTCCACACGATTATCTTCGAAACTGTTAGTGACATCAGAAAACATTTCAGACGAAACTTGAACGACTTCGAGGGAGACATAATATAGTGCGGCAGGTGTCAGGCTAATTATCTTATAAGTATTTTTTCCGGTTTGTATGAATAATAAAGGTACGCTGTCTAGCCTTTCGGTCGGCATTAAAATTTTTACCTCGTGGGCAGCGATTTGCATAGTTGCCTGCACGTGACACTGCCAACGGGGACGGATGACATAATCCAATCTGTATTCCGGTATCGGCAGAATGCATTCTTCGGCGACTGGTTCGGTGAACTCGAAGACGCATTGTTTCCCGAATTGATTTCTCGGTTTCACATACGTGTACTCGGCCATCGCCATCGCCGCTGAATCTCACAAACCGTCCGCGTATCATGAATCCGTGTATAAATGGCAAAAAATATATAGCAAAAATAAATGATCAAAAAATGGTCTCGCGGCTCGGTAAACGTCCGAACTGGTTCGGGCTGTTTGAACCAAACTGACCGATTAATCGAAACACTAGAAAATCGATATAACGCGCAACGAACACATACAGCGGTATTAAAAATATTTTGTCTATCGAGGATGATGATATTTGAAATGTTATTGTTAATGCAGTGTTGAGGAATTCATTTTTATTAATTTGAAAATACTCGCTAGATTGATTGGAAAGAATGTTTAATTAAAAGGTACGCCCTTTAACTGTGTATTATAAAGTGAATAAAATTAATAGTGATCCGTTGTTACGCATAAAGGAAGATATTCGTGCATTTCATTTTAATGTATAATATTATATTCAACCATATTCCCATTAATGAATATATTTCCTTTATGAAATATTACCTCCTGTTCTACCCAGGATTATTATTTCAATTCTGTTATACAAAAGTTATTAAAAATATGCGCTCAGGTTCAATACAATACTGAAATATGTTTTTAATTAAATTTCCCTTCAAAAGTAAACGTTAATTGATTCATTACGTTACATTACAGTTGAAATACCATCGCCATTCACAGTATACAATTACATTATTATAACGCAATCTGTTATAAGTTTTTACTTTTCCTTGCAGATTTACTTTGTTTTAACTGTGCATTCCAGATACAAAATGGATAAATAAAAAATCTGATCTTTTGAGCTTTCGGTAGAAAACTCGTAAACCCAATCATATCGTCGGTTAAACTTTCCTCAGTCACCTGTGAAATTACTTCGGAAATTACGTTTACACAAATTTTATTATTTTACCATTACCCTCCAACCTGAAATATAAATTTTAAACTTCGCTTATCCATCTCTAAACTGTCCGCCGGCGACTGAAGAAACTTGAGATTATACGCAACTTTAATGAATTTCTTATCAGAGGTCAGAATATCTCTCCGATTTTGATTTTCGCGAGATTCCACTGTCTGCAAATGTAATAATCGTTCTGCGGATACAGGGTGTAAAACACATTAATTGTTATGGCTTTCAGAGTTGAATGTATAAATTATGGCAAAATTAATTAATTAATTAACGCCTCTAGTAGATAATCCATACTTTGTTTAGTTACAATACAAACACAAATGAAGACGAAAAATACATACTATAGACCCATATGATTAATAACTTGTAACTGGCGGAGACTAAACACACAATTAATTTTAGCCCTCAAAATGCGAATCAATTTTTTTTACATATTACACTAATTAAGATGATAAAAATTTCTAAAGAGACCATTTCAAGTTTAAAGTTTGCGCATCAGCTCGATTTACAGGGTCACGCGCTATGCAATTTAAGTGCTATGTTTACGAATTTCCCAAAAAAATATTTTAATAAAATATTCTTTACGGTTCATATTTTTAGAAAGTGTAATGAAAAATCTCGATTTCTTCGACGTTTCAAACCCCTCTTAAAAACAGCTCTCACACTAGAGTCGAAAGATCGTATCAGAACTTTAACATTAAATATCTTTTAAACTATTCTACGTCTACACCCAAAATCATAATATAGAGAGATTCGTCATAACATGATTTATCAACATGGAGAGTTCATTAAGATCTGAGACGATCACTTCTGGAGCTCTCCTTGTAAGAAATACGTCACAATTATTAGGCTGGCAATTAAATTCACCACCTTCGAAACATTTGACATAAGAACGTTTATTGAGGAAAGCATAAGATAGGGACTAGGGAGGACAGTTATTAAAGAATACTTAAAAGAAAAGAGGAGAGGTAAAGATGAAACCAAAAGTAAGAAAGAAAGGGAAGACCATCTAAAGAGGAATATAATGAGCCAGGCGGGAATCGCCCACTTAAGCAGGGAAGGAAAAGAGATAGTAGAGAGACAGAGAAGAAGAGACATCGAAGTACAGCAATAAGTGCAATACAGAAAAATGAAACAGTCCAGGTACAATGAAAGGTACAAACACTTTAAAACAGTCGGGATACCGGTGTATTTAAGCAACGAAGGTAGAGATGAGAGCCAAAAATTAATAGTGCAGGTGAGATGTTTGAACACAGAAAGGTGGAACAGATACTTGGAAAAAGAAAAAGGAAGAGGCTGCGATTTATGCGGAGATAGATTCGAAACAATCGAGCATTTAGTAAGGGACTGTAGGAAAGCAGACAGAGGATTAGAATTGAGGAGGTAGTGACTGGAAGAAAGAATAAGAAGACTGAAGAATGGCTCAGAAAGTTGAAAAAGAGCAGAAATGAGAAAATGGAGGAAGGTGCAATAGATTCATAAGTAGTAAGATAGTAGGCAATAGTAGAATAAGTAGTGCAGTAGGGAACATAAATTACGGGAACAAGGAATAAAGGAATGAAAGGAAAGAGTGAATTGGATGAATGGATGGTCAAGCTAGTTTTGTAAATATATAGGATAAGTATAAACAAAGTACAAATTCGAGCTGTGAGGCAGAAATAAAGACTATAGATACATACATAAGAACGTTTCTTAACCCTTTGCATTCCAAGTATGCCTATTAGGCACTCCGATGATTTGTCAATTTTATCTACTAATTTTTGTATATCATAACAGAAATGAAATATTTCTGAATACGTAAAACTAAGTAAAGCGTAAATATCTTATCTTGATGAGGTTTTCTTGGAATATAAATCACTGAAAATTAACATTTGCTTGCAGTAGCTCGCAACCATATTAGTTGCATCATCACATTAGTTATCTTTGAGTTGCTGATCTATCCTATCAAAAGATGCTTGGAGTGCAAAGTGTTAAAAATTGTCAACTAATAATTTTTGATTAAAGTAATTTCCATTCGAATCGATGATCTTTTGTTATAGTTCAGGACATTTTTCGATTCCGTGATGATCGAATTGAGTGAAGTTTCAGGCGAAGAGGTACGAAAGGTCACGAATTTAGTAGCCAACCTAATATTTCTTTTTTACACCCCGCACATCAGGATATCGGCTCGACGAAACATCCCGTTGAGTTTTCGCACTCCTTCGACAGCTTCGGGCCGCTAATTTCCTGGTCCCGTGCTTTTCCGTCGGCGCATCAAAGATTCAATTTTCCCCCGGTTCATTCCGGATTCGCTTTATGGAATTACCATCGGAATGTCGCGCGGCCTTCGACCTATCACGGAATTATCCTACGTGACCTTTCACAATTTCTGCTAGCAGCACGGCTGCAATCCAGAATCCGCCAATCAATGCTTTCGCACGGTTCCGTAAATCGCATAAGCCGTGCAGATAGATAGATAGAGGGCAGGGGAGGGGTTGAACTCTCTTCCTAATAAATCAGATTTAACGCAGTACCCGTCGACATCATGATCGATTGATCCGTGAACGCGGTAACGCATGAACCAGAATAGATCTGAGAACTTTGACGATGATCCGGACTAAAATTCGCTCGGTGAGTGGTCAGCGTTTATGCGATTTGCATACGAAATAGCTCGGCAAGGTATGCTATCTGAGCTCCCTTTTACATCGTTCTCCTATGCACGACTCTGTGGGAATATTGACAGAATTTGTTAGTAAATGCACTAGTTTTTTGAAATATTCGAACTCTTAGTAAATTAAATGTGGAACGGTGGTTAGTGATTATGCGATTTGCATAGCGAACAAGTCTGTCTGAGCTTTCCTTTAATATATCATTCTGCTTTAAATGACTCTGTAGGAACATTGACAGAATTTGTTAGTAAGTGCATTACTTTTTTGATATATTCGAAATCTTATTGGATTATGTTACTTTTTAATGTTAATCTAAATTTTGTACACGTCATTCGTTCACGTTCACCCTCGCACTACCAATGGGGGGATACTTTGTGTCCACCATATCATACTTTGTGTATTTATTTTGCTAATCAGTCCAATCCAAATTCTAAAAAAAATAGTTACTGTTGAACATATTCAGCTTCAGCATTATTACGGAGTAATTTGAATGTTGCGGTTTCGCAGAATATCTCTTATCATTCAATCCGACATTAATTTGCCAAATATTATTATTTCTTGGAGGTGGGCACTAATTGCCCCCCTAGTTGGTAGTTCGAGTTTAAAAAAACGCCTTGGTAGTGCGTGGGTTAATTTAAATTTAATATGTTATTTGTATGTCATTTTTTTTTTAAATATATGTTCACCTAAGCTTCAGTGGTCTGGAGTGGCACACGTGGACCACGTGCTTATGCTTCCTCGCGCCTGGTAGGCACCTTTGTACCGCAGAAACTTAATAGCTCACGGGATATCGAAACTAGAATGTTGATGCAACCAGTCGGTATTACCGTACAGATCTACGCATCGTATGATTCATCAAGCTGGTCCTAATCAACTACGCTGGGCAGAGCTCCATTGGAATCAAGATCGATGTGCGCACGTGAGAGACGCTAATTGGGATCGAATTCTAAACTCCTCCGTAAAACAAAGCCATCGTATCGAACTGAGGCACAGCTACACGCGTACAGTAGCATCCTTTTGTTATCTTCGAAAAATCATCAGTATCTGATTGTTTTAAAGGGTAGAACTGCCAAAAATACGACCAATTATTTTATTTATTATATTCAGTAGAAAATACTTAATAAATTGCTAATCAATTGCGCAAGATGGATAAAATCGGAACGAAATTTTCGAATGTACTCTGTGTTGATTTCACGAGATATTAACGGGTCCTTGGTCCCATGAATCGCATTTCGATTAGGCTAGTTTTGTCTGAGATGTTCGTTGACGAAATGAAGAATAAATGATTTAATATAATATCATAATTGTCTACTATAAACAAAGATGTAATAAATAAGAATTATATAACATGATAATCTTAAAAAACTGAGCTGTTTATTATAAGATTCTTCTAATTATCTTTTGTGGACACTGAACGTGTTAGGAATTCTCTGAAGTATCTATTTCTGTACACTGTTTTGTAATTTCAAATTTACTAAAAAATGTTACTTTACGGTTACCAGGGATTTCACAATTTAATTTTGGAAGTCTGAATCCTCGGTATAATTATATTTAACGAGCTTGGAATTAATTTCACCAACAGTTTCCTTCCGATAGATATCAAATATCCCAATTCCCACAAAGTCGCAGACATTCGCTTCATAAATGTTGTATTTATTGCGCGAAATGCGGAAGCTTCCATAATTTTATAATTATTGTACTTTTTGTCATCTAATATTAACAAATTTGGAACAGTTGTCGGATTTATCAAGTTCATTTAGAAGAAAACTTTAACAAATTATTGTGATTCAACTATGATGTACAAAACATAATGAGCATATTAAAGTTTATACAATGCTTTTAATATTCTTTATACTTCATAAAGAAATATACTTTAATATTCTTTAATGTATAGGGTATTAATAATTATATGTATTAATACTATAACTCGGTGGCCCTTTTAGCCTCAAAGCGCTTAAGGATTCATAGTTTACTAGCATGTCCTCCATGCAGCTTCGCTCGAGATTTTTCTGCGTACAGAATTCGAAACATTATGTTTTTTTTCCTTGTATCTTGTAGCCTGTCGAATTCTCTTTTGAGCATGCGGACGCCGTGCTATGCCACCTGGGCGGCTGATTGCGAACTATGCCCCCGTGGACGACTCGGTGGCACGCCGACAAAAAATAGTACCATGTTTTTTCCACGATGTATTATTTATTACGCTATAAAATATAGTCTGTGACACTCCGGAAAATGTAAAGAAGCTATTGTGAAAATTTCATAACAATCGGTTTAGTACTCTTTAAAATTTTTGCAACATACAAATAAACTGTATCTCTTTATTACAAGAGTAAGATTTTTCCAAAATTTGTGTTGTCCAACTTCAACTAAACAAGAAAGGATCGTCGAAACGTTTCCTGTAATTAAACAGATATATATGATGTACGTGGATCAAATCTCATCGAACATACCCGTGAAACGAATTCTATTAATTATATTTCTCCGGTTCCAGCGATGGCTCAGAGAACTAAGGTTCGTAATGAAACAGCATGAACATCGAGGAACTCGTTAACGAAAAATTTCCAATTAATACGAGACGGGAGTGTAAACACGTCGGCACCCCGCGTGCACCTCCGCGTTCGTGTTGTCGATAACTTGCAAAATGGAATTTAGCAGGGAATTCCTTTGCGGGAGAGTTGTGCAGCCCGTGTAAGCTAAACTGACGATGAATCAGATTGATCAATGTCTGCGTATGTCGAGCCACACATATCGAAGATGAACTCGCCTCCTGGAACTGAAGCAATTTAGGATTGGATTCCTAAACGACCTATGGCGCCGGAAGTTCGAGCAGAATTTAACTGTCTCCGTACATGTATCAGGTGTACATCGACGAGATTCCAAAATGCTGTGAATTTGGCGAATCACCGAAAGTCCGCCGAACGATGCACAATGTGTCAGAGAAGTATTCGCACGCCGTCAATTGCAGACTTCACGCAATTTATATTTCCTTAAGGAAAGTATACATTTGGTTGGGCTGGGTTAGTTTAATTCTTATGGATAAGAATGTACAGGTGCAGTGAAATTCGTGATACAACCGAGACAGGGCTAATTCCTTTTGCATACAAGAACCGTGATTGTAGAACAGTGATGGCCATCGGAGCTCCGGCCTTCCCCCACTCTAGCTTCATTCTCCTCATATAAGACAAATTATTTTAACTGAATCTTCGAAATGTAAATATTTCCAGATCAAAATCAAATACAATGCATAATACATAGTAAAGATAAATTCAACGTAATACAGAATATAGCATTCACATTTTAGTGCTCAAAAATATGTATTAGTTATAAAGAAGCATAGAGGTTTAATTTACAATTATTAAAAGTAATAATAAACTTCTTTATCTCCTCGAAAATTTAACTCGATCATTAGAATCTCTTTAAAAATATCACTGCCTATAGATAATCGATGTATTAAAAAACAAATGTTCAGGACACACTTCCTTCGATCTGAAAACAGTGACAAACTCCGATCATTTCCATCTACCATGACAGAATCAAAATTGCAGAAATAATTATACTCAAAAACACCCTCATCCCCTATGACAAATACTATGCCACGGTAATTAAATATTTCGAACAACGTCTCCAATTGATAGTCAAATAGAACTTCGCGAGTCAGCATTGAATGAACAACGCGGGAGATTCAAACGAGTGATTAACCTGAAAAGTAATGTTCGAGGTTGACATTCCGATGACGATGAAGAACAAGTAGAAGGATTCAGAGAGTAATTGCGTGGGTCGAACCAGAGGAAAAAATATGAGTTACCCGCCCTGTAAGATACATCGACAACTCATCACAGGAAATGCTGGCTCTTCTATTGCGAAAGGTAAAGCTTTGCTCTAAATAAAAAAGCACGAACATCATCTTGAATGGCTACGATGCTTTCCTCAGTTCATTTGAGATTCTTGGAAAGACTTTACAATTAAAAATAGACTTGTCCGACTGTAAGACGACAACCGCCGAGATGAAAGACGCTGTCGTACAACTTCTTAACAAACCTTAATTTTCCTGCGAAACGAATAAGTGTGTCCTTGTCAAACGTACAATAAGTATTATCCCTTTCCCTTTAATACATTGTTTTCGTAGTTTGCTCGGAAAATACTGTCAGATTCTTCTGTCACAAATTATCAATTATGTCTTATTATTTTTTCGAGAGATATGTGCTGATAATAACAAGACTGTATTTATTTGCATGTAGTGCCACTGTAAATTGCTAATTTAAAAGAAAGTAATTAAGAGATTAGGAGTTTCATAATTTTAAACAATCTATCGAATATACGTGTGGAAAAAATAAATTCAGTGCCTAACTTTTCTTTTAAGAAATCGGAAAATTTTTCCGGTCAAACTAATGTAATTGAGAGCTCGTACAATTTAAACTTTTTTTCTTTTTTTACAATTAAAATTCTTTTTCCGTTTCCTATTCGATAACTCTGAAATTAAATTAAAATTTTTCTGCTATTTTAAAGTCGAGAATGCTTACAATAAATATTTTTTTGTTATTTCATAAGTTAGAAATCTTTCGATTAAATTTTGTTATTTTATAACAGGAACTCTTGTAACAAAAAATTTGGAATACTTTTACACTTACAGATCTTTTTATTTCACAATTGTGAACTCTTGCAATTAAAGCTGTTTCCTTATTTTACAGTCAAGAACTTCTTTTACAATTTAAAAATTTTTTCCTATTTCATAGTAGAGAATTCTTACGATTCCTTTTTCCTATTTCGAAATTTAAAAATTTTTTAATTTAATCTCTTCATGTTGTAATTGAGAAGTTCTACAATTTAAATTTAAATTTATTTTTCCGCCTGTTTTCGGCAAAGGTTACTAAATTCTTCTGTCAATTTGTCGTTTGTCAAATTAAACTACTTGCAGCAGTCAATTTAGATTTATTTTCTCTGAATGGAGCATCACTGGTAAATGGTCTATTTCGTGTGATTGTAATGCAAACGTTTGTGACAGGTATTTCCAAAAGCGAACTCGACTGTGCGCGAAATTAAGAAAGCAGGAGCACGATTACACAGCAGAAAAAATACGAGAGACTTTCTTGAAGATGAAACACGATCCTCATTTCAAGAACGAAAATTACTCGAAGCAATCGATTTCTTCTCGAAAGGAAGATCATTCACGGTGAAGATACTGAACGACTCGTTGAAGATTCTTTTCGCTAATGAAGCTGTGAATAGACCATTCAGTTCTGCCGCTAAATATCAAATTTTTCGTGGAATCAAACAACAGGTTTCGAAAAAAATTTATTATCCGAAGATAGTTGTTCATCAAAAACGATATAATTATACGAAGAATCGAGTTCCCTTCAAATTGGTGAAAAGACGTACCAATGAAACTGAAAATCCAGATCTGTCACGAAAATCGAAAAATATCAAAAATCCCAATAGCTGTCAAGAATCTCCTGCGCATAATTATCCAGAAGCATTAAAAAACGGCTCTGAAAACGATTCACAAAGTCCAAATTCCGAGTTTTATCATTCGATACAGAAAACCAGTCCTTCATACCCTAACAAACCTGAAAAATACTGCAGTCGAAAACAAATAGCGAATGAATGTTCCAAAGATGAGAAAAATTTGACACAATGGAATTGTGACAAACGATCAGACACTTCAAAATTCTCATCAAACGATCATAAACCCACTCAAACTAAATATAATCAAGATTATTATTCATGTAATCAAAATAGAAAAAAATTACCTGGGGAATACACATCAGGTACTACTTTATTAAAAAAAGATCACAAGAGTTCATTCGTAACGAAAAAAACTGAAATAAAAGAAACAAAACCTACTGGACCCTCAACAACTATTTGCAACACGTTCAAACCTCCTCCAACACCAGTACCGGTAGAAGAAGATGTACAACCTGATCCACCGCCGCCAAAATCTCATCACTGGTCCGAAAAAAGAGCACGTTATTCACGTAAAAAATCTCGTGACAAATCTGCTTCATCGCCTATAGTGTTCATACCTTATCAAACATCGTCCAAGACCCCTAAACGAGAAACATCCGCGTCTGGATTTCCTTCTCAGGACTCATCTTCCTGTCGAAAATGCTCGAGCAGTCAGGGTACCGGTAAACCTCACCAAATGGAGTCGAAAACATACAAACGTGTCAAGCAACCGGGTCGAACATCGTCAGTCCCACAGAGCCGAATTTCTTCCAAAGAAAACAGGGAATACTTCGTGGTACCTCGAGCAGCCGAAAGAACAGACGTGAAAAGTCGAGCCAGTTTCGCAGCATTCGGAAGTAGCTCTTACTCAAAACCGAAAAACAGTTTTACTATGATGGACATCAGCGATTCCAGGCCCAACGTGTCGAGTTTGAAGTACCGTTTGACCAAATGTCCCTCGTTGAAAGAAACGCGGCAAACTGGTCGTAAATCACTGGAACCGGTCACGAAGCCTGTAGAAGTGTATCGAACATCACCGCTGCGTCCTCGAAAAATGATGGATCGCTATAAGAGCTCCGGCGAATGGAAGAAGCAAAGATATCCTGTTCGATTAAAGATTTTCAGGTCGAAGAACAGCCTGGATCCATGTCAGCCTATGATAGCCGAACTCACACGAGGCGATCGTCGTTACGTTCAAAAACTGGAGACGCCTAGAATCGGCACAATGTTGCACAGTAATCATGATATGGTGAAGATGCTGAAGGGCTCGTGCCTTGTGAAATATTGTCCAGGTGTGAATGTGACGAAGGAAGAAAATCGTATGGTGAAAATGAAGGGAAGTGCTGTGTGTGCTCAGATGCTGAAGAAAGCGAAAACATGTCTATCCAGTCCTAAGAAATCCTGAATCAATGAATTGTTACTCTGCATTGTTTCCTTTGAACGAACTAAGAATTAAAGTCCACTAATCACATATTTATGGTCTGTTTGAACTCCTCGACACCTAGCTGCATTTTCAATCGGTTGGGAGTTATTTTATTTTCACACCGGGTAACAGTGAAATTAACGATCGCAGAAGAAAAAGTACGGCAACGGAAGTGTTTTATTCTACTTGGTATGTTGTTTCCACGTCAGTCGTACCGTAAACATGGCTTATCTTTTCAAAAGCCGCGCCGCGGAACAAAACGTCCATAAAAGAGTACGAGATTTCGTCGTGAATATGTATAGAGCCGTAATATTACGTGAAACGGCCATAGCAGCGTGCATAAATCGTCGTAAAACCTCGAGTCGCGAATTTAGCCGACGTGAAACCATAAGTAGTTTACAACAATAACGCGGAGGGATCCAGTAGAAATTTAATTTATAAGCACAGATATAAGTGTGTAATGGAACGAGACGCTTGGAATTCAGGGTACAGGGTATAAAGGTAAGCGCGTGTGCAGGATATCTCGAAAATTAAAGGTCATGTGATTTTCTGGTTTCTATCGAGTGTTTGTCTTAAAAGAAACACATGATTTGATCAAATGAAATGTCTCCCTGTGAATTCGAGTATTAACTGTTCCACTGTACAAAACCTGCTCTTTTTTATCACTGAAAACGGAAAAGACAAAGTTCTGTATGCAAGCTGCAAGTAACATTTATGCCGCGAAAACACGTCCAAGATGAAAAAATGCGGTGCAAGTCGTCATCGGGAAAGAAGCACTAAGAAGCTTGCCTGCAGCAGCTGTTGCAAACTTTTCGCATTTATCATTACACTGCACCGTATATCTTCACTTTTTCGTACCGCCATACCGACGAACAAACTTGTGCATCAAATAATCTTGTTTTATGAGCAGTGTACATTTTCATTTCGATCCAGAAATCGTACGTTCCATCTTTCCGGTGGAAACTCCGGAAAATGTGCGAGATTTTCGTCTTATTCGAAGAACTTGTAGGAATTAACAATAAAACTCGATTTTACGAGCTTAGCCTTGTACAAAAAAAATCATTCTACATTTTTCTTTTGCTTTTTCATATATAATCACCTCCTATTCAGAAGGACATCTACCGGAGTGGTACTCTCAGATTTTAACGAGTTTTTGCATGTTGATAGATTATGTTATTACGAATCTCCCTGTGTGGAAGATATAATACAAAAAGGAACTCTGCATAGCATCCTAGCGACTAGCCGACTGCTCCAAACTCTTGTACTGGAAAGTAGCTGTTACAGTAGAACAGATAATCTATATCGGACCTTTAACATTAAATATCTTTTACACTATTGACCGTCTATGCCCAAAACCTATACAGAGAAACTCGTTCTAATATTATAGTTCCGATAGGGCTTATCTACTCTACTGTTAAAGATGCTTTCAAACAAAAAAGCGTGGAGCAGTCGACTAGGCGCTAGGTTGCTACGTAATCTTTTGCATTAAATATATTTTAAACTATTGACCATCTACGCTCAAAACGATGTATAAAGAGGTTCGTAATAACATGATCTATCAACATACAAAAGCTCATTAAAGCCTGAAACGACCACTTGGGTATCTTTCCTCGTCAGCTGTACCACACATCTCATCTAAAACTATTTCCACTCGTTGACACGTAAGACACCAAAGGGAATAACGATTCTCAGACAGAGTTTTAATCACCGTCACGAGAAAGCTTTCAGCACACGTTATATGAAGTACGTTCTCATTGTCCGCGTGGAAATGGCGCAACACAAAGGGCAGTTTATATCCCGTGAAAGTAACCAGTTTGCGACTGAGGAGCAACGTGTCTCATTAAAATTCATTTGTTGCTGGTAATTTAAACGGGGCACGTTAGACGGGAAGGGAATCCGCAATTACGGGACGAAGATGTTAATATGAAATTGTTCTTTGCTGCAGATAGTGGACGACTGGTACCACATGGTGCACACGTCGGTGGTGAAAAGGTCAGTGGAACCGCACCTCGGGGTACACGAGAGGCTCATACGAGACCGCAGAGTGCGTCGGGCGGAGCAGCAGAGAGTAAAATCACGAACGAAACGGGATCTAATAATCAAACGCGGTCCGTCCAACCTGCAAACCATTTTGGACGACGAGAGGTGGCCTCTGATGTGGTATCTGGTAAGTTCTTTCGAGTTTCGTAATCGATCCCCGCAACTGCGGACACTGTGCAGGATATTTCGAAGCACAATGATGAGCAGACTGCGGATGTTTATGCAAATATATTGGGTTGAGTGATAAATACCTTCCGACACATAACAGACTTTTCTCTGTCTACAATTCAAACAGTTCATCTAGGCTACTGATTTTTGCTTTGTATTTGAAGATAAGAATTCCTAGAACGCAGACATGCTGCATAAGCAACGATAATTATCCTTTAATAAATCATCAATAAATTTAACAAGGCAAATTGGAAATTATTTGTGACTTTTCACTAGTGACGACCACAGAAGCTACCGCCTTGTCCCACTCTATGTCCATTTCCCCCGTTCCAGTTCCCCGCAGTTCACTCCTCGTTCTCCCTCCGTTCTTTGTCGTTCCAGATCACAGCCTATATGAGGGGAATGGACCTAGAGTGGGGGAAGCCGCAGCTCCGGTGGCCATCACTGCACTGCCCAATATATTTTTAGAGTTCAATATTTTTCGTGTCAATGCAGTTATAGAAATGAAGCTTTGATAAAACTACTGTGTAACTGATGTACTTTGTTCTATGATTGTTCAAAAAGGGTGCTTCTTATTTTGTCGTGGTTTTAAATGAGCATTTTTCCGATATTTGGATATGTTAAATTGCATAAACAACCGCAGTTCAATGATGGGAAACATACTGGGATATTTAGGTTTGCTGATAAAAAATACGTGATTTGATGTGAAAATAATGAGACATTACTATGCGATATGTATATTTTTATATTCTTATAATAAAAAGAACTTAATGTTAATAATACAAGAATTAGGCTTGAACATAAACGACCCAGTTTGCCTACGGAGGGTTAAAATTTATAGTTCTGTCAGAGTATTGAAGTTCGAAAAAAGTATTTCGCGACTGTTCGAACTAAAGGTTTGAACAGAAGATTGCATTAAAACGTGGATGTCCGTAACTCGTTTCAGAATAGAGGAAACGGATTGGACATGAACGTGCAAGAAGCCTGGGCCGATGGAATTACGGGTAATGGCGTCGTGGTCACGATTCTTGATGATGGATTGGAAAAGGATCATCCCGACCTCTACAGAAATTACGTGAGTTCCTTTGTTTACTCTCATCGAACGAATAAAGTCGCATTAAAAATAAAAAAGACAGCAATCGTCACGATAAAAATTTACCGAGCCATCTTTGAAACTGATTACTCTAACAGAAGTTGCAGAACGGAACGATTAAAACAGAAATTTTCAGCGACTGAGATAATATTCCATTCCGCTTCGGTGTAGAACTTTAAAATAAATTCGTTGTACGAAAAGTTGAACCGTGAGTTCCAATGTAAATGAAGAGTAAATTTCACAGCGATTCTGCAGGATAGGTCTAAACTTCACTCAAAGATCAACAGCTCGGTGTTCCTTTGGAATGAAGGAGAACAGACACGAGAGTCCCAAGCCTTGCAAAACAGGAACAGATAGGGATGTCTGAACAGCACCAAAAACTATACTAGTACTCAGAAACTTCCATGAATTGTCCGACATACTGAGCATGTGATTCAAACTAGTTGCAGCAAGTAACGTTGTCGGATGAGAAACGATCGTAACAGAGGGTATTAGGCATTTTGCTGTGTGCTGTAAAATAAGCAAGAGTAATGTAAAAAGCTGTAAGCTATCCCAGTACGATATCAAAATTAGTGAAATTGCTAGTGGAATTCGAAATAAGCTAATGAATCAAGCATCAGCCTTGTGTTGAACAGGCAATGCGTGTTTACTGCAGTTACCTAAGCTTCATAAGTCCACACCATCCAGATATCAGACAGCATAATGAATAGTGTATACTGTAACCGGTTGAGAGTTTAACAAATACATGCATGCCTAATGAATTTTCGAACTTGATTTTCTTGAGAACAAAGGTTCAGACGAAAAAATGTTATTTCTACATTTCGATTTACACTGCTCAAAATTATTAGAGGATCATATACGTTAAACAGTTATTGTTTATTAGAGTATCAGATACTATAAACGTCCCAAATATTGCATACAATAAACATGGAATGACATTGGTAAAATATAAAATATAGAATATATCTTTTATTATCGATGCTTGACAAGTTTTTCAAAACTATTAAAACGCCTGAGTGCCTAATAGTCTTGAGTAGTACACTTTTACAAAAGACATCGTCTCCCGCTCGATTGTACAGTTTGTCCCACTATACACCCTTAACGTTTAACTCCTTTCCAAGAACACACTGATTAATCAAATTCGTGGCAGTAAAGACGTAGCGATATTATATTTTATTATCTGTAACATAAACAAATGAAAATCACATTAGACGCATTTATTTGCCCAATAATGGAATAGTGGCAGACGATAGTGGAACAAATTAGGTGACAGAAGGTAAAGAGAAATTCGTGGTTGCTATTTACACGAGAAAATGAATGAACGTTGCAGGATCCACAGGCGAGCTTTGATGTTAATAATCACGACAGCGATCCCATGCCAAGATACGATCTATTAGACAGTAATCGGCATGGCACCAGATGCGCCGGTGAAGTAGCTGCAACTGCGAACAATTCCATCTGCGCTGTTGGTGTAGCATTTGGAGCTGGCGTTGGGGGTAAGTCTGTCCTTTTTTTCTTTCAACTTAATAACTTAACGCATTTCCTCCTTCTGACCGATTAATTACCTTGAATTTCTGTTTATTAACCCCTTGCGTTTCTTTTTTAATTCAAATTGGTATTCTTGACAAAGAAACTTAACATTCAGTGGTCACATATGCGTACATTACTTTGTTCAGAGACTTCTGAATTTTTAATAATTGTTCGTTTTTTTACTTAATAATAAAGAAGTCATGTCTGAATAAATATAACAGAAAAATTTAATTTACTTATTTTGTGAAAGTAGTTTGAATAATTTTATTAACACGTTGAATGCTGTGGGGGTCACCGATGACCGGCACTTCAAATTCAATTTAATTAAATAACTATTTATTATTATACAAGTCAGAGCAATTTTCATATTGTAACATTAATTTAGGAACGTAAATACGCGATTGAATACTTGAATATTTTTTTCCTGTACGAATTATATTAGAAACAGTTAATTATGTTCTGTCTGACTGGATATGGCTGTTTTCACTTCGGCATTCAACATGTTTAGTATCTTTATAAACTAAGTTTCACTTTTTCGTGCAACAACTACAATTTTTTGTGTTCTGTTTATTATTGATCTATGAATATTAACAACGTGATATTTATTCGTTTAAACTATTAGAAGGGATGGAATAAAATGAGTTTATAAGGTGTATCTTATGTATTCTATCAAGATTATAAATTGGCTAATAAAATAATAACCTTAATTAACATAATAATACGTTTTAAAAATTGTTCGGTAACTAGATGTGTAGTATACAAGCTCGCGGCGTTTGATAATATGTTGTTGAAATGGCAAGCACGAAATTGGTCTCGATTCAGTAATTGACAAGTTCAAAACTGTAATCGATGCAGTAACCAGTCGTTAGAGTAATCTCTAACTCCTCTCCAAGCTTCCAAACAAACCTGGCCACGTACTATACGATGTGTTTGGAATGCACAACTACGATTTTACGGCAATTCGCAAACTCTATAGCTAAGAAATGAAGTTACAATTTTTTAAAAACTTAATAGGTGTCTGAAAATCCAATAAGATGTCACTAAGAAAGTATACTGCCCATTTATAACAAATACATTGACCTTGAAATTGCCTTTAAAGAAATGTAAAGAAATTCAATTTTTATACAGAAATGGAGAAAACGAATTTTCTAGCATTACTCGATAAAAATTAATAGTTTAAACGCAATTTCAACGGCACTTATCTTGGTACACCCAGCATGCTTCTAAACTCTTGATCACCTTTTTTATTAGGTTGAGTCATAAACAACATACACTTTGTCTTCTTTAATTTATTAAATAATTCATTGCAGAATAATCTCTGTCACTTCCGCATTATGTCTACATTTCAGGGCTGTTTATGATATGAAAGTAACATCAGTCGCATAGATAATCTACTTGAATTTTTAACCCGAGAGTGCACACGTGGGGGTCTAATACATCCTACCCCTAGTTAAGATGACTGATCTGATGACTTAGTTTATAACTTGTCTGCTTATTAATATTTTTTGTTGCATAGTGTCGACTAATTTTAATTTGTTTTTTAGATCTATAGTGCTTCAGTTTTAATAAAGAGTCACAAAACACACAGATTTTTATATATCGTAGTCAATAAATGTTACTTTTTATCGGGGGTCCATGGGCACCCCACGTGAGCACTTATGTTTCAGAAGTTCACATCTGCAGTGCCGGGTTAAGAATAAAAAATCTATTAAATGCCAGAAGATATTTATGACTCAACCCACTAGCACACTGTGTGTGAAAGTAGACAGCATTCGAAAACGGAGAACCGAGAGAAACGTAGCAATTCAATTAAATATTCCTCGTCTCTATTTTGTTATGCAGGAGTGAGAATGTTGGATGGGGACGTAACCGATGCCGTCGAAGCCAGATCCCTGAGTTTGAGTCCACAACACATCGACATTTACAGTGCCTCCTGGGGACCGGATGACGATGGGAAAACAGTGGATGGTCCCGGTGAACTTGCCACCAGGGCTTTCATCGAAGGAATCACGAAGGTCGGTAAATATTACATCGCGTTACACCGTTTCGTCTGCGCCTTTACACACATTAAACCGAGTTTCCGTGGCAAGGTGTCAACGTTACCGACCGGGACACCCTTTTCACTCGAAAATTCACTCGAAAGCTTCGCTCGGCTATTCAGACCATTAAAAGTTTAATGAGTTACGAGGTAAATTACAAACTCCGCGAGCGTGAAAGGAAACGCGATGACGTCTTTATGAAGTTGTCACTTAAATTGCCGTCGTTTCAGTCGCTCCTTATCGAAACGAAAAGTGCATCGTGACTCGCATCCGGAGCTGAGCAAAAGTTTTCTGCAGTAAACTGGGTTGGCGATAAAAAATTGTTATACTGATTTGGGGTGTTTTAGGAGTAAAGGGCTGATATTGGGCACTACAAGAACGTTCCAACGGTACGATTCTTATCTGAACATACAAACATACTGATACACACATCATCAATCTTTATTAACACGTTGAGCGCCGCAGTGGAATATCCTGCAACTAGCCAGACACACGAGAACACCTTTTTGTTAACATGTATCGTTGAATTCATAAATATTTATTCATTTGATGATATACTTCTTATTTTGTACTATCATTGTAACATAGTTGTAACTCAAAATTTCCTTGGGGTAATCAGTTATTTGACAAAATTAAAATTGGTACATGAGTCACCGGTGGTACTCGTGGCGCTCAACGTATTAAATGAAGTGCACAATGTTGGTTTTTTTTTTCGAAAATGTGATAACAGCATCATCTGTTC
Organism: Macropis europaea; assembly: GCA_916610135.2. Classification (NCBI taxonomy): domain Eukaryota; kingdom Metazoa; phylum Arthropoda; class Insecta; order Hymenoptera; family Melittidae; genus Macropis; species Macropis europaea. The sequence continues at coordinate 21,972,474 of OU744344.1, forward strand.
GAGAATAACCTTTCCAAAAGACGTGGGACTCCTTAAAATGAAAACCCGGGGTTTATGAAAAACTGGCTAAATATGTTTTGTATGAACTGGTAGATCGCAATTGTTTATATTCGTGTACATAACTTCGAATATTTGTAGAATTCTGTTCTCTGGAAAGAAAACAGGCGGCACTTCCCTCCCTCGCCAGTAGAGGGATCAGAAGCGCACGATTTTCTCGCAATTCCTGGATCTTCCTGTAATTCGTGTATATACATCTCCGACCTGACACTTAGTACCCCGCCTCTAAGGCGGTAGGTAGTTAGGTAGCTTTACAGACTCCACTATAAAACTGGTTTGATAGAAAAATCTTTTTATTGTAAAATTACCTAAACAAGGCAACTGGCCTTCTTCTCCTGTGCACTTCACATATTCTCGACACATCCTTCAGTTTTGTAATACAGTTGATTGTTTTGTGTTTACATATTTTCTATCTTCATCACCGCTCCTTACAACAAGTTGCATGGTATTAATTCAACACTTTTAGCTCTATGAACCCATATGAGAGGTCCGAAAAATCGCTTACTATGTGCTACGGATCATATCTGTATTCAAACCGAGTTATTTTTAATACTCTATAAATATATTAATCGAGGGATTACTACATCAACGTGTCTTATTAAAATATATGTTTGGTTAAATATTAGGTTGAGTTATAAATAACTACTAATTTAATAAGTAATTCGTTAACAAATAATTTATACTACTTCTGCAGCATGTTCAAGTTTAAGGGCTGTTTGCTTTCTAATGTAGAACTAATTATAAGATCAATCGCACAGTTAAACTATTTGAATTTTTAAGAATACAAATGTAGGATTTGTCGGAAGTTACTCATGACTCAACTCAATGCATCATAATTTTCACGAAGTTAAGGAATTGTCATATTAGTTAGTGCATTTTTATTTCTTCATCAGAGGAAATCGCTGTTTCCTGCAAAGTGAAAATCTAATGTAAACTCCACTGCTTCTTTATTCTCTCTCTTCTTTCACCCAACCAGACGAAAATCAAATTTCGCTGCGTGCAAGACCGGGACCGTTCTCTCGAGTTCGCTCTGCAGATGTCTCGGCGAAAATTGAAAATTCGTTAGTCCATTTGCAATACAAGAAAAGTCTCATCTAACCGTTGCGATATCATTGGAAGACCCGTTGCTCGGAATGAAATTCTCAGAAATGTATCACTGGAAAGCGTCTCTGGGATCTTTCTGTGGGAGGAGAATGGAAAAGCAGCAACCTCATTGTTATCTCGATGTATACGCGGATGCCAGTCGCTCGGTAGCGACTCTCTTCGATTGTGTTTCCCAGAAGGGACGAAGACCCTTTATCTTGCTCCTCAGATAACGAACTTCAACATGTCAACCAGCTATGCATCGAACTAAGACACCGAGCCTTCGAACACAGACAATTACGATAGACAATCGCAAACTAGATGTGCAGTGTGAAATAGTCGACTGCTTCATACTGTAGACCATCTTTGTACGCTGTCGTCGATAAGTCTTAAGACACTTGTCACGTCTGCTGTGAATATTATGAAAGTAACTTAACCTGTGGAAAACACTTCAGGGATGAATTGTCCTCGCTTTCGAGTTATTGGAGTGTGATACTTTAGTAACTTGCATCTGCTTATCTTTAGAAGAACTTAATTGACTAAAAGTGGCCAACTTAAATGACCCAAATGACCCACTGAAATAACTTAAAACTATCCACTCAACTGACACGAAATGACCAACTTAAATGACTCAAACTGACTAACTTATTACATAATGACAGCATTGTCAGATACTGTTCACAGAATTCTCGCCGGGGTTATACAATATAATGTTCAATATTATTTGTAAATAGGCAAGTGAATCGTTAGGATCATTGCAATCATAGGTTTCTGATACGACCACCACATGCCGCTGTTTTTAATTAACATGTCAAATCTTTCAATGATTCTTAAGTCTTTTCAGATTTATTTCAAGTTTGATCAATTTCTTAACACTTATGGGTGGTAGTGTGCACAAATCACTTTTTAACACTAACTGTATAGCATTGTTTCTTAAATATGAGACGTCCTCACTTTTTGCTAGTTTCCAGAAAACTCATTTGTATTTGTTGGAAATGATCGATCAGAACATTCACAGTCAATTTTTGTTATAAATTATCTGGTTCATGTTTAATATGTACAGACTAGTCTAATCGATTTCTACGATACAGAAAGCTTCTATGATAATTATTTTCTCCGTTTTGAAGATTTCTCGACCCTTTCCTCGTGTATTTTGGTTTGAGCGGAACTCATCGGGCTTTGGTGTTTGTAAGGTAGAGAAGTTTCTTCGTAACTCTCGCACGAAGTTTCTGTCGATCTAAAGCTTCGTGATGCGATATTTTGTGTCCTGCAATTGGCTTTCAGAAATTTTTTAATACATCAATTTCTTCAATGCTGATACGAAGAAAGTTGTTTCCTAACTTTTAAATGTGTAACAAAAAATAAATATATACTTCCTGAACTAATAAATATTCACAAACTTATTTATAACTCCACATAGGTCAGCTGAGGATCGCATCGCACGCACCATTACTGTCATTTTTCTTTCGCGACTTCAAAATAAATACACATTGCAATTTATAAATTTCAAACTCACTCTGCAATATGTTAAAATATAGAGCGTACAGAAACATTAACAGACTTCACATTCCCGCTACACCTAAACCCATAAAAAATTACTTACACCGCATCATGTCCCCCTAAAAAATCATTCAACTTTTCTCTAGAATGTTCTCTGCCATTCCACAGTTTCGAACACATTCTCGTGCAACGATTAAAAAAGAACACCCTGTAAGTACTTATACCAGAGCTGCATAACTGATTGCTCACGAGCGATGGCGGCTCGCACTTCTCCTCCCGAGTTACCCCCACTTTGGGGCTCAGGTTGACTCGCTCGAACCGCAGTAGGAGGACGCGGGAAAATATCTTCCTTCCACAGCTCCGACGATAGCCTCTTGTTTATTTGTCTAATGTTAAGGGTAACGTCATGAGACAGAGAGAGAGACGGAGAAAGACGAGGGAGAGAGGGAGAAAGAAAGAGAAAGAGAAAGAACATTATGCTATGGTATAAGTATCCAATACCTGAGCCCCATGGTGGAGGTAACTCGTGAGGAGAAGTGCGAACCGCCGTTATTCGTGACCAATCAGTTATGCAGCTCTGATTTATACGAACCTGTTTTATTTCGTTAAACACCGAATTGGCTTCTAAACGTTCCTAAGAATAATCGATGTCGCCAATTTTCTAAACGTAATTCAAACGAACTGCGTAAAAGCTAAAATTTCAGTTCATTTTCCAAAGCGACGATGTCAAGTGAAAACCGGTGATCAGTATTAGCCAGTGGCGGTCAATCGTTCCGATAATTACGGGGCCGATCAAAAAGTGATTCCTTGGAGCAGGAAAATGGCGGTTGCTCGGGACGATCGTGACTCGATTACGCCGTTAGAACCGAGAACTTCTTCGGCTGGAGCTTTAATAGATTCACTCGACGAGGTCAGCCCTCAGAAAATTTCTAATTGGCTGCTGCTTTTAAGCGACCTGTCCCTGGCGATTCCGCACCTGCACGCATTACCATTTTAAACTTACTCGTCGCGGGGTGGCCGCAAGTCATATGCAAATATCGTAGGGTACTTTCGGCGCAAGAACTCGTTAAAACGAGACCGACAGAAAATAGAATTCACAGAAGTAGGATTTCAAAAGCCGTGAGAACGACGCTGAATTAGCTGTTACATCGAATTCGAGCGAAAGTAATTGACTGGCAAGGGAACACCGCGAACTCTTACTCACCAATTGGAATGAAACTTGATGGGTTTATAGAGTGATTCAATACAAGAGTAATGGTATGTCTCATTCGTACCCAATCACCCTTTAAGGGTGTGAAAACACCTCTTGTTAAGAGTTATAATTTATTCAATTAAATTTGGTCTGTAAATTTTATTTTTTTTTATTGCTGATTATTGACCAAACACTACCGTAATTAAAGGGTTAATAACAGGTCGACACGAGTTAACTGGTCTTTGAAAAAGCTTCCCTCGTGAGCAAGGTGAATTATTCTTTAATTATTGTTTGAACTGATTGGCGAACTGAAAGACTTTAATTATTCGAACTGATTGGTGACAGGATGCCTGGACAATCGAACGATCCACGTTATAGCGAAATTTCACATGGAAAATGGTAATTTTAATTTCAGTGCAAAATAAGGACGCGGTGATGTAAAAATGGTGAATGTGGAATATTAACGGACGTGGGCAAATTTTATTTAAATTTAAAATCAGACATACTAATTTGAAGTAACATTCTAGTACGTCATTTTCAATAGGGTTCTTTGGAGGTGTAGAAAATACTAATTTATTCTAAATGACAGCACGTGGAATGATGAAACATTTAACTACTTTCTTATTTCAAATATTCCGAGAAATATTAATCATGATAATAATTTTAACAAACATTTTGAATTTATTATATTTGAATCTTGAATGAAGTTACAACTTCTTCTACTAATTTTTTAAATAGAATAAATAGAATTGTATTTGTAATGACTGCGAAATAAAATACTCATTTATGAACTATATTATTATAAAGAACCATAAAATAATGACAGATCATAATGCGCTAAAACGATAATTAAAAATCCTATTAAAAATGGAAAGTCGTTTTATAAGAGAGAGTACGACCTTGAACGGCCTAATCTGAATATAAAGTACACCAGAAATAACATGGTTAACAATCAATGAAAATAATATTGAAAGTTCACAAAAGGTGTTTATTCTACTCAAACGATCAATTGATACAGTTAATACATTGGGTGGTAAAATTTGATCGTGTCGTTACATCAACTTTGTGGCTATAAAATGCCCATCATGGCCTAGAAGCCGTTTTAAGACTATCAGTTTACAGCGTGTCCCACGCAACTGGGACAAGCTGTATCTTCCAAACAGTTAGAAATCGATGAAAATGCTACAAATTCAAATTATATAGTATCCAATGTTGCATCATTTGGAAATAATTTTATGCATTTTTATGCATTGGTGCACCTGGAAAATGCAATCGCATATTTTTTTTAAACAGAATCCTGTAGTGTTGACTGGATTATTCGATGCAGTTTTTTAGTCCCCACAAAAAAGTAGTAAGGTACATATTCCCTAAACCTGTTAGTACAAAAGTTAATACAGTTAAAAGTTTGGTAAATTACATTTCTGCTCATCAGCATATTTTCGCCGAGATATTCTCGTGTACTATTACGTATTATAAACTACGCATTACAATGTTTGTAAACATGAATCCATTGCTAATATCAACCAGAGTATAATGAAATTACGATATATCGATAATCGTAGTTGGAGATATCGATAATCGAATTTCGAGATATCGATAATCGAACGTCGAGATATCGATAATCGAACTTCGAGATATCGATAATCGGATTTCGAGATATCGATAATCGAAGTTCGATATATCGTAATTTCATTATACTCTGATTGATATTACCAATGGGATCATGTTTACAAACATTGTAATACGTAATAGTACACGAGAATATCTCGGTGAAAATGTGCTGATAAGCAGAAATGTAATTTAGCAAACTTTTAACTGTAATAACTTTTGAACTAACAGGTTTAGGGCATAAGTACCTTAATACTTTTTTGTAGAGGTGAAGAAACTGCATCGAATAATCCACTCAAAACTATAGGATCCTACTTAAAAAAAATATGCAATGCATTTTCCAGGCGCATCAATGCATAAAGTTGCATAGAATTATTTCCAGATGATGCATCATTGGATACCATCTAATTTTGACTTACAGCATTTTTATCAATTTCTAACTGTTTGGAAGATATAGCTTACCCCTTTAGCGTGAGACACCCTTTGTAGCAAGAGCCGTGAAATAGGTGGGTATTTTCTGTAAGTGAAAATTGATGCACCATTATAAAATAGACATTTACGAGGTCAAAGAAAAATATATTTTCCTACAGCCAAAAGACTTTAGTAAAAGAGTCCTACATACTTCGTACCAAAACAGACTGATAATTGATTTAAAACTTAATTAACTATCCAACAGATCAGTGATGGCCACCGGAGCTGCAACCTTCCCCCACTCTAGGTCCATTCCTCTCATCTAACCAGTGATCTGTGACGATCATGGACCGAGTGAGAACGAGGAGCAAACAGGATGGAACTGAAACAAGGAGAATAGCTAGAGTGGGGGAAGGCCGCAGCTCCGATGGCCATCACTAAAGTAGATACTATTTAACAGTCATTAAATTCAATTGTAGTTAAAACGCTAATTGTTAATTGCAATCAATATAATTTGTTATTTGTTACTGGCATTTCAATTAACATTATTACTGTCTCATAGTCTTCACCCTGTTAATGGAGAATTAATTTCGATTGTAACTCAATTATTAAGCATGATTCACATTTCGAAAGCGTTTGTAATAGTTAATTATTGATTAGATCGAAGTCTGATTAAATTTTCCATAAATTGTCCAGTAGCACGTTTTTATGCTAACATTCTGCAAATATTCAACAAACAATTTAAAATCTTGCATTTTATGCGACTGTTGCGGACTGTTTGTTTTGTAACGATCGCATTATCGTTGAACACGTACTTGTTAAAATAATCAACGAAATACCTCGTATTAATATAACACTCTGTAAATCACGTGGTGAAAATTAGCAGATGTACTGCAATATTCCATACTTCAGCGATGTTACTTTTGCTCTTTGTTTACTTCGTAAATATCCGACTACGCCATAGACTTATAAGGTAAATATTTATTACCTTTAAAGGATGCTGTCTATTAAGCATGCAGGAATAAATTTGATCCGAAGCGAAGGCAAACTCAAACACAGAAAAATGCAGTATCGTGAGGCTGCCTCGAATAAAATTTCATTCGATCGAAAATTCCTCCGCCGCTTTATCTGGCTGAAATATTTTTTCCCGAAAATGATGTCCATGATCTGAATTATTCTCGCACGTTTATGTTGTTCTTTCCTCTTTGTTCAATCATCAGTTTTCATTAAACCGGAAGAAAATCTTTTGTTTTTTATTTTAAAGGATGCACAGCCGAAGATTACTATTTCGAATATTGGTCAGATGACATTTAAATATCTGCGAATAATTCGTTACGTCCTTCGTCGTGTCGAGATAACGAGATGACCAACTACCGTCGTCTCGAAGTATGACTCTATCTTTCCAGTATAATTACTGTTACTTCTGAATTTAAAGTACTTTTGCTTGATACAAGGCTGATCGTTAAATATTCATAAAGACGGTTTCTGCTGGCGATTATTTGTTAGCAATTCCATCCATGCTAAACAGCAGAGAATTTTCCAAGAAATATTTCGACGAAATCGTTGCAACATGATCACAGTAATTTTATATAAAACGCACCCTTAATATAGTAGAACTGCTGAATTATCGTGAACTAAGACAAGAAATTGGTTTCATAACAGAAATGAAAATTTTTGTAATATTTCCATTTTCTTCTGTGATTAGAAAATATTTCTTATATTCATAATACAATTTACCATCATTTTATAATACGACTGGTATACCTTGGATGCGGCTTCGCTTGCGATTTTCCTGCGTATAGAATTCGGAGTAATATGTTTTTTTCCCTACATTTTGTGGCCGAGCGAATTCTCTTTCGAGCACGCGGGAGCCGAGCTTTACCATATAGCGGCTGTGCGTGAACTATGCCCCCGTGGACAAAAAAAAGATAGTCTCATGTTTTTTTCTCGATATATTATTTATTTCGCGATAAAATATAGCCTGTGACACTCCGGAAAATGTAAAGAAGCTATTATGACAGTTTCATAACAACTGGTTCAGTAGTTACTGAGATTTTTGTGAACATATAAACAAACTCTGTCTCTTTATTATAATACTAACAGTACCCACTTTCAGTTCATTGTCAGTTTTATTCAAAAGCACTCGCACGTATCGCGACTTCCTCTCGTTAGACGTCAAATTTGTACCACTTCTGATACCATTACAGTTCCGATGATCAAAGGACCATGCTTAAAATTATTGGATTAACCAACATGGTATGTTAAACGGAGTTCTGAGACAGTAAATGCACTTGCAGTTCCAAGTATATACATATATACAACGTGACCTCCTTCAACTTGGTTAAATTAGTGTGATATGTCGTTACGAAGCATTAAAGATACGAAAAACCTTTCATGCATTTTTGAAATAATAACTAACTTTAAACTAACTACAGAGATACGTACTCAGTACTTGAAACTTTAAAATCATTTTTCTCGAAAACTCACTTGTCAGACTAGTCACCCTTCCCCTTCGCAAGCAAAAAATCTGTTCCATACTTTCGATTCATCTTGTAATAAAGAGTCACCCTGTTCTCGATTCCACGAGAATTTCGGCGCATCCTGTATACAGGTTATAACGGCAATTAAAAACAAATAATTCATCCTCTTGCATCGATTGACTCTTTGATCGAGCATTCGGACGTTTCGCTAATTTGGTCGCTTTGATCGTCAGGGTCGGAACGGTAAGGGATCGATCTTCGTCTGGGCATCGGGAAATGGCGGCAGAGACTACGACAACTGCAACTGTGACGGTTACACGAACAGCATATGGACGTTGTCGATCAGCAGCGCCACGGAGAATGGTCAAGTGCCATGGTATAGCGAAGCCTGCTCCTCCACCCTAGCAACCACATACAGTTCCGGTTCGACAGGGGAGAAACAAGTGGTAACAACCGATCTGCATCATCACTGCACCAGCAGTCACACGGGTACTTCCGCATCAGCACCCCTGGCTGCTGGAATCTGCGCCCTAGCCCTCGAGGCGAACAAAGAACTCACCTGGAGGGACATGCAGCACATCGTCGTCAGGACAGCGAAACCGGCGAACTTAAAAGCCCTCGATTGGGTGACCAACGGTGTCGGAAGGAACGGTGAGTTGTCATTATTATTTATTATCAGAGACGGACGAATTCCACTAAACATTAGGTTGATTTATACAGTACCCTGCCACTCCATTATGGGCACCCTCAAACTTAAACGTTTGCTGCATTCTCAACAAAATATTCGGTTTATGTCAAGTTTGGTCAGTATAAGTATTGCATCGTTAGGTTGTTTGGAATGTTGCTAACGACATGAGCTGAGTTTCGTGTGCGTGAAATCATTTCATTGTTGAATTCTCTGTGAATCTCACTAAAGATGTCCTTATGCAAAATACTCAGGAAGTGTGGCATGGTGCACCGGAAACAAAGAAGTGCATAAATCGCTACATTTCAAGTATGCCCATTAGAATTCATACCACTATCAATAGCAACGGAGGTCACACAAAATATTGAAATTTCTTGTGTTGCTTTAATACAATTTGGAAACAGAGATTTCGGGCTTTTTATTGATAACCGTATCGTTACATTTTATACAGCCCAGAACTACAAATAAGTTCCTAAAGTGAAATTTGTAGAAAATATTGAGTGCCCATAACGGAGTGGTAGAGTACTGTAAATAATTTCCGACACATCTTCTTCAATTTACAACAGCTGAGTATTGTTGCTTCCGCAGTATGCCCACGTTTTAGGTATTCTTACCTTCAAATGTAAAGCAAAATTCAGTGGCTCGGATGAACTATTTGATTTGTAGGAAAGAAAGAAAAAAATCTGTTATGTGTCGAAAGTTATTTATGACTCAACCCCGGATAAATGTATTAGATCATTCCATAAGTACCTAACAACAACAACAACAAATCGCGATAGTGTATTGAATTTATCGTAGTATCTAATAATTCGTTAGTAAGTCGTTCATTTTTCTCTATGCTTGCACGTATTTGTACGTTTAAAAAAAATGTAATTAATGCCTTAGAAAATTAACCCTTAAAGGCTATCATGGATGAAATTTCACCCCTGATAGCGTTTAAGGTTAACGTGATGTTTTTTTATGATACCTTTTAAGGGTTATATTAAATTAAGCTATCACATACACGCATACATAAGTAACATTTTATTTTCAAGTAAAAAGTGAGAAACGATATTATATATTATTGAATGCAAAGATACTAAAGATCAAAATACATTAAGGAAATTCGATTTTGTTCCATTTTGCATTCAGTGAGCCACAGTTTTGGCTACGGGCTGATGGACGCTGCGGCTATGGTACGTTTAGCCAGGAGGTGGCGAACCGTACCGGAACAACACAATTGTGAAGTTTCCGCACCACATATGGGCAGGTAAACTAATTCACATTCTAATATAATTTACCTTCTTTTTTGTACAGAGTGTGTGATAATTTTTCAGCCAATCTTCAAGTTGGACAATTTGAAAAGTATTCAGAAATCTGTTAAAACATAGTAATATTTATGTGGGCATTAGACATTATATTTTTATTAATAGTACTTAACACGTTGAGCACCACATGTATCACCGGTGATCCACGTACCAATTTTAATTCCGTGAAATAACTGATTACCCCAACGAAATTTAGAGGTACATCTATGTTACAATGATAGTAGAAAATAAGAAGTATATTATCAAGTAATTAAATATTTATATATTCAACGATACTTATTAATAAGAAGGTATTTTCACGTGTCTGACTAGTCGTGGAATTTTCCACTGCGGCGCTCAATGTGTTAAACTAAAACAGAAAGTGTTTCTGATGAGAGAATGTAAATACTAATAGTATTTATTACTGCAGTGGAAACTTTTTTTATGAGATACATTTATCAGTTGTAATGAATTGATCATCATTAACTGCTTAAGCCCACTGTAACTTAAATAAAGTATTATTCGGGACATTTATATAACATTTTCTATATGTTTTATTAACCACGAAATGATCTGTCAGAATTGTACGAAAAAGTTCTCAGACATTCTGTGCAAGCACCATATTATTCTGCCTAAAAGTATCGTTCTTTCTGTTTAATCATTCATCAAGAAACAATGTTTAACCGTAGTGCGTTCCTCCGTTCAACTGTACACTCAAGGTGTTTGTGTCAAAAATGCCCCAAATATATGGAACTCACATTTTTAAGTTTATTATATAATGAGAGGACTAAGGAAGCATAGAAATAATCAGTCGCATATATCATAATGTCATCAGTGCGAAAAATTTTTAAATAAATGAAGACGCGGTGGGTCAAAAAATACCCGAAGACTGCACTAAGGTTAAACAAATAGAACTATGTTCCTTTGAGAAAGAGTTCCATTCCTGAACTATTAAGATATCTAACCACAGTTCTAATCAATGATAAACGCAAGCGAATATCTGAAAAGTGCACATTTAAAACCGTGACAAAATAAAAAGTACAATTTTCTACATTTACAGCAGAAAGTACGGTTTTATCAAAGTTTCGTTCCTGTGACTGAATTAACATAAAAACTAGTGAACTTTGAACATGAATATTCGCACAAACATCTGCAGTCTGCGTACGAAGTCTGAAAAGTAAATTTGTAAAGTAAATTGCGAAATCGTATTAGAGTTTCCTTCAGTGCCAGTCTCGCAGCCTTTGCGCTTTAAAAGACAGTTTACCCGTAAATGATGGAGGTGTCCAAAAAGCAGCAAATATAATTTCTAAGCTGGTGCTTCAATGCAGTACATAACTGCGTGGGACGTGACGATGCGATAGGATCTATCGCTGTTTCCGCCCCGTAAAGTTTGCATTGCACTGCAACGATGACGATAAATTGATTTCTGGAAATAGCTTTTGCAACATGCACACCTGATTTAACACCGACAATTTCGGCATTACGTCTCCTCCGCGGCGGAATTTCATCGACGATAAAAAACCTCGGGGGCAAAAAGTGCGGGAGCGTTCTGCAAACAAACTTCTTTCTCCTAACGAAAGTCGATCGAGCGGGCATTTCAAAATAAAATCGAAAGAACATCTTATCCCAGTTTTGCGACTGACCTAAATCTCTGGTGTATTACAGGCCGATACCGCCAAAGAGCCAGTTGACTCTGGAATTGCATGTGAAGGAGTGCAGGGGTGTTAATTTCCTCGAACACGTGCAGGTAAGTACCGTGTCACTCACGTAACAGGTTAATTAATAGCTTTACTCTTGTAACGTTACAATCACTTTCGCGTGAAAAAATTCTCATGAATATTCCCGCGGCCGACGACATTTTTTTTCCAGCTTCTAAGGTGGAAAATTAACGTCCCTTCCCCTTGAAATATTTTTCACCTGTTTGTAGTTTAATTAACAGCAACGTTGGGCGACTACGTTTAAATAATTTTTCACGCAGGCTTAAATAATTTTTTTAAATATGTTTATTCGGTATGAATACAAAGTTGTTTAAGGAAAAATTAAAGAAATTCAGAAATCTCTAAGGAAAATAATATGCGCATACACGACTATTGAGCGTTATATTTTATCATTCATATTCGAATTAAAAAGAAAAACTGATGGAACACATACGTGTCAGTATCCTGGAAGTGGTTTTTACTTTGATCAAACTTCTTCTAAAAAATTCTAGGATTTTTATGTATGAAGGTACAATGTGTCTGTCGCAGGCGAAGGTATCCCTGATGGCGTCGAGACGAGGGGATCTTCAGATACATCTAACTTCTCCGCAAGGTACGAAGAGTACTTTGCTGGCGAAAAGGCCACACGACCTCTCGAAGGCCGGTTTCGATCAATGGCCATTTATGTCGGTTCACACTTGGGGAGAAAGACCACACGGCACGTGGAAACTTGAAATCCACAATGAGGGTCGATATCAAGGTGAGTCCATTGTATGGATCTTTTTGTTCCGTTCTTTCACTGCGTACAATGTTTCCAGATTGTCATTCAATGAGACTTCATTCACAGCAGAAACGCTGCACGACTTTATATAACGCTTTACTACATCCGCAGGAAGTTTAACGCCTGTCGAAATGCAAATGAAAGCAATTAATCAGCTCCCATAGATGGCTACTAATTATTAACGTTTTAGGTAACCACTCCGTTAACCTTGGAAGCCACGGTTCATATTTTTTCAGTCGTGATCTGCGCATCGATCTCGCAGAATTGAATAATATTTAGGCTGCTTAGGCTCTTCTCCTAAGGACATAATGCATCAGAAGTTTCTGATGAGACAGTGAGGCTAGATTTGTAATATTATTAAATTCTGTAGTTAATAACCCTTGGAGTGCTATGGATACACTTATGCCTCCTACAAAAATTATCAGTGCATCTTTCATACTTCTTTGGCTTGCATTTTCGACACTAGTAAAGTCGTCAATCTCTCTGCCAAATATTCCTGTAATTCCCATCGTAACTTCAATAATCGAGCTTCCATTTATTTATTTTTACTTTGTTTTCAAATTCATTCAAAAAGTTCCAGAGACAATATGATATACAGTATGCCAATAAGATTCCGTCCCACAGGGTTTAGCTTTAAAATATTGCGCACCCAAGGGGCTGATTTATTCGTCCATTACATACGGTTTCTCAGATTTTTGCCGGAGCAGCTGTGACAGTATGTCTTACAAACAGAAATAAGCAACAAATGTTGAATAAAAATATGTCCATAAATGCTTTGTTCAAACATTGTAAAAAAGTTACGAAATATCCAGTAAGATTCAATAACATTCCTCTAATATGTTCATACAGCTATGTTAGTAACATGCCATCGCGATGGGTCTAAACAAAGAATTAATAATGCATTCGTTAAGCCAGTCATGGTCACCTTCCGCCAGTCTAGGTATTATGGATAGCTTTATACATACATGAAAAAAACATTATCGAACTATCCTTACGTACTATCATATTAATTTATACTTCATATTTTTGTTATAATTTTTTAATACAGCATTTGTGGATACGTATTCACATAACATTTTTTACTTATTTCTATTAAGATTACAATGAGCATAGCGTGCAAGCTTGGCAAATTTAAAAAATGCTCTCACCAGACTGCTTGGGCTGTTTTTTCAAGAACAGAGAAGATCAGGTTTTTAATATGATAATGAAATTACATTTCTAAGGGAATTATTAAATTTCTGTAGCTGCGAATTTATTAGTCGGTGAGGAATACAAGCAGCATAACGTGCGATATCATGATTTTCACGATGCAGCTCCTCCAGTTGCCTTCAGACGATTTTGAACCGATGCGACGCTTTCAGTGAAAGCAGCTTTCACTCCTCGCAAGCGTTAAGATCACTCGAAGCTGCTTCTACGGGCCCATTAAAGCTCTGATTGCTGCGTAAACTTCATTACATAAAATTTGTCCCCAAATGGCGCGTCTTTACTTCTCGTGATAGCAAGTGGTGGTAAAATCTCCACTACCCTTTTTGTTAACGTGAGATGCATTAAATTGGCAGGTGTTTCTCGTACGCCATTTTCACTGCTACAAATATATCATAGTGTTATAAAGAAAGCATAATAAGCGAGATTGTTCTAAAATTGACTGAAAGATTCTTCAAGTCTACACTTTCATTATGATCGAATAAATTTCTTTTAGCGATTTAAACTCAATCACTTTTTCAGAATTTGTTCAAGACACAAACACACTTAATTATGGTCTATTAACGCGTTGACTGCCGTGTGGATCAGTGGTGGTCGACGCATCAAATTTGATTTAATTAAATAATCAGTAGTTTTATGCACATTTTGAATAGAATTAATATGGTAAAAAGTTGTGTTTGAAATGGGATATGAGGGTGTGTCTGACCAGGTATGGAAGTTTTTACTGCGTCAAATAACATCAGCTCTGAGTTCTAGGGTTGATATTACATACATATCAAATTTTATCACACATATCAGCAATATGATCTTTAAGTATTTTTTCCGGCGCAGTGGCTCATTTAAGAATTAATAATCTTCCAAGTACAACTGTCTGGATTACTCACCCCTGAGAGAAAACATTTACAACAATATTTGGAATTCTACATATAACAGGTATTCTTATCAAACACTATCGTGAAAATGCTCATATGTAAATAATTGGTAGCTTCAGGGCCCATGTTTACGAACTTTCTCCATCAGGATGACTGAAATACGCTTTCAAAGTTTCACCACTTATGCCTCAAACACCCTTTGCAATAATATTTTCCAAAAGTCTTTCGAAACTGTACCAAACGACATCTGAAACATTTATTTACATTATCAAGAATAAGAGGGATAAATTGGGCGTTCGATTTCTCTATTACGAATGAAAATAAGGACAACCTCAAATGTTCAGTAGCTTCTCACAAACAGATCGAAGATGATTCACTCTATCGTAAAAATTGTCCATGCAACACGGATGACGCACTTCGACACCAGTTCGACGGTTGTTAACATTTATCACGCGCAGCAGTCAGCTGCTATTTTATTATCTCATCTTCGTGGATACGAAGGGAATTCTCGTAAAGCTTGCACATGGGATCACCTAATGCCGTTGCACAACCTCCCAAGGGCATAATTCCATATTCGAGGCATGTTCCCCTGCCAATGACATCCAGCACCAACGGGTGTCATGAAGCCGGGGGAAGTTGACCTTGTGCATGGCAGAACCGTTAGAGCCACTTCAAGCTAAAAGCCCACTAAAGCCGATAGGTGCATAAACTTCGTGTTAACGCGAGCTTGTGCCCCCGTACATCCTTGTAGCGATGGTCTATCCCTGGTCTAGGCAGATCCTTGCTGCATTGTGCGGCATAATACGCGGGGAACATTTCGAGTGCAGGTATTCAAATCGTTGCACGTCATGTTTGCGTTGCTTCCCGTTACATTGCCGCTTCAGATCCATTCTGACGGCGCTGCTAAGCACAATATTGTGTTACTGCGAAATCTCATCGATCCGTGGAGAAACTAGCAGATCCTCCATAATTTTACAATTCTAGATCCACGATGAAGTTTAATGAAATTAATCCCTCAGGTTGGGATCGTTTAAGAATAAGCAAATGTTAAGATCGTTTTATTCGTGTTGAGTATAGAAGTTCTCGATTTTCAATTGTTATTTCAAACTGTATTGATGTCTAGGTTGTGCTTCCGAGGTTCAGCACTTGAAATGTTTTTCTTGAACGAACTTTCTGAACCAAGAAATACAAGTTTTTGGTTGTCAGAGTCATTCAATTTGTTTTACATTTGTAAACAGAAGTCACAGCCGCGGATTTATCAATTTCAATAAATTTTTTTCTGGTGAATCTAGAACGGAAATGAATAAATTAAATTAAATAATAATCACTCTGTACTACGAACTTGTCAAGACTAAATACCTACATGTTACAATAAAAACATCAACATAAACACTAATTGATATAAATTCTTTTCGAATCGCACATCTCTTTAACAATTGGCGAAGTTGGATCAATTCAATTGGTTAACCACACTAGTAAATGCACGTATTTGCTAGTAAAAACATGAATTATCATCTCTTTGATCCCGCTAACCTGACTAACCCAACTCAACTGAACATATAGTTAGCACAGAATTGATATAGATTAGTATGTTTTTACGAAAGTATTCACTAAGTGCATACATTTACTAACAACAATTATCATTATATCCTTTTTCTAAAGTCGTAAGTAAATGTATACATTTACTGAAATTCATACTTTCACTGTAACATATGCATATGAATAATGCCTTTTGGCGAAAACTCTCCAACCTGTGTACACCGAATTCCCTCTAAACGCACCAGAAAAAAAGTCCGCAGAGATCAGCGATCTTATCGCTGTGACTTCGAGAACGTGCATATAATTATTAGTTGAAACCATAACGATGTCATTCGATTTCTTGCTGCCTGGTGTCCCGACTCATCAGGACGCGCGACCCTACACGAGTGGGCATTGATATTCTACGGGACGTCAACGCTGCCCGACCGGTCGGAATACGCGTTGTATAATCCAGCTGGTGTGGCCATACCGAGGAGACCGTTTGTGAAGCCGCGCGAGACCGCGTTCTCGAAGGCACAGAACTCGCTGACAGGCTCGAAGAACAAGCAGACTCAGCACAAGTCCGAAAAATCCGGCAACCTTAGCCCGTCGTACGTGGTGAACGCGCAGATTCAGTCGCAGAGAAAGGGCAAAGCGCGTGGCCAGCACAAGAATGGCAAATCAGCCAATAAATTGACACCGAAACCGACCGTGCAAACACTGAGAGGATTGACCGCGGTCAGAGGGCCGAACGCGGCCGGGGAAGTTCGTCTGATCACATCCAGACCACGAGGAAGAAGTACACCCAGTCCGATCACAACCACGGTTACCCAGACCACCACCTCCACAACGGTTCCGACCACCAAAGTGACAAGCAGACAGAGACTGCTTGATATAGTGACTGCCTCGTCCCTGCAAAGAGGATTGATCCTCCTAGAACCACCGCCCAAGCCTATCATCGACGATGTGCCAGCGGTTTTTCAGCAGTATCCGAAAATTCAGCAACTCTACCCGCTCTATCCTGTCTACACCGGTGTGCGCGGGGCTGGACAGTACGCGATCCGGGCTAAGGGTCAGGACTTGCTGCAGGACGAACAGTTCGTTTCGAAGAACTTGGACAAGGGTATCTTTCGTGGAGATAATTTTGATCGATCTGTTGCCAGTTATCGCTTGACCCACGATCCTCATATGTTTTTAGCCGTTTTGTTGTATGGTAGCACCATTACCCTTTCTTTCTACTGGTACCAATGAAATAGAAATGTTGATGCACAGTTGTTGTGAATGTGGATGTAGGCTATGAGTTTCGAGTGAGCCCCTCAGTTGACGAGTAGAGTATGTACTTTTTGTTCGTTTCAAGAGAAAATAGTAAATGTTATATCGAAGTGTCGGAAGAAAAATTATTTCTTTTCTACTCTTCTGCTTTCAAATTTATTTGTCATCAGTATGAAAACAATTAAGTGCATTTCATATTTACCATTTTTGTAAAGAACTAATTTTTCAAAACTTCTATGTCGTCTCTCTCATTATATGAGTATTGTTTAAAACAAAATTTATGCATGCATAATAACAGACATGGGGAACGCAAGAAAATATATTATTCGAGTTGTTATAGTATACAGGGTGTTAAACAAATTTTCAGGGCTTACAGGGTACTCAACAAACTGAAAAAAAATATTTAGTGTACATACGTTGAAAAATTAAAATTTTCGGAATTATAAACAATTTTTTCAGCATAAAATTGTTTACAGCTCGAATAGTATTCATGTTTGGACCCCCATTTATTAGACATTTTTTATACACTTCATTGAGTACGACCTACTGCATAACCCTATACACTTTTCCTGACTCCACAACTGAATTTACAAGTACGACTGTAAAAATTGAAAAACACATCAATACCACAAATTTTGGACTTACGCCGTTTGTCGGCTAAGAGGCTCAAAACCTGCCAAGAGTATCATGGAAACTTAAAATTCATCACGAATTAAGCAGAAACTATTTAAAGCGCGTGTTGATTTCACCCTTTGTTCTCAATTCAGTTGTTTTATTCCAAGGACTGATCACGCTAATGTTTGTTTAATTCCACGTCG
The DNA here is from genome assembly GCA_916610135.2 of Macropis europaea. NCBI lineage: Eukaryota > Metazoa > Arthropoda > Insecta > Hymenoptera > Melittidae > Macropis > Macropis europaea. The sequence continues at coordinate 21,990,937 of OU744344.1, forward strand.
ACGAAGCGCCTTAGATTAAACTTCAATCGCATGCAAATTCTATTATGAACTCATTAACTGCAATCTGAGCAAAGTTTGACCTGTCATGATTAAAGCGTAGCTTCTTAAAAATGCCGCCTTGATCTTAATAGGAAAACTTGTTAAGGTAGGTGTACGCAGGCTACGCCATTTAATCAAAACTTCCGATGACTTCGCTGTATGTGGTGTGTTTGGCTGCGTGATACGCTTCTATGCATGGTAATGTGTGTTTAGCAGGAATGTGTCTTCAGCAACATTATCATAATGTACGATTAAATGCAAATTATGAACCACTAACATTCACTTCACATTTGACCACTAACATTCAAAACGTAGAATTCTGATATCAAACTTTGAACTACGTTCAGTCAGTTCAAAATAAACATTGCTGATGGAAATGAACTAATAGACTTTTACCAACAATAGACGAGTTTCGTTGTTCCAGTTTGATGATAATTTGGCTCTAAGGCTGCGTTTACATTGGTAAGTTACTTGTACCAGTAACTGATAAATAGACCAGCCGGTCTAGCAACTTGTACCAGTTACTGATACAAGTAACTTACCAATGTAAACGCAGCCTCAGATGCGACAAATTTCTTAAGGACTTTTTTGGCAGGGCCTTTGATATCGACAGATTTCCTTCCTGTATAAATTGTCCAGATGTTTAAAAGATAATGGTTAGCAGAGAGTAAGCCTGGCGAATACTTATGTCTCGTGTGATTAAGCTTTCGATGAATCAGGCTTACAATTTGTGGGCAAGTGTTATCTTACTGTAGAATCGCCTCTTCTCAACTAATTAATGCAGATTGCAATTGACTCAGTTTGTCATGTATTTCAGTCATTTATGCAAGTACTTTCAGTAGTAGGTCTATCGGGTTTGAACAATTTGCAATGGACACTCACTGTCAAATTCCACCAGGGTGAACAAAAGATTCTTATCGAACAGCTTCAGAAACTGACATTTGTTATGGAACAACCTGATAACTTAACTGAGTGATGGCCACCGAATCTGTGGCCTTCCCCTACTCTAGGACCATTCCCCTCGCTTCAGTTCCCTCCAGTTCGCTCCTCGTTCCCCCTCGGATTATCATCGACCCAAATCACAACCTATATGAGGGGAATGGAGCTAGAGTGGGGGAAGGTCGCAGCACCGGTGGCCATCACTGATTTAACTCACTGTTTGCATAGAATTCGTCGCAGTAAAACCTTGATTATCTGAATACTGGTAATCAGAAAATTGGTCAACCCATGTCAGCTACAAGCTAAAATTCTCATTAATGACACTGTGTACTTAATTTTGTGCCACTATGTACTTTATCTTCAAAAATAAAATTACTATTTTTGTGCGAAACATAGTCACAATGTGACTCACCCTGTTATTAATTACAGTTCGAATAATCGAGGTCCTACTGTGTTCACAGTTTAAACATGTGCAAGTATATGTGGTCATTTCACAAAGTTGAAAGTGCATTTAATAGAAAATCAATTTTTTTATGTTTCATAACAATAGATTTTCGTTCTCTTTTATTTCTAAACATTTGGACGTTTATTCAATTTATTACCACGGGAACGGTTATACGAAATTAATGTTTCTCCGGTCTACCACTTTCGTTCACCGAAACGGATGTATCTCGTTTCTACACAGAATTTTATTTTCCACTTTGCTTCGTCGGTACAGGAAGTTGAACTAAACTACTTTGTCCGTGAGAGCGAAACGTTTAACATGATTTTCGAGCCGTGGCTGTAATTTTGTTAGTTGAAAAACTAATGCACCATGTTACACAGTACGCTGAATAGTATATTAATAATTCTGTCTTTAATGCAGTTATTCCTTGTTGACATGACACAAATGAAACTTCCATTAATGCCAGTTTAAAGGAAAATCGCAGAGTATTAAAATTTTCTATACACAATTCACAATATCTTTTTCGTAGGTGAAGTAGCAGAAAAATTATATTATTAAAATAAACATTTTTTTAAGAATAGAAAATCGGATTTGAGTCGTAAAAATATTCTGCCAGGGGTGTAACGATATTCTTTGCACATCGTGTCGATCTTTTATAAGGGTAATAACGATATCCGTGTTTCCATTGGCCTTTAACATTCCATCCTTACCCGAGCGAGATATTTCCCTCGATACTTCGTAAAACGGCTTATATCCTTAAGCGTTGCGATGCTCGGACGCTTTACAACCACCTTGCACCTCTGTAACAAGTGGACTTTAATGTCGAATTTTATTACTGTCAATAACGGACAATTTATGGCTGCTTAGCATATAAAAATTCCGAACGAACGACATCAATTCGCTCAGCTAATTTTTTCTCCACGCGTATAAATATTGGAACAAAAAAATAAATTGAAAATTGTTTTTCAAATTTTTCAGCTCGAGTCTGAAAAACGTAATTTTTCATTGACCGATATCAATTTGTAACGTGGATGAACGATAAATTATCCAATTTTAATAAACTTTTATAGAAAGCTTTTCGATCCTATGTTTCCCATTATACAAGGTATGCCATAGTTTTTTGTATAACCAACACGAAGGTACTTTTTCGTGGAAAAATAAATAAAAAATTTAGGATACAAATTCTTGTACGAAATTTTCAAAATTGACGAGCACGTATTGTATTCAATGGAACTTAATTGTTTATTCATTATTCGCGGTTTATACGTATGTTATTCTTTACAAATATTTATAGCCATATAATTCAAATAATTCTACGTTTCTAAACATTATTTATTAAAAATATTACACTCACGTCTCACTTTACAAATTTTTTCCTGCTGATCAAAATCAATTAATAGGCAGAAAACGATATAACTCTTATCAATATTGATAAACCTGTAATGAAAATAAGAAGAGTAAATCAGCGATGGCCATCAGAGCTGCGGCCTTCCCCCACTCTAGGTCCATTCTCCTCGTTGCAGTTCCCTGTAGTTCGCTCCTCCTTCCCCCTCGGGCTATCGTCGTCACAGGTCACAGTATACATATATGAGGCGAAAGGACCTAGAGTGGGGGAAGGTAACAGCATCGGTGACCATCACTGTAGTAAATATTGAAAATTGAACTGATTTTAAAAATCTTTCCAAAAACAGCGAACCTTCGTGTAAGAAATTATTACTCCATATTTTCGATTTATCGTACAATTTTACGGTTTCGATTTACTGCTCCGCGAAATACGCCCAACTCTGTATTTTTATACTTTACATCATCGCGGCGCTACGTTTTTACGAGTACCTCGCCGGAATAACACTTTTATCAATACTTCCCGCAATACTGTATTATCATTCATAATTCTTACGTCTTGGTGACCCAGTTTTTGTTTCTACAGCTCAAGATGAGAATGAGCATTCCCAGGGGGTGTCACGATGCTTTATTAATTTCCCAGCGTCGACTGCGACGACTTTGACACTTCCGTTGCTTCATTCATTTCGCTGTTCCATCTTTCTAAAAGCAGGTTTCGATACACCTATACAGGGCCGCGAATCCACAGAAAGTGTCTCACGGGCGAGGCGTGTTTGTTCACCGGAACGAGCACAGACACCACAAATTTGTGTGTGCAGACAATGCAAAGTGCACTCGAGCCACGTGAAATGGATGCACCCATTTGTCGTTGAATATCGGTGACAATAAGAAAAGGACGGAGACGTTTTTGAATAGAAAATTGCAATTGTTCATTCGCGTACCCAAAGCTCTTATGCTTCTTTTTCTATCTAACGACCACATAAAATGTTTATACATATTGCGGTGTATTAGTATTTACCCAAAAGTGTATTCAGTTCCCTCCGTTTGGAAATATTTATATTGCATAGATGTTGAATGTTTATACGAGAACGTTTGATTGATGAATCCATGTATTATCAGGCGAAAAGCAATTAATTTGTCGGTAAGTTCGGAACTTTTATTTTGCTAGTAATTTTGGATTACGCATGACTGTAGAAAATCGATCGATGTATGGACTGTTAAGCATTTTAATTAATAATATGAAGATCGACAAACAGTTTCAATTCAATTGAATTATTTAGTATTGTTGCTACCCGATGGAAATTTATATGCATTCTTGCACACGAAGCGTACACAGGTGAATATGTTCCCGCACTTTTTATATTACCATGTTAGTGTAGGTAATTTAAAATATTTTTAATAATTTTTCAACCTTTACGTTCTAGCATGTTTATATGTTTACACACATGTATTTTGTATTGATCGTCTATAAGCACCCTTGACACACCCCTGTATGTGTGTTTAGTATTCTTAATATTATTGTTTGAAAATTATTTGTTTAATTACCTTATGAAGAACATTGAGTTCATTTTTATTATTGTTTTGGCAAGTTTTTATGTACATTATTTTATGATACGTTCGCAATATGAGACGGAGATGTTTTTCAAAATAAGCTATTTTTAATGTAAATTAATACAGAGGAGAGATTTGATTCTTAAAATATTTGTATCACGGTAATGTTAACGTGTTCCAGAATTTTATCGAAGTTAGTAGTTAATTAAATAAATTATATTTTATCAACGTGTTTAAGAAAATTTCACGAGCTCGAGAAAAAGATATACATAAAAAGTATTTTTAGTATAATAAATCACTGACTTCTCCATTCGATTATAACATCGTGAAATATTTTGACTGTTCGAATAATCGAAGTTTGAAAATGAAACAATTACTAAATTCGATAACAAAAAGAGACGAAATAACAATGAAAAATATGGGTAATAATCAATTACCCAACAGATGTATCAAATAAAAGTCAGTGAAAATAAACTTGATAATCTTATTGGATAGATAAATTACTTCCGCATGACTTTAAATATATTATTCTAGACATAATTTATTTTCAAATCACGTGTCTGCTAAGTACTTTATTATTGCAAGTAATGGTATAAAATAACAAATATTTCGTGGTTATATAATAAGAAAAGAAATAAGCGTTCACATCAGAATAGAATCCATACCATGATGGAAAAATATCATACTTCCCATTTTCCTAGAAAAATCGAATACCAAATACACAGATTCCATACGTGATAATAAATACACAAATAGTATTAATTAAAACTCAAAAAAGAACAAATACTAAATAAAATAAAAATATTATTCAAATAAATGTTTACTTCGATAATATTCGATAAGTTCTCTAAGAAACATTATATTTTTTAAACATTCTCAGCTCCGTCTCGTAAAAGCGACCAATCAATCATTCCTATATAGACTGCAGATGTTTATACACTTTACCATACTCTAGTCCATAGAATGGACACATTTTTGGAGAAAAATAAAACCTTCAAATCTTTACAAGAAAACAAAGAATTTGCCACAAGGATTCTGCCTTTATCTATATTAAAACATAATAGCAATCAAAAACAGAAATTTGCATAAACATCCGCAGTCTGATCAGTAGCATCCAAGAGTCCAAGCTGAAAGTGCCCCGTAATGTTCCAGATACACTGGCAGAGTTCAAGCTAGTGCTGTACGGCACCGAGACGTCATCCGAATTCGACGACGAGCTGGACAAGGACAAGCCAGGGCCGCCGATGAACCATCAGGAGGTGATCCAGGATAATACAGCGATCGACGCGAGGCACAACGCTGTGGACACGGAGGGGGATCCATGGACAGGTAGCCAGCAGGTAGAACGGGTGTCTCATCCAGAAGTACAAAGACCGACGACCGAGAACCAGGCGAGCGGTTGCAGTTCCATGGACACTGGAAGTGGCAGGTGCCTAGGTGGGTGCCTCATTCTACTCCTTCTAGCCTACCTGATCGGTGAAGCCAGCTGGGGGAACCTGGTAACCAGCTGGCAGGAGCCACCGAGTCTGAGTGACCTCGAGGTGACCTCCGCCTCGGTCACGATACGGTCGAACGAAAGAAAACCCGTGTTCATCTCGTCAGAGGCTGCCTGGAGTTCATGATGATGTCCCTGAACGATCGACGGCTGGCCCCTCTCTGATACGGTCTAACCGGGGACGAGAGTTCGTGCCGGGTGTCGACGCGTTCGAAAACATTCTGTGTTGTGAGATGAAGATTTCTAGGGTCTCCGGGTTTCTCCGTGACGCTTTTTGTTCGTCTCCGGGGAGAGGACTCTGAGGATGTGCTAAACATCGAGCTTACAAAGTCCTATCGGGCTTGTCCAGGTGCTTTCAATATGGACGCCCGATCGCTCACTGAACGTGTGTCGTTCTAGGGTTAGGATTACTTCAATTAAGTGTCGTGTATGAGAGACCTTTGTGACCGGTATGCGTGTAGGAAGAGTTGTTTGGATGTTTGCGCGCAAGCATTAACGGCGGCAGCCTCACTCGTAGGAACACACGAACCTGGGATTGATGGAATAACGATCGAACATGGAGAAAATCGATTTCACGGGTCGACCTGACGGAAAAGTAGAACGTTTATGATTCCGTTCTTTTGAATATGCAACGACCTCTTGACTTTTCATCACGATGAATTATTCAGGATGGATATTCTACCCGTCCGCTGCATCCTGAACGCGATACACTTTCATAATAATTTCCCTTCGGCCGGGAAAGTGAACCAATCCGATCATTTCTCCGACAATTGCTCAATTTTATCCGCCGCTTAGGACGATCGATCGCAAGACATTTTAGCCGCCCCTCGGGGGAACAATTCTGCGGATTTGATTTTCTCCAGATTCGATCGGAGGCGGAATCGCATTTCGAACGGACTCCCAGTGAAAAGATAGTTAGATACGTCGTTGTTCCGGAACTTGAAAACGAGCCACGACACGTTTTCTACGAAATGTAAAGGAGCCATCCGCGAAACTGCCACTACGAGAATTACACCGAGCGGAAGGACCATGTCGCAGGACGCAACGCGGTCCGATTCGTACAACAATCTCGCGCACAGAGCAATCCTGATAACGTTACCTCGCGTTACTTTAATATTATTATCAACAATAAACATCGTGATCGTGTTTTCGAAGACTCGCTACGTTGCCAAGAGACTAGTTCCCGTAGCGTACACCAATTAATAGCAACACCCAATTAATTATCGAAAGCTACTCGACTGCGAGACCCATCAAATTATCAGCGTTCCATGAAATTATCCCGAATCTCGACACGCATTTAACCAGTGTCGAATCATTGAAACGTTCAATAACAATTTGGCCAGCCTGCATTACGCGCGGGCGAGCAAATTTCGCACAATAATTCGAAGAAAAAATAATATTTTATTAATCGTGCAATATTTGCCACGTACGGAGTGTCATTAAAATGATCGGACAAAACAAATGATTATTGCTTTAAAACGTTGAAGTGACAATATTATTTTCAAAATTTCTTTACTATGATAGTAGAAATTTCAGAGTGGCCAGTTTGAAGACCGTCAGGAGGTATGAAGGGTATTTATAAAATTTTTTAGAAACACTATATCGCATAGCAGTAAATTATGAAAACTATAAACACAAGGTGAGTCCAAAGTCTTGTTACAAATTTGTAGGTACATTTTACAGGTTTCAATTAATAACAAAAATTCTGATAAGTATGGACCCTGAAAGCATTTGTTTTTTATATGGAATTACTAATTTAACATAAATTACATGAAATTATTCGAAATTTACATAGGAAACATGATGAGTCTACAGGAATTTCATTTTTGTTGGATTCGTGCCAAAGATTTATCACTTTTCTATCAAGCTGCATTTTAAATAATATTATCAATGGCGTGATTTTCCTATGTAGCATATTTCATTATAAAATATAGATATTTATGTATTTATATACAACCCATTTCATTGTGTATTATTATTATATTTTCTTTTTTCTATAAATTAGATATTTTTTGAGACTGTGTGATTTTACTTTCGATTTTAATGCAGAAACACAAAAACAACTTTTGCATCAACCTAATACAAACTTTATTCGAACTTATGTTAGCAGATACGCCTACTCGTAATATCAACGTGTCATCAGCTGTTTTTACAGATCGTTTATTGATCTATGCTAGCAAAGTTACAAAATAGTATAATTTTCATTAAATGAAGAATACCCTTATTGTGGAAATATTTTTTTTATCAGATCTATTCACTACACTACTGTAGCCTCTTTAGATTATCACAATCATTCTCGTTGATATGTATAATAAGATACTATATCATTAATTATTAAAAGATACCCTCATCCCTAATGTATACCACCTAGAAAGAAATTAAAAAAAAAAGAAAACTAAATTGGCGAAAAGAAAACTTAATTAGTGAGTCAAGAGTATGAGTCCATTATCAATTCAACGTGCATCGAACATTTTTTATGAGAAAAAGCTTTGACGATAAGTAGCTGTGCCTTGAAAACAAATAATTTAACAATCCATGCTCATCAGATCTTTTTATTAATTCCAAAGTATAAAATATGCATACAAATTATCTGATTCATCCTGTATATTATTATTATTACCTCCAAATATTTGTTTGATACAGTAGCAGTTTATGTTTCCATAGAATATTTTATAAAAACCCTTCGCAACGCTGCATATTTTTCAACCTGAGCATAGACAATTCACACACACACACACACACACACACACACACACCACAGAAATATTTTAAAATTCACGATACAGCATCATCGTTTTCAAGCATTAAACGTTCGGATCAAAAACGTTCGAACACTTTCGCGAGTCACTGTATATTTAGTGAGTCGTATATAGTTTTTCTCAGTGTATTGATCGATGATACGATTCAGTTGTGTTTCAGAGCCTCTCGCTCCCTCTGCCCCTGTCTCTTTGTCTCTTTCATCCATCTTCTTTCCGCTTGTTCACTTTTTCCAAACTTTTTAGCTTTTATCTTCCCGTTTCTTCCTTTATGCACTGCGTTCTCCGCTCGCTTTATTTTCTCCCACTAAAACTTTCTCCCTCGCTTTCTCCATATAACTTTTGCTCGCCCTGGGGGGAGGGGTTCGCTGGACTATCAGCACTGCCGAAACAAAAAGGTAACGGAGCGTTTACGAGCGACCGATGCAGAACGTTTAAAACGAAGACACTCTAAGTGTGATCTTAGAAGAAACAGAGATACTTTGCCAGTAGAGTCTCTGAGGCTAACTTTATCAGATCATCACATGCACAAGTTAGCAAAAATTCGGAGATCAAAGAATTTGCTCTATAAGATGATTTCTATCGAAATCTTTGAACATCTGGCCACAGACTGGATTTCGTGTTTCATTGTGATTCATGAATCTGTCAACTTCCGCTCCAACTTCATTAACACGCTGAATGCCGCGGGTAAGAGTAAACAAAATGTAGTGTTTGAATAGTTTTGTACACCCCTAAGTAATGAATTTCAGCAGGATAAGCCACAACGTTACGTAATGAAAATTGAAGATCGTGTTAAAGAATGAGAAAGTAATTCACAAACTGAAATATAACCTTGAATGGCTTACAATTAATCCAGTGATGGCCACAGGAGCTGCGGCCTTCCCCCACTTTAGATCCATTGCCCTCGTTTCAGCCCCTCCAGTTCGCTCCTCGCTCCCCCTCGGTCCATCGTCGTCCCTGATTACAGCCTATATGAAGGGAATGGATTCAGAGTGGGGGACAGCCGCAGCTCCCGTGGCCATCACTGAATTATTGAACGTCTCTTATATACTATTTCCATATGTTCGTGAAAATTCAGGTGAACAATATTTGTCTGACAGAGATATTAATTTATAGAATGACTCTGTGCAAACTATTTCCTTGAAAATATTCTCATAATTATACTGCGAATGTTTATGCAATTTTAAGTATTCAAATACGCGAGAAATGTACATTTAATAAAATAGATGAAAAACAAGATACAGCTTATTAAAACTGAGAAGCCAAATACACTTTGGTCAAAGTTCCAATTCTTTAACTAGATTAAAATAAAAGATTCAACGTTTAAAACCTTTATTTGCATAAACATCCTCAGTCGAATCATAATCATTGTGAATCAGATCTACTGGTAAAGTGTTTATACTTTCTTCGAGGACACCCTGTAGAACGAGATAGGCCTCAACTTTTTCGGTTGCTTGCGATCCTAAACAAAACTCGCCAATGTCTAAAGAAATACCTGCCATTTCGTGGAAACTGACATGCGTAGTATTTTCATAAAACTGAAATTTCTTGAATTAGGTGCTTTTCTCTTGATGACGTGAAAATTTAATTGATCTGGAGTACACTATCGTTTAGCACCGCATTATTGATTATTGCAGAGATGCCCAAATTAGGTCACTCAAGGTGATGCACAAATTCTCCTTTTTTAATTGAGAAATATTAAAGTGACTATGTACTGAAAGAAAAAAAGAAACACATCATACTGCTGTACATGGTGAAAATTCAAGATGGTGTGCGGAAACAGGAAGTCAATCCGACCTTGAACAGCCTAGTCTGGATGTCTCTACCATAATATTTCCGTACGTTCGTAGTAATTCAAATATAACACAATCTTTCAGAAGAAGATAATGATTTCTAGTGCACAAATCATTGCCATTACGCAAACTACTTGCTCAAAAGTATTATTAGACGTTGTAAAATCGCGAAGCGAATGTTGATCGATCCTAGAGCCTTCACGTTTAAATGACTCGACGATAAGAATATCCTCGTCGTTAAAGCAATTGATACTTTTTAACGCCGGTTTTTTAGACACTCAACGGTTAATCAGCGTACAAATACTGAAACGATAAAGCACAGGATAGTCTCGGCGCAAGCAAAGAACGGCGAAGAATCTCGTTGTCAGAGATCGATTGATATTTCGAAAAGTACTTAATACGCTTTATAAAACGGCGATTCTGAACATAACTCGTGCCGAAAGTGTAATTTACTCGAAGAATTACGGTGAAAAAAAAATTCCGTAGCGGGAGATGCAACTTATTCTTGTCTGAAGGACTGTTTGCATAAGCTCGCGAGAAATGGAAACAAAGACAACGATACGGCACGGACAAAGGAGCGTTCGACGTTGCATGAAAACGAGATTTCGCTATTAATTAAAATGCCGGATTTGTTATCAAACTGTCAAAGGAAATGTACAGTCGAGAAAGTTCGAATTGAATTCATCGACGCGTCAGTAATATTTTGGTCGTGGGAAAATTATAACGTGAAAAATCGAATGAAACGCGTTCGACGTATAACGTGTGACCCAATTAATGAACGCAGGCATAGAAGACGAAATTAAACTGTCTTCGAAACGAATTTATTGGGAACGTTAAACAAAATTCGAACAAGCCAATCATGACAGATGGCATGCGAGAAAATATTCAAAAATCAACTATAAAAATTCAGGTTTTAAAAGTAACCTGCTTTTGATACAACCAAAAATCTCACTGTCAGCGTCTATGCTGTTCGAGAATTTTGCGATATTTTTCGAATTGACTGAAGAGTCCTCGTCGCGGGAAGAATAATAGTAAAGGGAACACAGAAATCGAGCGGTGAAAAGACGGCATCGAACTTTTTTTGCAAAAAACCGTGGTCAGAGAGAGATCGCGTAACCCAATTCATCGACAAGGAACATCGTTTATGTTCCTGAAATTGGACCGCCATTTTGCTCGTGTGCTTAGGATCAGAGGACGGCAGACGGGGGTCGTTTCTCATTCAAGTGGTTTTTGAGTATGGATTGCTGATCACAAGGAAGAGAGGGAGAGAGAGACAGAGAGCGTTAAAAACGACCAGCTCTTCAACAAAAACGCGAGCCGCGTGTGGGGATTTATGAGCGAATAGCGTACCGCTATCATGCCCTATTAACTATTAACTTCGACTGGAACCTCGATTTCCCTAAAATAAGCAAATAAATATTGGTGCTTGAGTCATATCAAACTCTGTGAAGGTATTTCGTGCGAAACGACATGAACTGACGTGATTTACCCTTTGACCGCGGCTACTTGGAGACGAGACGAACGCTGCGTGCGGTCGAGCTGCGATAGCACACACTGACCCATTACACCGAATGTCTGTGAGCGTCGATAGCACACGGTGAACGACCCTGTCAAACGCCTATAGGCTCCGGTAGCAGCCAAAGGGTTAAACGATCTTTATTTTCGAATTCAACCGCTAGATCGTTCGACAATAATACAATTCCAAATCCGTGAGAACGACGGATTGTAAGAATCAGAGAAATAATAAAAATTGAAAAACATCGACCGCCAGAAATTCGTTTACATGCAATGAAAAATGTTTCGGCGCTTCATGTCCGACGAAAATAATTATTGGCGTCTGGGGCCGTTCGCGTAAGTTCGTAGCAGGTTAGGCGAACGGGGGTAAAATTTTTCATCGAAAGGTTCAATCGCGATCGAGATACGATGTGTGATATGTAAAAGTGCTGGAGAACGAACAATTTTAATGGCCGCTCAAGTGGTAGGAAGAAAATAAAACAAGGAACCGGGCCAGTAAAGTTGAAACGACCTACTTCTCCGTTAATTGGCATCGTTGGCGGTAAGTCACAAAAAACAGTCGAATGGTAAATACTAATGATTTCTCTCTCATTCAAGGAGATTCTATGACGTAAAAGTTTCATCGCTTCTGCTTGGGTTAAGAATTAATCTTTGTCTCCTCGACCGCGACGGTATTCTTCGATTTCTCGATCTTCCTTAGAGATCGATTCTAAATTGATACCATAGCGCCGCGCCGGAAAGAAACAACGACTAGTATCATGGAAAAACAATTAATAAACAGATTTTTACAGAAAGTTCTGTAGACAATCGCTATTTTGAAATTTTCTATTAGTTTAACGAATTATAAGTGTAAACATATGAAGAGCTTATTTCAAAACGCAGTAAATCCAATAATTTGTTGTTATTGAAAACATCCGACGTACTTCAATAACGTAATAAAATAAGCAGTCATGGATATAAAACATCTTTTGTCACTTTAAAGAGTGATAAATGAATTAAAAAGAAATTATCATGTCTATTTTAACGTTTTCGTCATAAACAATTGTTACTATTGTCAGTGAACAAAACTATCGAAAAAAATTTGTATTTTGCAATTTTATTGAGTTAACAGTGCGTGGTTAATATTGCTATTAACATGAATTATATTTACTGTAATTAGTATGTTATGGAATTGGATATGAAACATTTTGATAATCAGATTATTTGGAAGTAAGATATATTGGAAATAACAGCACATTTGTGAACTTATTACAGACATACTGTGCAAATTTTCCTAGCGCATAATTTTTATCTTCTTCAACGATAACATTTTTTTGTTATAATATGGATTTAAGACATTTTGGAAATGAGTTCTTCGTATATAAAGGGCATTCTACGTCTTCCATTCGTGTTACGAGATATCAGCTGATTTTCGTTTAATATCCATCGAATTTGGTTTATTGAAGCGCACAGACCGCACAGAAATCTATTCATCGCAGTTAAATATTATCTGTGATCGAAATATTACGTTGCCCGTGCAAATGCATCGCCCGCTGCAAATTCACCCTTCGCTTCCTTCCCTCTTTCAATATTTCACTAATTTCTCGTTTCATTTTTTAACTTTGGAAAAATATCGTGCTGAATATTTCTCAGACCACTGAAAAATTGTATTTTTCATGACTTACGATCATGGAAAAGTTGTTTAAAAATTAGCTGAATAAACAATCGTGGAGGCACTAAAATTGGGCTATTCAAGGTCATTGCAGTTGCAACTTTTTTTACTAACTGCGAAAAATTAATTGAAACAGCAGAATAAATTTGATCAATAAAAAAAAATATTTTTCATATTTAATGAGGTAAGAGTAAAATTATAGATCATGTCAAGATCATTTTGAAGGCAAGAATAAGACCTTGAACAGCCTAAGGTGCCTCTACTATATCAAATAAATTTTACAAACAGAAATAATTGAATATAATCCTATGAGTGCAATAACCAATATTTATCACTATCTTAAATAACGATATTATTCCAAAATAGTTATTTAAATCTATGTTGTTATAAGCGTCTACGATTTCGTTTAGAAAAATGCTCCCTTCCTATCTTAGTTATTCCACATCGAGAATAGTTCCTTTCGTTTATAGTACTCCGAAATAATTAGTTTACTCTACGCTAGCTTTTAGGCGACTCGAACAGGGGTCGCGTCGATCGTTATCATTCATTTAACGTTTATCCAACAGCTGCGTCTATTTGTTACTCGTTGTTATTATATTTGCAAGTCATATCAGTGTAACCGGTTGCTGGCACAAGAGTGTAGCGCGGTACACGTGAAAACGTGAAAAACCTGTTATCATTTTCACGTGACGCGGACATTTAGTGTGGTTGACCGAATACGCTATTGAGCACATATCATTTTCATCGCAAGGGTACTTTTATATTAAATTCGAGGTTTTCGGACCGATTTAACCCTTTCACTGTGCCCGAGCTGCATTTATCTCCGGCTCTCACCCCGGTGAATTCTTTGAAACATTCTGCAATTATAATTTGAAGCTTCCCATCCCTTGCTCGAGCTTTCAATGAGTGAGCTAAATATTGTAAAAGTCGAGTAAATAACCTGGTGAATTCAGTGATTCAGATAATTCAACTTTTTATTTAATATCTAAGTTCCAGTCGTGAGGGATATGAGAAACACCTAAGAAAATTAGGTACTGTTGTAGAGCAATAGGAATTCTTTTGCATTTGTTAAAAATATTTAACTTGTTCGACGATGGATTTATTAAACTTAGATTACTGTTATATTTATTACATATGAAATCAAAATATTTAAACCATTAAATCTTGTGACACGCGCCACCAAACTGGTTCATAGCACGGCGGGCTCGACAAATGTGAGACAACTTACTGGCTCGTCGCAGTGGAAGTATTAAAATCCGGTCTTTTTATTTTATTTTTTTATTATTCTCGCTTTGAATCGTGCTTCATAATAACTAAAGCTCCAGATTTCTTCTGTATTCTCGTATTTTCAAAGCTGACATGTTTTAGCTCATATTCAAACTTTGAAAATTCGAAATCAGATCACTTCGATTAACAAATCAAGAAATACCCTCTTAAGCGATATGTTATAATTAAATATTATGGTTTCATCGTTGCCTCCACTTACGTTCTCAATCGACATGGATTAACCCTTTTAGTTCGATGAACCCACATGAGTTCCGAAAAATCGTTCACCGTGTGCTACGGACCACTATGTGGGTCCGGGCGCAGATACTCATTGTATGCTACGAAACTATTACTTACTGAAATATATACAGAGTATATCATTTTAATCCTTTCACGCTAATATTGTCGAAACTATCAGCAACAACTACTTCACGCATTTAATGTGGTGTTAATAGTTTTTTTTATAAGTGGAGGTAAAGCAGAGATATGAAGGTCACCTTTGTTTTTTTAAATGGTACTATATATTTTTTATAAATTAATCGATGGAGCTCTTAAGTCTCCATAAAAAATTATTGAGGTGTTTAAACCGAAAAATCTATTAATAATTAGCCTAGTAAATATTTGAAATTAATTTTGTAAAATACTACTCATCAAAATATCTTGTAAGAAAATTAAACTAACAGTTTTTCAGCATAAATAAGCTGCAACCATTACAACCAGTTCATGACAAAAACTTATGGAACTTTTTCAACAGAATTAATAGTTCGCATATTTCAGCGGTGATAGATTAAAATGGGACACCTTTACAATTGATTGAATATTTTACAGTTTAACAGCACTGAAATAACTTAGCAATTAACATCTGTACAACAATGTAGCGGTCAGCCTAACGCGTGCTGTGCCGCAGAAAATTGTAGCGCATTGGGTACATTTTTTTAATTTCAAGTCTGAAATGGTTAAGAAGCAATTAAATGCGAGGTGGAGGCAACGATTCGAATTAAGCATAATTGTTGTTACTATCTAGTTTTCCGTTGCTATATGCCCGTAGTTAGGACACTTTTAGCCAGACCGATGCTGAAGCGCGTGCTGTGAATCACTAGCTATCGTACGCACAAACAGTTCCTTGAAATGCGTTTTCTAGAATCCTCGACGACGTTTCTGACAGCATCGCGTTTACCAGAAGGTTCGACTCGCCGCGAATATGAAAACCGTAGAACAAGAACCAGAACAAAGCAGCAAAATACGCTTCCATGTACTTAATAAATAGTCTGCGCTCCGCGAGCTATTGTTCGTTGAACAATCCACTGACTCGCGTGTATTTAGGCAGGATTTAGAAACGGAGATCCGTTCATCGGATATCGTGTGTCGTTCGCAATGATTTCTAGTAGCAAATACAAATCCAATATGTACATTTAGCTTCTAATTTATTAGTTCTGTAGATATTGCAATAATTCAGTTTTAACGGAGCCATACGTAACGTGCATAAAAATTCGAAGTTATTGAATGGTTAATTCAGTGATGGTCATCGGAGCTGCGGCCTTCCCCCACTCTGGGTCTATTCCCCTCGTGTCACAGATCACAGCCTGCATAAGGGGAATGAACCTAGAGTGGGGGAAGTCCGCTGCTCCGGTGGCCATCGCTGTGTTAATTGAACAGTGCAAAATTCGATGTTGACAGCAATAAAATCAGTAAACTACTCATTGAAGGAGCACCCTTGTCAACACTTTTTTCTACGATAAATTGTTTTCACTATTACAAATACAATGTGCAAATTTTTGCAACATATGGTTTCTATTTTCCTGAAACGTACAATTTTTTCAAGAGCAATATTATAATTGTGAATTGCATTACAGTCGAATTACAATTTTCATCAGAATTAATTAAATGTGTCTCTGTTTAATAGAAAACATGATATTTTTGAATACTCAGTAATCAGAAATCAAGCACCACAATTTGTATACAGACTCAGAATTGTATCTGTATAATAGAGGAAGAATATCGTCAGTAAATGTGTTAATATTTATTTTAAAGTCGACAAATTTTATGCACCTCCTTACGCATGCGCTCGTACGATAATCCTCTATAAACCACTATTCTTTATTTTACTTCAAAATATGTGTATAGTTGCGAAACTAAAAAATATTGAATGCAAACGTCTGTTTTCTTGTACAGCTAGACCTCGTTCTTTGTTCGGAAAATATCCAACCTTCTTGAAACAACAATTTGGCTTATGGAGGGTTCCATTTACGTGTATAAGTGAATGTATTATATTTGTGTACATACATGCAATAGACGAAACGCCGATGAATCGAGCAGAAGTGATCAACGAAAATATCGATCGTTCGATCCTCAGTGCAACATGCAGAGACGATATAAAAAAATCAACGAAACTTGCGAACACCGTAAAAAGTACATCAAACGAGACACCATGGTCGAAAATCATGTTGAATAAACGTTTGGCAATTTCTCATGTTAATGGAGAACCTTCAAATTATACAGGGTTCGGTAAAATGGTACCGTAAAATTTACAATCGTATTCTAGACACAAAACTAAGAAAAAAATTGAAACACATAAAACACTTATTCTTGTAGATCATTTTCAGTTGAAATATGACTATAGCAGATGCTCAAAATGTCCATCGTTGCTATAGTAAAGACATGAAACATTAACCTTCAAGGTCACTTCATCGATTGTAAATTACGCTAAATGTAACTACCAAATTTATAATTTTTCATGTGTTCACTGATATGACGAGCCGTCTGAGCAGTTTCAAAAAATGGAATAATAGTAAATTTACATTTATGTAATCAAATGATATGACAAAGATATTGTTCTATGATCCTGAACAGTCGATACTAATTGTTTCTGCTATATTGTTTTTGCACGTTGTTGCCGAACTACAGGTACAGGTTTTTAATTTAAGAGGCGAGACTTTTTTGTTCCTTTTAATCCAAAAATTTGTACCTATATTTCAGCAACCCCCTGTATATTCTCATTTCTATATCATTTCAAAAATACGTATAATGGAAACGGACAAGAGAAATATTTTGTGAGCTCCTGTGTATTAGAAATTTTTACTTAGTTTGGTCATACAAGAATACATTCGTAAATTTTTTTCCCACCCTGTATAGAACACTTCCTGAAATACTCCAAAGATTTCGAAGAGTTCTAGAATGTCTCGGTCGAGCGACTCGATGCAATATTTAATTTCGAAACAGCCTCAAAACTGACGAAAAATTGAAACGGAGTCTCCAGGCTGTTCTTGCGATTCTTTCGCGCCTAAACAAAGGATATTCAAGACAAACACGAAATCTTTGATATTTCATCGACACTCGATCCTGTTCAAAATTTTTGAACGTAAAACAAGAAAAGAACGAAAGTATGGATCGACCGTACGTGTACATTGAGTTCTAACAATCAGAGTCAATTATTCTAATCAGCGTGGGATATAAACGAATGGTATAAACGTGGATACTACGTAGTACAGGATTTTGGATGTGTTTCGATTCGTTCAGGTGTGAAGTATCTTCCAAGGTGTACAATACTACGGACGACACGGCTGGACAGTCGAATTTCCGCCATATTTAATCAGAATAATTGCAGATTCTTCAGATGATCGTAACTATAATGTTTTTCGAACTTAATGGAACTATGCAGGATGATTCACCTAACTCGACCATCTCAAATTACTCGTAAACTATGTATTATATGCAAAAACTTTTCAAACAAAAGTTGTATGGTATCATAAGATATACAGTCTAGTAATTAGTTTTTTGTAATTTTGCTTCTTTATCGAGATATGAAAGTCGCCTTGTGTTTTTCAATTGGAATGTGTATCATTTGACTCAGCAGTTCAAAGGTGTATGGAACATTGAGTAAAAAAAACTATTAAGGTATATGGGTTCAAACACCAGTAATTACTGAGGTATTCTTTAAACGATTTAATGTAAGTCGTGCTCAAAGTGTTGACCATTACAATCAACACAAGTGCGTAATCCAGAGCTGCGTAACTGATCGCTCACGAGCAACGGCGGCTCGCTCTTCTCCTCCTGAGTTACTCCCAGTATGGGGCTCAGGT
Source organism: Macropis europaea (assembly GCA_916610135.2). NCBI lineage: Eukaryota > Metazoa > Arthropoda > Insecta > Hymenoptera > Melittidae > Macropis > Macropis europaea. The sequence goes on from OU744344.1 coordinate 22,009,807, forward strand.
TCACACGTGACAGTTTTTTCCTCAGCGTTTAATACTCTTTCGAATTGCAGGGTCAACTGTTACACATTCTATTTAAGGAGCTCAATGTGACCTTCGTATCTCGGTAAAAAAGCAAAATCACAAAAAACTAATTACTACACCGAATGTCCCTTTTGATATCATACAACTTTTGTTCGAAAACTTTTTCTATGTAACCAATTATATGGTTTATGAGTAATTTGAAGCGGTCGAGTTAGGTGAATCACCCTGTGTATTCTTTCTTGACGATTCAAATTGAACAACAATCGAGAAGAAGAGATTCGAGAAGTGCAAAAAATAAGAACAGTTAGGTAGAATCGTAACGATAAGCCGTCGTCGTGATTTAGTACTTAATTGCTCGATAATGATCGATCCTTCCCGTTCGAAATTCCGATCGGAGATAGAAATTAATCGTAATTTTATTCATGCCGTTGTCGATGATATGGATATTTAATATACGGTAATGCCACTGAATCCACGTGCGTGATTCTCGCGTGACAATAAACTGCGCTTCGCGTATTACGAAGAATAGGAACACCGGCTCGAAAAAGGTATTGATCTAACCTTCACTCGATTCTTTCGAACCGCCGACAAATGTGTATTGTTTCTGAATTTTTAACAGATGCACGTTTCGATCAGGAGTCTGAAACGTTGGCCCACTGCGAAATTACAGCATTTCATTGTGACGAGCAATAAATAACATTCATTCATATTTCTTTTCTACCGAATTATTCAGGCAAACTATGAATGATCTTGCACGAAATACCTTTTTCGGAGTCTCAACTCTGTGATGTAATTTTGTACTTAATGAAAGTCTCCGCTCTGATCGATTTACCAAGAAAGTGATTAATTTTTTAATTCATACTATATTTTACGGGTGACTCGTAAAATTTTTTAAAACAAAAAATCCTTTCAAATTACGTTGAAGTAGCATTCTAATCCTGAATATCTTAAAACTTTGTATCATTAAGTTTTCTGAAGAACACGAAAGCATTTGTTCAAATTCGAAATAATTAAACAGAAGAAGCTTCCAATAAGTCGGATATCCGGAACTGTCCAGCGGCGGCACGGTCCACCATATTGATAATGTATCTATTGTAAATGTTTGTATGTAATGTAAAATGTATCTTTGCTTGAAAAAGGCGACATATCCTAAGTTATAGAGTTCTGACGGAAAAAGAAAGACGGAGATGTAAGGTGCGAATAGCCCGACGTGTCCACGTCGTCACACTGTTTTCTTCGTTCCTGTCCATCGATTCCTCTTCTCGTGAACGAAATTCAAAGGTCCCTCTAGAACCGAGGGTTTTCACCGAGAATCATTTTCCGTACAATCAGAAGGAATCGAACGGCGACAGGGGAGAAGAAAATCGCGCGAAAACAGCGTCAGGGCTTGCCACGTACGTTTATGTACACATATACATAATATATTGTATAAGTAATTGCAACTACTATGAACCATTATATGCGACATTGAAATTTGTATATCATGGATGAATTAAAAGGGGAGAGTATCCTGAATAAGAAACGATCGAATGTTATTCATCTCGAAACGCATCGGCGAGAGGACAGTTTGCTATAAGGAGTACTTATGTTCAAGTAGTGTTTAAAGACGCTAACCTGGTTGTTTGATTGCTTGGGGTCGCAGGTACGTGCCATTAAAGCATGCTTCCGTCGTATTTCATGTGGATGGCAAATGGCGAACGCTTGGTTGCATGTTTAGCGGATTTCTGTGATTACGTAAACGTAACATACTCGTCGCATGTTCGAATTGATCGATCACAGTGTCGAAGCCGTGTCCGTTCAGCGAGACCGTGTTCGAAGAGGTCTTTTTAACGAATTGTTCACGGCTGAAGCTAAGCAAATTCTTGACAAAAACAGTTCGCAGCAGTTGCTAGTGGACTGCAGATTTTTTGGCAATTATATTTTTTTTATGTTACTTAAGCAGGCAATGTAATGAAACTGCGAGGAGAATTTGTTTTTGTTGTCCAAGATTTGGAAATGTTTTTTTATTTTGTTGCAGGCAGAATGCTATTCGAAATTTAGAAATTTCGTTTTTTATTTTGTTTCGCTTAGAGTCCATGAAATAGTAGCTTTACAATTCAGATTGCCTTAGCGATGACTATTTCGCGGATAAAAAAATTAAATGCAGAAGAGTGCAAATATTGTATTGTACCAGAAGTTTTGTTTGTATCGGAGTCTACTAAATTAACTGAATTTTCAACAAAATTATAAGGATGTTTCAGAACTGTAGACTGTTAGAATTCACAAAAATAAAGAGAAAATCCATATTAACCAGGCACTGGCAAATGAATCACTCTTATGATATTCATTTGTTTGTACTTCAAACAATGTTTTTTATACTATAGATAATTTCACTATAACGTGGAAATGTAACTGTCTGAAGTAAATTGACATTTTACTAAAAATGAGAATAAAATTAAAACACATCAAAGTTAATGGAAATTTTAAATATGTTAACCTGTGAATATATCAATCATACTCGTACAAACAATTTACAAAATAACAAAATTAAATACCTTCAAAACGAGTATGTTGCAAGGTTATGTATACTGCGACCGTTTGTCTGTTTCTATGAGTTCTATCAGCCAGCAAAGTCTTGACCTATATTTGTGAAACATCCTGTACATGATACATATAATCGTACAAAGAATTTAATTTGCACAATAAAAATTAGTATACAGTAAGATATTTATTAAACCTTTTTGTCCGTTCTATCCGCATACGTTTGCACAGTTTCGCATTTAATATTTTTCTACAGAAACATACACACACATATAATTAGACAATTAATTTATTACTGATTGTATGTTTGTGGTATAAATTTGCTGCGTAGCTTTCAGAACAAATAAAGTACAGTATACGTATAACCTCGTTTCAAATAATTACTAACGAACAAGTTACTTCAAAGTACCCAAAGCATTTTTAGCCACGCGATTGAAAATGCACTCAGAAGTTCTACCTGAAGAGATTGGATTGAAAAATAAAAGTCGACGAGAGGATCGGAGAAGGTCTGATTATTAGGGACAGTGGGTGGAAGGACCTGTTAAAAGTTAACACAGGAATACATTTTAATTTAACTTTCGTACACAGAGAAAGTTTTCTGCTTGCAGTTCATGAATAATTCAGTGAACCGTAATGTGAACTTCGAGAAGCGCATCATAATACCGGTGTTTGAATAATGAAAACGTTTAACAGTTTGGCCAATTAAACAATCGAACCTAATGCCACGGCTGTACGAAATTTTCTACGTATGGAATTACAAATAGCGTTTTTCCTACACTGTTTTCTTTTCTTCGTCTTCGAATGAACGGAACTTCGCTGGTGAACTTATTGTTAGACGAAGTTGGAAAGCGTTGGATTGTATCTAGAATATTTCTTTACGGCTGGAATACTGCTTGCGAATCCTTTTTTCATTGTCGCGGACAGAATTTTCCAACTTTCTACGCCGGTGCATTTATTACGCTGCACACTTTTACCGAGCTTTCGCAAAGAAAATTCCTCAAGGGTTTGGTGGTGTTGCACAACTCTGTTTCTGCATGTGATTTTTAATTCATAAAACGAATGACGCTAAAAGAACGCACTGTCCCCATAGACGTCTGGTGTGTTACTGGTGATGCTTATGAATTAAATATGTTGTTGCATGCGATAAGGAGCACAAAGGTATGTAAATAGTTCTAAATTATTCTGTTCTTTTGTTAAACGTAGCGGAACTTATATAATCTTACTTTGTAATAGATCCTAATGCCACTGGTAGGTAGTTCAAAATTTTTTATAATTTTTACTGACTACTGGATGTACGAAGTAATTTTATCGTCTGAAAAATTTCTCCCACTTCGAGAGTTTGAAGGAATGTTTTCTGTGAAAGTTGAGTGGCTTCGTTTGGGATATCAAGGTCGCACGAAGGTCAACTCTATTTTTTTGTATAATATAGTACATTTTTTTAATAATACTGAATTTTTGTTGTACAGACAAGTTCGACTATAAGTACTATTCCAAAAATATACCTTATTATATAAAAAAATAATTTTTACCTTCACGTGTTCCTGATACCTCCACATATACAATAAATATAATTTCAGTAACTGATGCCACAAATGAAATTACAGAATTTCTGTAGAAAACATTTCTTTAAATGCTGAGAATAGAAAAACATTTCTAGTGATGATATTAAGCAGGGCACACTGTATATTTGTCTAATAAGTAATTCACACCAAAGAAACATCGTAATTATTTTTATAAAAATTTTCATTCGAGCCTTCAGCAGAACGTGTTAATCTTTTCAGGGATGAATTTATTACAATTCGAGAAAAATGCTTCAATTTTTTTCAATTATATGTATGCAATATGAAGTCATTGGTATTACACAAAGAATTGAAAAGAATTCAGAAATCATTGAGGCAATTAATATACGGATGTGTCGCAATTCGATACTACGGCTAGACATAAAAGTATAGTGTCCCACGGTTGGCTGGAAGAGCATTTAGGACCGTGAACATCCAGCCAACCGAGGTTGGGCAAGTTGTCATCACCTTCTCGAGCTAGCCCTACCTCGGTTGGTTGGCAGTTCTTGGTCCCGTATGCTCTTCCAGTCAAGCGTGAACGTTGTATTTAGCCACCATGAGTACCAAGTGTATTTTCTAATAAATCATGAGTTTTAAATGCAAATAGTAGTCGAAAATTCGTTTCTAACAAATACTGATTAATTCACTTTATGAAGTTATACATATAACATTATGAAAATAAATCAAAATTTATATGGACAAAAAATATTTCCTGTGTCTATTACAAAACAAGGTTCTTAAAAGTATTCGGTGACTCATTAACATATTTTAGAATAATACAAAACAAATTTAATACACGGTTGCATGCCTCTAGCTTTTATTCTACCGTTCATTTTATTTCCATTAATTTTACAAGGATGGTTGTCGTTTCTGAGATTATTACGTGTAATAAAAGGTCTAATTACCTGTCAGTCTATGAATACATAGAAAGGTGCTATAAACTGGAGAATGTGACGAGATTATAAAATGACATTTTTAAATGTCGATCATGAAATAAATTATAACACAAATAAATGATATTTTGCAATTGCGGTAATTAGCCAGACACTTTTGTAATCAATTGGATGTCTTCATCCACAATGTCTGAATTAAACAATGTAATAATCACGCACATGTGTCAGTATCCCTGAAGAGGTTAATCGCTAAAATTGTATTTCATCTCTTGTGTATCCCTGAGGCTTCAGTTTTCGTTTTTACACATGTGTTTTCCGACGGAGCTCCCGCTTTCCCGAATGAAGGAAAATTTCTCAAGCAATATCCTGTCTACCAGATAAATCTCTCAGTGCATCGTTCGCAAAAATTGGATTCCCCGCTATATGGACAAAGAGATTGCTCACTTCATCCGATACGAAGTATAAATATTGTCTGTCGCTAACGTAACCGTTACCAGATTTTCTTGTATCAAATTAGCGATCGCAGTAGCATGCATCAAAATTTTACCCTGCAGACTTAATAATATCGGTAACTTGATTGTTTAAAATTCAAAAGATCCGTTAATCCTTGAACCGGCATGAACGAGTCAACTCGTCGCGCAAAATTTAATGATTACTCTCGTGTAAAAAGAATAAACATGTTATTGCAGTATCTTATAATGTTATCTCGCTTTCTTTTATAATTATACATTTCACATTAAAATTTATATTTACCCTCATTCATTTATTTCTGCCCTCATTCTACCATTTTAATTAAGTAAATCGCAATACTTGTACAGCAAATTCTTCATTTATTTATTACTAAATCCCTCTGCCTGTAATCGTCGGTATTATAACATTTTTACATCTGTTATGAGCATGACGAGTTAACTCGTCTTTCTGATTGAAAACTATGCCAGTCTATGAGTTGACAAGACATTTCACAATCGCGTAGTGCAGTCATGGCCATTGGAGCTGCGGCCTTCTCCCCACTCTAAGTTCATTCCCCTCGTTTCAGTTCCCTCCAATTCGCTCCTCGTTCCCCCTCGGTCCATCGTCGTCCCCGATCACAGCCTATATAAGGGGAGTGGACCTATAGTGGGGGAAGGCCGCAGCTCCGATGACCATCGCTGCGGTAGTGGATCTTTATTGAATATCATTTCGAAACAATTTCCGAGGAGATCAAAAAAATAAAGATCAGTCTGCCAAGCTTATTCAGAGGATCAAAATTGAATTGTCTTCGAAGGGAGGGCGACGGAATGAGTCGTTCTGAAGTGTCACGTGTCACCTTTATCCGTCTACTTCATAGCAGGTTCCGAAAACGTATTTAGGTACTTGGGTTCTCCGTGGGCGAGTTGCGGTGCGGATTTTCTCAGACCAGCCAACTACCACCATCACCAACCACATCCACATCCACAACCACACACAATCAAACAAAAAGACCTATCCCTGATCGCTTCACCAGCACGGTGAGTCTTACTTCTCTATCGTTCTATAATGTTCCTATTTGTATCCTCTTGGTAAAGTGCTGCTTCGAATCGAGTGCATTGAATCGCAGTCGGTATTAAGTCACTGAACGTTGAATTTCGAAGTCTGTCAGTTGATATTGTTTCCAACCGTTCTTAGTGTAAACAAGAATACTCTCTGATGAAACCAGCATTTTCACAGATTTGTTCGAATGCGTTTCCAGAGTAGCGCAGATTACACCAGGAAGCTTTAAAACAATAGTGACAGTACAATTTCCAGTTGGGTTTTAACGTCGATCGGGGGAAAGTAATCTCCGTTGCTATGAATATTAATTGTATGCATTAATTGATAATTATTGTATCGCGCAGTGATGGTTTTTAGTATGGAAAATTGATAGGAAATTCGGATTGCAATTTGAGACACAGTAGAGACGTAAGTAGTAGCGAAATGCATACATTAAAATTGATTTCTGACATTAACATATTTTTACGTTGTTAATTGTATAATATATTGAATATTTAATATTTAAATGTAAGAATTTTATTTTAAATATTCAAATATTAAATATCTCCCTGCGTTCAATGTACTATGATTCATCGAATTTTCTTTTTGAAACTGAGAGCTTTACTATCTTTAGCTTTGCTATTAGTGATCTTGCTTTCTTATTGTTTATTTACTCTTCCTATAATATATGTAATATGGTTCTTCATATGTTACATGATGTTACTTTTTCATCTGCAACTGGGGGAGAGGTTATGGCAGAAATATTTTACTTGTGCTTTTTTGCTTGTTTAATTTGACAAATGATTGAATGTATTGCATATACAACTAATTCATTTTTATTCTCTTTCAAATGGTACTAAGAGATTTGCATTCTAATACTGGGGATGCATTAAAAAGTTTGCAATTATAGAAATACGTCTAGATGCAAGCTTCAAACATACCGTTTGCGTTTAAATTATTATTGTAATTAAAAAAATATCGGAATTCATGTTTATTTATATTCTTCATTGTGAATGAGATTAATTATGTGTGTACATGAATATTCTTTAGAAATATAAAAATTATAAATATTTTTCTGAATATACAATAAATAAATGCTTCAGCATGCCTGGTAGACGTGCATAGTATAGTATTGTAAATAGTCGCTGTCCAGATTAATTCGATGTTTCTTGCTTAATTTTTTTATAAAGTATAATGATTTTGTAATTGATTTACATTAGGGCTGGGCGAATAAAGAATTGAAATATTTTCTTGTCTGCATGAAATTGTTTCTTTGATACGAAATAACGAACACTAGACAAACATTGCAAATTAATTCATTTTCAGTTCACCAAGGCCTAATTCACATGAACGTTTATATTTATTTATTTGTGGATACGTACAGTACATCGCTTATCGCACATGCGTGTACCTAGCTATAAGACAATTTGATGTTTAATTAGAGAAATATTATTTTTTTTATTTTTGTAACGTAATTAAATAAATAATTTATAATGTATTGTTAGTTTTTAAGAAACACAAAAGACACATTGAAACAGAATTCAAACATTATATATGGATGGCAATCTTTTAGCTGCAAAAATAGCTTTGTGTTAAGCATAAAGCAATTATTTTATATTTTTGGAGTTGTTTAAAAAAAAAAGTATTTATAAATTTGAATGCTTCTAGAGCAAAAACATTTTAAAAACTAAAATCTAATATAAGAACGGAAACGTATTTTCCATTTGAATAACTAGACTGCAAATATTTATGCAATGTAACAATTCAAATACATATCTGCCTCATACAAAATACATTTTCTAAATCTTGAGACGACACATACTTTTTCCGAAGCCCTAGTTCTTTGCCTAAATTGAATTACAGAAAAAAATTGAAAACTTAAAAATACAGATTTCCATAAACGTCCACATTCTACTAATAACACTCAAACTTCTTTGCCCTACACACTCTCACCCATACACTAGAAACAAGATCTATTAAAAAAAAAAAGTTAACTCAGAAGATCATTTTCATTCGTATCAATCACATCCGAAGACCCGAGTCGAACGAATCAAGTGCATCAATCATTGTCATCCGTATAACCCCCATAGTCACTGGACACGTGTTCCACGACACACAGACGAACACGCTACAGTCTCGCACAAAACCGTAAAGAATACGAGGAGCATCAAAGATGTATGTAATTTTTCAGAGTGTAAGCCGAATTGGTATCACCACGACGGTCTCTGCGTGTACGAGTGTCCAACTGGGACTTACGGAGCTTCCGACGAGACGAAGGCTGTCTGTTCCGGCTGCCACTATTCCTGCTTAACTTGTTCGGGACCCGCGGATAACCAGTGCACCTCCTGCCACGAAGACTCGAAGCTCTCTTCAAATTTTGATGAACCCAGATGCATCCCAGCCGATCTCACCTGGATGATGCAGTCCACCCTCTGGTTCTACAAGATGACCGTCCTGTTCTCGATCAATCTCGCTGTTCTGCTCGTAGCCGGCCTCTATGTGGCTGTCAACTGGTATCTGAGGAGAAGGAATTCCCTGATGTACAGCTACAGCAAGGTGTCATTTTCCAGCAACGGCCACGCTCGCAAGGACATCGATAGGTTACAGGAAAATGATTGTTTCTCCGACAGCGAGCGAAGGAGACTCATGGATGAGGAAATCCGTTTTCATCGAGCTGTTTGACTGCACAACGGAGAAAGGAATAGGGAATTTGAAGAACTGAATGTTTAAAGGGAACGAGCATTTTGGATTTTAAAAAGTGGAGACGAAAGGGGATGAAACGATGAACTTGCAGGGAGTGGTCGTGACCTTGACGTGGGCTTTTAGCATGAAATTTTATTTCAAATGTAGGTATAGATGAGTAGAAACAAATCGTAGAATGTTAATCAATATTGATTTGTCATTTTTAGAAAGAATGGCTTTGAAGATTAAAATATTGAAATCGTCCAATTCAATTCGTTCTTTTTCATAGAACACTGTAGTAAGTGTTGATACTGTAAATAATGTTGCACAAGTGTTAATTTTACATATAAGAAGCGAAATTAAATTTAAAAAATTGTAAGTAGAGAAACTGGTTTATTCTGACCAGAAGATAATCTTTTTGTTGAAATACTGATCTTACAGCAGTATCGTGTAAAACTTTTTTATTCGCAACTGAAACTTGTTTAAAGGAATTTTTGTTAGCAGTGACGAAGCATTGGCATCTAATATCCTAGTATTTATTTATACAGATTGATACATAGATTTTAAGCTAGATCTCATCCAAGAAGTCTCGTCCAGGTTGTGACATCCCATCGTTAGTATAATTATGAGCATTCGATGCATTCCAATTTTTAATAATAAATTAAATCATAAGAAAACATTAGTCCCCGGTGAATGTTGGGAGCACGAAAGAACAGTGTGATGAAGTGTAATAAAAAAAAATTCAGTGTTGTGATCAACGTGGATCATTGTAATTTTAACAATGAATGCCGAAATTGTGAGAGACAGTGCAGAAAGTTGCTTTTTCGTTTTACGTCGTTAAATCATTAGTTAAATTCGTTTGTTTAATACACATCTGTGTATGCAAGAATTTATTTTTTATCGAGAACTTAAACATTGAAATTCGTTATTTTAGGCAACATGTAAGTTAACAAAATGCTAATTAAGACTAATTGTGATGCAAACGGTTGTATCGCAATGCAAATACGCTTACTAAGTTTTGATTATCCGTCAATTAAGAAGAATTAAAGCAGTGATGGCCACGGAAGCTCCGGCCTTCCACCACTCCAGGCCTATCCCCCTCCAAGTCGCTCCTCGTTCCCCCTCGGTCTATCGTTGTTCCACATCACAGCCTATATGAGGAGAATGGACTGAGAGTGGGGGAAGGCCACAGCTTTGGTGGACATTACGGAATTAAGGACTGAGAGTGCATAAAGAATTCCGAAATCGCGAAGAAGAAAATGTAATAAATTATATTTGTATTCTACCCAGTGCTATTCGATAATCAAAATTAATATAGTCCCATCGTCATGATCGATACGTAAGGATTTGCATTGTCCAAGTTCCTAAATATCACGAGCACATCATGTGATACTATTTATGATAATTACTATAATACATAAAACACAATAAAGTATTGCAGCCTTTCCTAACAGCCAAAGACTTTTAATGCTAATTAACTGCTTGATTAAAGATCACCGATGTTGATATTTAATGAAGAACGTCCACCGATCTCTTCGTAAAATAGACGAAATCAAAGGCTCAGGTTATCAGGGTATAAAAAGTCGATTTGATAATGATTATCAAATGTTTAGCTTTTGCTCGAAATAAATAAATGATCTAGATCTCTCGAAGAAACTTAAAAGGCCGCACGAAATTCAATAGTTTTCGAATATATTACATGTGCGTTCTTTATGCAATTAATGCTGTGAATATATTGTAATTTGTATAACGAAAGCTATTTACCTCGGTAATGTGATGCACATATTACTGTAAAATACAACTAACAATTTGCATCCTTAAGTAAGAATTTACATGCCACTCACAGTGTGTACATACGCGGGCAAAACATCAAAACGTTGCGATGTTAATTACTTTTGTTAACATTGTACAGTAAATAAAACAATAAACAGAAATTTCATTAAATTGAACGTGACTATAATTCTTCCCACGACCTAACTGATGATGTTACTTATGACAAATTCTAAGTGATAACACCAACCGTTCATTTTATTTTACTTTATCCGTCATTTTGCAAATCATCTACAACTTTTTTTTAATAATAACGCCTTGCCAATCGGTCAAACAATTGTAATTTAAATTAATAAAAATTAATTGAATTGAACAATAATTTAAATTACTCTTTTAAATATTTTGTTAAAATAACTTTTGTTTTACTTCGTATCGTCTAATATTTTCTTCGATTTAAAATTGTTTAAAATTAATATAACGATATTTATTAAGTCCATTAACATTGTTGGCAACGTGTTAATGAATTCACAACTCATTGGCAAATTTTTATTCTTTCAAGTGTTAGTGATGACTTCAATTTTAATTTGCAGCCTAACATCGTGTCATGGGTCAACCAATATGCAACAAGTTGCCAATAACAACGACATCACAACAATAACACGATGGTACAAACACTATACTTAATACAGTTACACACTATTAGAAATTGAAGTTTTTGCACAGTATCAAGTCTATAAAGTCTTTATAGCGTTTTAGTTTATTTGTGTATTAATAAATTGTTGTATAACAAGCTTTCCATACGAAATTATTTCATATAACAATCACCAATTCTCATTTTACACCGAATACATGTTTTATTCTCAATGACAAATTTTTAATTGAAAGATTAAACAATTACGCTGGGAAAGAAAGAAAGTTTTTATTGACAGAGTAACAAATACATACGGTTGTTGAACTAACATTTACAACAGAGAAATAAACTTTTTTCATGCACTTTATTGTTACGATTTCCTTTATTGACGTGAAAAATATCTCGTGTTCACATTTGCAGCATGCATTAATACTGGAGAAATTAATTGGCAATACCGTATTGAACGAACAAAATTCCGAGTAACAATAATACATTTAATTAATGAAACAAATATTAAAGATGCATTCGTGTTTCTGTATATTGCATCCACGAGTACATCTAGACGCGCCAAATTATAAACTCCGAGATTTTTTTTGGAAGAACTATTGCCTGTATTATCGTGCATTTTTTCCCCAAAATATGCATACTGCGAATTGCTTATTCTTAAATTTTTAAGAAAAGATATGCAAAAATGACGAAGAAACAGAGGTCCGCACTATTTTTATATAAATTAATTAACAACACAAAACAAATTTCATCTCAAAGTAAATATATGTACGTTGTTAACTATGAGCTAAATCAGTGATGGCCATCCCGAGCGAGGCCTGGCTCCAGCCTACCTCCACTCTGCGACCACTCCCCACGACCGTACCCAAGTACATCTACTCACTTAGAGATTATATGTCTACCCTGCTATACATTATTTGTCATATACAAATTCAGCAAACATCGTGTACACTTACTTATTTGAATCTGTCTGATAATTAAAAAATAAATTACCATAGTATCTATTTTTATGAAAATCCGAATAATTAATAAGCACACTGGATTCAAAGATGTCAACCTGTCAAGTAGATTGCGCACTGCTAGAATTGAATTTGAATTAGATATTCCGGGTCTTAACATAACCGAATAAGTGAGTGTATACGATGTCCGCTGAATTTGTATGAAAAATGATACATAGCAGAGTAGAGATATAATTTCTGAATACACAACCACAACCTATGCGAGGGGAATGGTCGCAGAGTGGGAGAAGGCCGGAACCAGGCCTCGCTCAGTATGGCCATCTCTGAGTTAAATTGTAAACACCTTGCCTTTGAACAATATGATAGCTGTTTGAATTCGAAATTGTAATGTTTAATAGAAATTATGCTCGTTTCATTTGCAATATGACAAGAACAAAACGCTTAAAAAATCCGTCTGGAAGTATCTGCACATGAGTACATCGAATGTAACAATATCCACAAATATAACAAAAGATATTTTCACCTCAATATCGGTCATTTAATTTTTTGTAATATAATATTCTACAAGGACCGTATTTCTAAAAGTACAAAGAAAATTATTATCATGATTCAACCCCTTAAATGGAATGATCTCTTCATTCAACTTCGACTTTCCGTGCTCTTTTATCCCATTTACTGGTAAATTACAGTTACCTGTTAATCTTCCGTCACTTATATTGCAAGTCAGCGGTGCGTTAGATTTCAAACCGTTGCGCAATTAACCTGTTAATTATGAATCCGTAGCGTATAAACAAAAGGGACCCGAGTTTCACTCGATGACAAGGATTACTCGCCGAGCATCGAAGCAACGTGAATTTAATCCGACCAGCAATCCCATGAGAGAATTAAACTCTTTTCTTCCGGGCCACGGTAACGTTCCGACAGTCTCATTAAGGGATCCCATTCCTTGTAAATAACACCGCGACACAACCAATTTCATTTCCATTTTCAATTATTCCTCTTTTGCGATTTACGGTCCCCGATATCCGTGTCGCGTGCAACACAGGGCACAGCCGCAACACGAACGCACGGCGGAAAAAGTGGAAGCAGTTGCCTACAGCTAGCTTCCCCACGTAATTCCGCTGAAAGTCGGACTCAAAGAGGTTTCTAGCAGCGTGTTTTCAGGAAAATATTTATGAGTATCGGTGTAAGTTTCCGCGGATTAAGGCTAGACGCTGGCTCGTGCAGCCTGTCTATACTGCACACACCTTCGCTGGAATGTGAACTCCTACGGAAGAAGCTTGCCCTGGGGAGATTCATTCAAGTAAAACGCTACGTAAGTTTGTCAAATGATGGTTAAATATTTTGTGAGTTTAACGAAGAAGATCTGGAGTAACAGGATTTGTTAACGTATTTCCTCAAATTCAATTTAATGAAATAATTGTCCAGCCTTGTGATGTTTTGTGTAATATTAATGTTGCAATAATAGTATACAATTAAAAGTATGTTATCGAATAGTTGACTAATTTTATTTTTAAGTATATGTATAGAATATAATTATATTTAATTATTTCTATAGAAAGCTGTTTTCGCATGTCTGACTAGTTACAGGATTTTCTACTGTGGCACGGATCGTATTAAAACTATGATTAAGAAAGGAAAAATGGCTTGGCAATGTTGACTGATGGAAAATTACTGTTTAGAAAATAAAATTCATTTTAGTCGGCGAAATAGTACTTTCAGACATTTTGGAATGAATATACATTATGCAAGAAATCGTTTTTGATGAGTGAAAATGAAACTTGTCTCGATTTCGCGAGTCTGTATATACACGGGGCAGTTCTACTTACACGCGTCTCTAATAAATAATGTATATAATAGTTCTATAAATTCTGTATTAAATATAGATTCAAATTCTATAAGTATTTGTGTATTTTTCTTACATACAATTTGTTAAAAAATTTAGTGTACCAGGAAGTAAGTTTAATCATCTTCATAATTTCCAATTTTGTTCTTTTTCGATATACTCGAAGATGTATAGAATGATCTGCTTGTATTGCTGGCATTTATCTTATAACAATCGACACAATAAACAACGTAGGCAATAATAGTTGACTACTTTTTACCAATCCAACGTAATTTACAAAAAAAATATCTATTGTGTTTTGTGGATCCATGTACGTATGTGTCTGCACAAAACTATTTTTTGTGAATTTTTGCGTACACACGAATTTGGCGAACTCATTAGATTAGCGTGCCTAATATAAATGTACACCTATTATATACGTTTCGTTGAATATTTTGTAATTTATCGATACTGAAATAATTCAATAATTTACATACATAATTTACAGATTATTCAGGTTTCTTTTAAATACGTAATACATTTAATTCGTCCCGAGTGAACGGTCAACACATATTGTGTATGAATTTCAATTCCAAAAAATCACATTTGTAATGTTTCTGTTTCTCGTATCATTAACGACAAACCAAAATTGACTGCATTAAAACGTTACTTTCTGAATGCTAAAAATTATTGTATCGGTTTAAATAAAATCTTAAGAACCCCATTTAACCCCAGTCTCTCCTGCACTTTGTCCATCGGTTGTTTGAGAAATACAATTTCCACGTCTAGGAATAAAATAAAATTGCCTAAAATCAGAGTCGACGACGCGAAGGAGGAAGCTAATTGGAAACTAAAATACCTGCCGGTTGCATGTCCTACTTTTCGCAGCGTAGCCGCTTTCATGGAGAAATCTCGTTATCGTCATCGCTTCAAAATAAGCTACGAGAATGATTTCAACGGGGACACTGTATATATGTATATATGTACATATAACGGGGTTGCTTGCTTCCTAGCGATGATATAGCTGCCGCTGGTGGAATTTGGTTTCGTGCCAAATGACCATGTACCGGGAGACGACTCAGAGTATTTACTCTCTTCTTATTTCATGCCGAGATTCGGATCGCGGGAAAACAGACGAAAAGAGGCTATACGTAATGAAGTGTCGAAGGGAAGACGAAGGAAGGTGGAAGGAAAGAATAAGAATTGTCTGTTTTAAAGCTACCCAAACAGAAATCCTTCGTTTGTGTCACCATCAAACGTGTGGAGTAACTTCCTTGCAAGTACACACAGTGGCGTATCATCGCACAGGCGCACAAAACGCAAAGATTGAGGTCTCAGTACTATGGGACCTTCAAAAGACCAAAGGAAAACTCAATTTTGTTCGGTGATAAAAATTATGATATACAAATTAGAATTTAAAATAATGTGATTTGTTCAAGTCCGTGATGCCTCAAAGCCATTTCAATACTAGTCCTTTGTACTAGGATGTGTCTCTGCGGTGCAATTAGGCAAACACAAATGCTAAAACAGTAGCTGTAAGACATTATACATCCTATCCTATCATTGTACAATCATTAAGAATTTTCATTATTGTGATGTTGGCTTGTGACACATATGAACCAGTTTTATGCAAAAAACCATCTCAATTCTACTTTGTTCGATGCTCTTCCAATAGATCAAACTAGCAAGCAAAATTTAAAAAGCTGTCTCTTCCTTCTTTCTATCAGCATTAAAACCTTAACGTAGAATATTATAAAATTAAAGAAGATAGTAGCAGATACAATTAGAACTGTAATTTATGTATTTTCTGCATTACACATTAATTTTAATTCCGTGACTCTATTCCACAACTATTGATTTTGTTCTAGTAGAGCAATTTGAGGAATTTGTTATTTATCGAACTTCAATTCTATTCTCAGTTTATAGTTTGAACGAACATAATAGCATATGTTGCACGTTTAATCAATTTTTCTAAAAATCGTAGTATACTTAGATGCAAGTATACCCGGTCTATATCGGTTTGAAACCTCCACTGCTTTAAATTGCGCTTTTCAAAAAATATCTAGGATCGCTACGTTCACGTAACTCTCACGTTTTTATACCGGCTATCTGATATAAAACATGAAAAATGCTACCATTCCTTTTTCTCATATTTTTCGAGCAATGCACGGCCCCATAGCTAATCGTGGAAAGCGATACTCAAGCAAAAGCAAAGAACAAAAACCAGCTACCAATTCAACATTATCATTGATAAATTTTCCCAGCCGTCGAAGCTCGTACTAAATGTCGGTCCATTTATCTTTTTTCTTCCCTTCCGCCATTCACGTGAACGTACAATTGGTATCTAGAACAAGTGTGAACGGAGTCCAAAAACTAAAAAAAAAGTCGGTGGCATAACCGAATTATGCACATTTGCTATGATTCATCTGTTTCATTCTCATTTTACAATTCTCGTTTGCACGCTCCACTGAAAATACGCATGTTTCCATACTTCTGTTTGTAATAACTACGCACGAAAATAAAACACGTACAGTATATTCAGTTTCACAGAGTTATAATTATGCACGCTGAAATATCACATTATTAAAAAACAAAAGGTAGAAACGTTTTTTCCTGACCCTCTTTGTTTTCAGCACAACGTATAAAATTTACAAATTCCCATTGTGAACTACACATGGACGTTCTTGTATGAAAAACGAGAAACACGAGGAAAAAAGTTTTAATAAACCTGCATGGGAAAATTCATCATTCGTACAATAAAAATTGTTTAATTTCTTGCGAGGAAGCTTTCGATGTATCTGCTGCCCATTTGAACGTGTGTTTGCAACAAATATTTCCCATTCTTTGATATTAATCCCAAAACAGTTTTTAACTGAAATAAACCTGTCATTCAACAATGCATCAATTAACCAAACAAATACCCCAGAAACTAAACATTTTGCTGTATTCTTTATTTCTAATTGCCTTGCAACAATAATAAAATAATAGAGGTAACGTAAAGTTATTTATGCTACTCGACGAATTTTCGAATTTAACTTCCTTGAAAAATTCTATTCTACATTTTCGATTTGATGTTTCCTGCAGAATCATCTACTGCTCTGTATAATACAGACGAAAGTCCAACATTAATATCACTTTGAGAATTAGAATTAAAGTGAAAAATAATATGCAGAGCGAGGTAAATCGGAAAATTAAAAATCAGAACATCAGGAACCTGTTTTCGGTATCGCTGAAATAATCGCGCTCGATGATTTCGAAATCGATAACCTTTTCTTCACTGCTGAAACGATGTTCTGCTGAACTCTTAAGGCGGTGCGGCAACAATGGCGCGTCATCGCGAAAGTTCTTGAGGAGATAGAGAACGCCATGGGTCTGTTGGAGGAAGAAAGATGAACGGACGGTAATAGAACAATAGCAGTCCTAAGCGTAGAATGGGCAATTCGAGTATTTGCATTTGAGGTATGCATTGCACACTGAATGCAGCTAAATGACTGCGCATTTGTAGGAGGTGTATACGGGAGTAATCGTCTCGGCTCTCTTGTCGAGCATCGGACAACGTTACTGCGGAAATGAAAACGAAGTTGCGCTGCTCTCTACCGAATTCGCAATTCGCGAACGGTGAAACTGCGAAACTGCAAGGCTTCCATGATCCTTATGCGACGCAACTATAATTTACCGCATTGAACACGCTTCTGCACGATTCCCGTTCGCTGTAACTTCGGCTGCCCTGTGTCTCTGTAAATTGCACAGGATCTGGCAGGTTTTCGCAAGGTACTTTATTGCCAGAAATAGCACGACTATTACATATCGTGTTCTTCGAGGAAAAATTATGAAGAATTCACGAGTACCTCGCACTCAAACTTAACGTCGTGTAAGAAGTTTCAGTATGAGCTGTTAGAGATATTCCACGTGTATGTCAATAGACCGAAACAAGCAGTGTACGTATGCACATCGTCACTCTATCGAAATAAGCGTAGAATATGAGGCACAAAATTTCTCACAAGACGTTAATTAATTTGAGTGTGAGGTACGTGTGAACCTTTCATAATTTTACCTTGAAGTACACGGTAAACATCATTTGATACTGGATCAGGCTCTCATAGCACCATATCCACGCCAGAGTCAAAAGCTTGTCTTGAAAAAATAGCACTGGGATGTCACAAAACCTGCCACCATTTAATACTTCCTTCTGCCTGTTCCAAAGATTAATTTTATGACACTCGATAGCTGTACCACTTCGAGTCACTGGCTAACGTCTGTTATTCACTCGTCAAACGATACAGACTCAAAACAGTCTTCAAGCCAGTCATAAATGAGTCTAAGACAAAATTGCATCGCGCTGTCTGCCTTCGACTACTCTTTACAAGATCCCTGTTAAATTTCCTATCAGGACACCGCCTTCTCCATACCCCAGATTTACGACACCCTGTGGACACGCTGCGGACCCTACTAAATTCCTAATTCGGTGTCATAAACCTGACAGCTACTCGAAGTCCTAACAAACCCAATTATTTTTATGCACTGCACTTTATAGCGTCCCCTCTTACACAATTACGAAGACAAGAATCATTTCAGAAGATAATCCGACAATTAAATTTGAATATTACCGTGAAGCGGAGGATCAAGTGCAGATATCTGAGACAGACCCGATCCTAATCTTCTCCTAATCTGGTCCCAGCTTAAGCATAATGAGTCAAACCTATTCCGAATTGAATCTATTTCCTGCATAATGTTCAGCCTCTACGTATTTCATGTTCTGACCCGAATCCTAATGTTACAAATATTACGGCATAATGAACCAGTTTAATAACGAAGAACATAAGAGATGCACCAGATTAACTATGAGTTATAATATGCTTGGCCAGATAACGGTATCAGTTAAAATGAAAGGATACTTCTCAATGAAAATTATGAACTAACCCATGAATCTGAATAGATATGGGCTACCACGTTGACCCAACTTGGAGTATACTTCTTCCAATGTTTTAATTACGCAGCTGATCAATTATGATCCCTGATCCGTAACATGAGCACAGCTTGTCTTTTATATAGACACTGAACATGACATTCAGTACCAGTGTGCCTTCAGACCCCTGATGAAGCTAGCTGCAATGGCTGACGGAACGTCAGGATATTCTTTTGACCGTGGCTTAATCCCAGAACCCTCAAATAGTAAAACTAGACTGCGAATTTTTATGCAATTTAACATATCCAGGGTCGGAAAGAATGCACATTTTATAAGGTAAGTGAAACAGAAAATGTAGTTTTAAACATTTATAGCGTAAAATACAGGTCTACCATAATTGCCTTTCATCAGCTGCATGGAGATCAAAAATATTGAAGTGTAGCAATGTATATTTGCATAAAAATCCGTAGTCTAGTAATAACTATACACACATCGCAGAATGTCGAACGAGGAAGCTAATGTGGGAAGTTTCGCAGAAACAAACGAACGAAGAATCCACTATATAGTGAGGAGTAATAAACGTACGACGGAAGCGAATAAATATTTTCAACACTGAGAGTAAACACGACAGTTTTTCCCGTATATTGCGTTCACGTGCAGGAGGACGCGTGTTTTTCCATCGATTCACCCCCCATTTCTTGGGTTTCGCCCCCGATATTCCCCAAATGGCAGAGGGTGAAAACCAGTACGAGCAAATGGAGGGGTATAGAGGCGCAGCTGATGGTAACGCTGAGTTATTCAATAGGACGTGGAGAACGTTGCTATACCTACTACAAGATGAGTTCCCATGGGACTCGTATCGTTTCATCCCGGCCCCCCAGCTTTTCCAGCTATGCGAAATTGTGACTCTGGAACGCAGTTTGCGAATTTCCCCGCCGACGTATCTGTACACGGCGCGTCGAGTGTAAAAGACTTTGACAGATTGTTGGAAAGGTCGGTTTGAATAAAAAATTTCACACGATCGTTCTTCTATCGTTACTCGTACAGAGTGTCACGGATTGTATTTTTTTTCAACGAAATTTATAAGGACATTCGAATTTATTCAGGAGGCTATGAATTCCGAAAGTATAACAATTAGCAATTTTGTGATTTGTAATGTTTCCTAGTGGTACAAGGAGCTTGCTATTTTTAACCCTTTGAACTTTGAAACTTATTGACAAAATCGTGCGTCATGTGCTCACATTTTTTAGGATAGAACACGCGTTAGACTAATTGTAAGTATTAGGTTATTCCGAATTTCGTAGTAGAATGTCATAATAACTTCAAGGTACAATTTTTATATACGACTTGTAGTTTATTACATAATCAATGCACATTCACTTCCAATGTCTTTTCGCCATTCTCCAACCTCATGATTCTGTTTTTAAATCATTGTTCATCTCTTATAATAAACAATCACTCCAAATGTTTTTTCATTCTCTAGATTAGCTAATTCTGAGTCTTTAAACAAGTTTTGTAAAGATCTATAAAATAGGACATTCAAGTCAAATTCGGAAAATGTTTGTCATCTATTTATCAAACAAATGTGATCTAGGTTTACTTGTAAGAACACGGCTCATTTTGTATAGAAAAACGCTGAAGGCTTTTATTTAATTGGTCCAGATGTAAAGAATACTTTTGCAAAATTGAACGTCCGATTATTTAATGAAAGTTGTGAACGAAATAATTCTCTTCTTTTACGAAACATATATTTTAGTAAGTCACATCCGAATATATAGTTTCATAGCCTATAATAAACAGCTGCTCCCGAATCGATACGGTAGACCATAGTACATGGTGAATGATTTTTCAGAACGTATGTACATATGGGTTCACCCGCGTCAATGGACTAAGAACACATTACTTTCATTCAAACGAATCTCCACATCAAAAGTATGTTAATTATTTTGAACAATCACGAAAAAGTAGCGAACTAAATATTTTTGATTCATCTCTCAATTTTAGTTCTGCAGTAAAATGTATACAAAATGAAAAACATACTTGTGGAGGCTCTTGCTTGTAATAATTAAAAAACTATTTACTAGAATGTCAAAATTAGTGCAGATAGTAATCAATTAACGTAAAGGGTACATTGATGAAAGAAAAATTGAAATGTATTATAGTTTGAATGAATTTTTCTTGTATAAAATATTATATGAGGTACTATTTCTTTAGGCCTCTTATCAATTCTATGATTTTGTCGAGATTTATAAACATTTTTGACCAACCATTTCTGTCTCCCAGTTTTTGTTCCATAGCAAAATGTATTCAAAATCAAAAGCAGACTTGTAGAACCTCTTGCTAGTAATAATGAAAAAATGAATTACTGGGATATCCAAATTAGTACAAATTCTAATCAACCAACGTAAAGAAAGTGTAACATTTAACAACGAGGTAACATTTCTTTAGACCCCTTAAAAATTCTACAACTTTTTCCAGCTATACAAGATTTAATGCGACCCAAACATTTTCAGCATTATTATACAAACTTCATGGTTTTTCAGAGACGAGACAAAATCTCTTTGCCGAGGATATTTCCGAAGGTTTCAATTTGCACACACGCGCACACGTACATTCTCACAAAGGGTTCTCTCCAGTTCCTTTAAAATCTGAAATGCGTATTAGATGCGCGATTCTACTTTTAATGGCATCTCTCTGCTAACCGACATTCAGTCCTTCCTATTATCTTCCCGCAAAGTCATCCTGCGCCGTATCCGTAGAATGGCGGCTGAGGGAACGTCAGATTGCCGCCGGCGAAAATCCGATGTCGACGTTTCCCAAGAAATACGAATGGAGCCTTGGGTGTGGAGCTACAATGAATGGAAGGGAGTCTAGAGCGAGGTAAGGTCAAAAGGGTCCTTTCGAGCTAACTGAGCACATATAAATAAGTAAGGGATTCCACACTCGAATCGACGCGGCGCCCATGTTACCGCCATCAACGTCTACCGCATAGACGGCGTCGTCGCTGAAAGCTTCCAGAAAACCTACGCGTCTTCGCTTCTCGATAACAAACCACCCTGTTAGCCGTAGACAGATCTAAGTGAGCGCTTGAGACGACCCGGCTCCAGCCAGACCCTTTCTCTGTTGTTGGATCGTGCCTGCCTCGAAACAATTAGGACATCAAATTTCTGAATAATTTTGTATGATCCACCGAATGTGAGAAGTGTCGTGTAGTGTACAGGGTGTCCAGGTGAGGTATTGAAGAAACTTCGTCCAAGTGTTCAGCAGGTTATCCTGAATAAAAAATGTCATATATACTACAGGTCTGTTTCATTTGGTTAGTCAATTATATCGAAAATAATTCAAACGCATTTACTTTATTCTACTTTTGATTTTATATAAAATTCACAGGTAATGTTCTGATTGTATTGTGCGCACTATATAGGATGTTCAAAAAAAGGGTCTAAGATTTTAGGTGCTCATAGTACTCACTAAGTGGAGTAAAAAATTTCTAACCATCATAGATCCTAAAATGAATCGTTTTATCGAATACGACCTTGCATTTCAATACAAAACTCACATCTGCGGATCAGAGATCGACGTACATTTTCAAGTATTCCTTCCGTGTCTCGTATTGTACAACATGCATTTTCTATTCTTTGTCGAGAGCCCACCGCATTATTTACCACTTTTTATTTTTTTACTTTTTTTTAGATACGATATCGACGCTCGTAAATATAAAAGTTGATTTTACATCGAAAGGATTGGTTGTAGGACTTATGTTGATTAGACATTTTTTACTCCATTCGATGAGTACTGTACGCTCCTAAAGCAGAGATGTCCATCCGGAGCGAGGCCTGACTTAGATCTACCTCCACTCTGCGTCCATTCCCCTGACGTAGGATGTGGTCCGGAATATCTAATTCAAATTCAGTTATAGCAGTGCGCAATGCACTGGATAGGTTCATATCTTTTAATCTAATGCACTTATTAGTTATTCAGGTCTTCTTAAAAATAAAAAGTACTTTAATGAATTTTTTAATTGGCAAACAGATCCGAATAAGCGAGTGTATGTAATGTCCGGTGAATTTGTATATGACAAATGGTGTATAGCAGAGTAGAGATATCATCTCTGGGTAAAACTGATGTTATATATAAAAAATAATTATTCTTATTACGTAACTGTTTCTTTAGAAATCGCACTTATCGACAATTACCAATGTTTTTGACGTCGTACCTAGATTACAATCTACGTGAGGCTATCTCTGACCTAGAGTTTTAGACTCTTTTTTCGAACACCCTCTATCACTAACCGAGCCAAGTTGAAAACGTAGACAAAATGTCATGCACAAGCTTCGCTTTTATCATTGGAAACCACTTATTTCTGACCGGACAACTTGTATATTATATTTTCACTGAACATACAGGGTGTTTTCAAACTCTTATCATAAGATTTATAAGCATACTCTACGTTCTGTTAGATATACATTTTAAAATTAACTGTTTTCAGTATGTATAGAAATGAAGTTTTTGCCGAAGTTTCTTCACATTCATTGTTACACAGGGTGTTTCGTAATTGCTGGTAGAACCGCGAAAAGGTGATTCTACGGGAACAAATATTGCTACCGCGAGCACAGAGCTCGGATTGTGGTACAGTTACAAATCACTTGGGTATTCTAGAATGTCCTAGAACAAACACCTATTCTATTATCATTTGGTCAGCACCTATTCTATTAGCATTTGGTTTCCAAACATGGGTTACCGAATTTCACCAAACGGAACAAAATTTTAATCCCAATTTCACACCAAAAACTTCTATATCATAAATGCCGGGCTTCCTCAGGGTAAACCAGAACTCAGGAGAACCGTGGAATGACTCAGAGATAGAGGAAATTTACTACCATTTTCAAGTTCTGTACACCGTTTGTCCCAAAAACGCACCCTTTAATACATCACAGCTAATGAACTTTCTAGGACGTACTGAAAGAGGTAGGAGGCCGTGAAAAGACTGCAATTAATTAGAAAACACAGAAGTTTCAGTCACACGGGACACAAACGACTATAAGCACTTCTTGCTTTATTTTATTAAATAATTTTGTAAACCACTGTGCTTTCAGTATCACGAGTGCTGAGAAGCACCCTTTGTTTCAGTAATTAATTAACTCGTTGCCCTCAAGTAGCGCCTCCGAGGCAGTAAACTATTTATGTTTCGAATTTTCTATTTTGTATGAAAGGCTAAAAATAGTGTACAGTTTCATCAATTTTACAATACTCGAATACTGAGACAGGTGCATTTAGATTAAAATAAACCTTCCTATTGAACTTATTTATACATGCGTGTCTAACTTGTTCTTATTCAAAGATACATTGGTCCATTTTTAGTGGTCCATTCAGTCCACATTTGCCATAAACAAGTCCGTGGATGTGATTGAAGAATCATTGGAGGCATCACGGAATAAACAAATGTAAAGAAAACGTGGAATAAAATGTGTTCAACCAAACATGAATTTCGGTTTGAATCGGAACAATGTGACGTAGAAAGATAAGGGCATTACTTCAGAAACGTAGGAAATAGTGAGTATTTCATTCGTTTTACTGCTATGGGACATGTAACATTCCTGCAGAAGGTCTTCTCAAGAAATATTTAATACCTCTACTTATAATGATTTCATGGAACTGTACAATCTGCTAGGAATGTTTTCTTGAGACTGCAGAAGCTCCTAGGAATGTAATAACTATAGAATGCCTTTTTAATAATTGCATAGTATGGAAATTGTTTCTACAACAACGAAACATATACACCGTTCAAAATATGCGCGTGTACAGAAAACATCAAAACAGAAATAACCTCATGATTAAAAAAAATTATAATTGCACAGATTTATGTTAAAATCTCTTTTAACATATGATTAATCATATGTACTTGGCACATGTTTCTTTCTATTTTTTATATTCTTTATTTTTATTAATTTTATTTTGTGCTTGCATCTGTTCTCTTTCTGCACATCTCTGTATCGTGTATTCATTCAGTTATAGTACGAAAAGGGCAATTAAATTTGCCATTAATTAAACGAATTTTTATGATTCGAAAATCGATACAACGTTTCGTATCATTTGTTCGGTCTATTCACGACTGACTAATTTTCAATTATTGGAATACAAATTTCGACGATATACGTACATGCATGAAACGAGAGCCAGATGTAACGTGTTCAGGGTATGCGTTGGTTAAACTCGAACATCAGATAGCATTGTTTTACTCAGTGATGGCTACTGGATCTGCAGCCTACCCCCACTCTAGCTCCATTCTCCTCACGTAGGCCATGATCTGAGACAACGATAGAGCGAGGGGGAACGAGGAGCGAACTGGAGGGAACTGAAACAACGGGAATGGACCTAGAGCGGGGGAAGGCCGCAGCTACGGTGGCCATCACCGGTTTAACTCCACACTCACAACAATCATTTTATTCTGTTGAAAAATAAAATTTCGCGTGAATAATGTTCGTTCGTACCATATGCCTTTAAAATATTTACTGTGCAATCAAAATATTTAAATTGTGAATCAACTTGTTCTGACGACAGCAATCAAATAAACGTTTAATAATTCCGCCTTATTTTCGTGGTCTAGTTCGAGCAACAAGACGGCAGCGACCTTGAATTATTGCGAGACTTATGATCGACAACTTTCTCCTGAATAGTTAATGCCAATTTGAAGTCGGTACAAGCACGTCGCATAAATCTTTCATTCCCATGCGTCTCGCAAACTGTCAGAAGACTAATTCGTTCATACAATAATAATTTTCATAGTCGGTTAAATATTTACAGTACTCTGCGGCTTTGAGCTGTTCCGGATTCATCCGGTCTGTTTTCGATCGATTGAATTCTTGATTAGAGAAGCTTCACAGATGTGAGGAATAACAGGAACACGAAGAAACACGAAATGAAATACGAAGTGTACGAAATAAAAGAAAAAATTTGTACAAGTGGGACTTAGTGTTAAATTACATAGTAGAACTTGCCTTCGATATAAAAAACGGGAAACTGAATTCTTGTGAAAAAATAAATCGTCATTTACAATGAACAATAACATTTTTTGTTTGAAGTTTCGTTTTCAGAAAAATTAAAATTGAGGATTCGTCGGGTGATGATGCATAGTTATTTATTTTATTTTATTTATGTACATAAAATTACTCCATAGTAATATAATAGAACGCATTAATGACCTTGTTGTGCGTACGTTCTGTATGAATAAATAATTAGTCACAAAAATACCGTAATATGTATAATTTAAATTATCAGGTTATCTTACAAGTAATGCCGTACCCTATCTTATAAAACGTACTTCAAATAATTATCTAATATGGGTATCACAAATGCTACATCTACCCTACAGTTGCGAAACTATGCTAGACATCGACGCAAAAAGCAAAATCAGTTGTACTTTTCACCATCTAAATTCGCTCGTAGGTGTGCTTAATCCACGCGTTTGAGAAATTACACTGTCACGTCCCATTTGGTGATTTTCTCTCTCATTAGCCAATTACGTGCCAGTTAGTCACTATAGTCTAAAATACATTTTCACACTGGAGCGATTGGCCCGTTGTCTGGCACGGAAACGTCCGTCCGGGCTAATAATTTTCAAATTTCAGTTCGCGCTAGCATCGGGCGAAAAAAATCGTTTCACGCGACAGAAATTTTTATGAACTCGAAAGTTTCGAGATAAGTGGATACGCAACCACCGGATACCGAGCAATTCCGGTAATGGCACTGCAGTCCGGAATATAACATTCCGAACAAAAATTGAACTTTCAGGCTGTGAGCCAACAGTCCTCATCCGATAGTGTTTTATCCGTAACGAAGCTCTTCCTTGCAAGTCCTTGTATGATTTCATCAAAGCTCCCCTTCTCAGCAGAGCTTCTCCCCGAAAATTCTTTTACATTTTGCTGCCGTCGAAACGATTCGAAGCTGTCTGCTTATAATACGCAGAACAGTTGGCAATAGTCAATGAAAGAGTCTCTAGAGAGAATATTAATTTAGAACGAAGTTTTGTTTATGAAATGATTAAGAAATGTGGGTCTGTTTAACACGTTCCCTGCCACACTGGAAAACTCCGTAACTAGACAGACAAGTAAAAATGGTTATTTATTAATACAAGTGGTTGATTGTACAAACATTTACCTATATGATGTTACAATTTCCACTTCTACTGTCATTTTAACGTGAATGTTACTCAAAGTTTTATATCAGTCAGTAGTTGTGCGATCAAATTAAAATTGATGCGTGCATTGAAAACGGTACACGTGGCAGGGAACGTGTTAATAATGTTCTGTAATACAGTGGTAATTTTCTAAAATAAGCTTTTTTTATGACTGTCAAGAATCTGTCATTATTTTAAACTTAATACAATGGCGGCCAGTGAAGCTGCGGCCATCTCCCACTGTAGGTCCATTCCCCTCGTTTCAGTTCCCCCTCGGTCCCTCGTCGTCGCAGATCACAACTTATATGAGGGGAACGGACCTAGAGTGGGGGAAGGTCGCAGCTCCAGTGGCCATCACTAACTTAATAGGAAAATGAGATTTACCTTCATGTTCCTGTGGATAGCAATCTATAGAAATGTTTTAATGCGGTCATAAAATTTTGGTTCCATAAAAGCTGACTTATAAAACGTTATAGTACGTTGATATCTTTCTTTACGTGACCCCTTATGTTTACGAGTGTCTTGTATATATAGTTATGCAATTCGTGACTTGTCAACTAATTCATGTAAAGTACGATTCACAAGATTTTCATGATAGTTATCAATTTTTTGAAGCAACACTGAATGATGCCGATTTCACATAAAATTACCATTCTTTTTAACAATACAGTTTTAGTAAATTTACTAATATTATGTGTAATTAAAACTAATACATTCCTTTCTGAATGTAATAGATTAAAGATATTAATTTTACGTTTTCGTTTTAATTGTTGTATACTAAATATTTTTACTTCAGCTATAACCATTAAATTTTCATTGCTTGAAATATCTGAAAGTTCTCGATACTAGAATTTTATTTGCCTATATCGGTTTAGAGATACGTTTGAGACGCGCATATTCTCGAAATAACGATATTTGTAATATTCTGTGAATTAACGTTTTGTTTTATTGTACGGTTATTTAGTTTTTGAAGCACCTTTCAAACTTCGATTATTTCGAAACAACAGAATAATAATATTTGAAATATTCTTCTAAGTATTTGACCTACTATTTTATTTCGCGCTTATTTGAAGTAAAATTTGTATGCCAAGAATTTTTTACCGAGGAGTTATTGACGAATTTTTTAAATAAAAATTGGTTCCCTACGCAACTGGTTCTAAAAATTTTGAAGCGGTGGAGCTGCGCAGGGATTTCGGAAAAGAAAGGAAGGAGGAAAGAGGATAGAGCGTTTCGTCCGGGGCCTGCTAGTGGACTCGTCAGTAAGGCTACCTAGCAGGCCCGTGCCTTAAACGCGGGATAGTGAGGGTCAGGTCGTAGGAGTATATATACAAAGCGCAGGATGGTCGTGGACTTGCGGGAAAGTCTGTGCGCCGCTGAACCCTCTGCTGGCGAGGTCGGGAAGTGCCGCTACAATTTGTTTAAATAAAATAATTGAAGAGATCATTACATATTATACAGTATGTCTGTCGAAGTTCCTTGCAAAGTTTGCAAGCATATTCTACGAAAAAATTGTTCATCGAAATATTATTGTGAAAGTATAGTACACAGACAACGTATACAAGAAATACACCAAATTAATATTGACTATTTTATAGATTGAATTCCGGTAGGATTTAATAAAAATTCCACAAATTGCAATACCATTTCGGTCAATTTATTTCGCGTATATATTTTTCGAATACGTAATGTTTGCAAATATGTTTCAGAACACATGTGTATAATATTTTGGTCTTACTTTCAGTTGTTTAACACACTAGCAAAGATTATACAAAAATCTATTAAATGTTCGATATATTTGAAGTTAAAGCATAACAACGTATAAGCGGACACTTTAAAAGGGTACAATATTTACTGAAACTTATAATGACAAAACATTATTATATTACAGCTCATAAATAGTTGAAACAATCAAATTTAATATTACAGATACCCTGTACTAATAATTTTCAGTTTTTGTATAAACCATTGATCCTACACTAAAATTATGTATTTAAAATTATTTTTTTATAACAATAGGATCCTTTAGCCTCTACATTTCAAAGCCAATTTCATCCAAGCCGTGGTCTCTCTTTGTGACCATAAAAAGAATGAACTATACCCCAAAAATTAATTGTCAAAATAACTCAATCCATTCTGAAATACAAGAATCATTCGAATTCTACATAAATTGTAGCCTTACAACACTTCGAAAGCCGGTTGCAAATGATTCAAAACAAAGCAAAATCTGGTAACCATCTCTTAAAGTCATGATTTCATTATGAAACGAATCATACGAGAATAAGATTTCGTTGAATTTCATGCAAACTTCGTAATTCGTAGGCGACCGACGATCAGACTGATTTCGAACGAACAATATCTAAAAATTGGCTGAAAGATGCTGCGACATGGAGCAGAGCGCGGCGAAGAGGACGCGAAATATGTTAATCAGAAGCCGGCATGCAAATGAGGAATAAGATCATATCGGTGGCGGTTGCTTAAGGAACGACTTGTAATTGACCTCGAAAGCCAGGAGCATCCGTGAGAGATACTCATCGTAGCATCGATTATACATGTACGACACTTTGCATTATGAAGTGCAGGCCGTGACCGTATTCTTCTGCGCTTCTCTCTTTCTCCCTCTTTCGCTCCGGAATGCAGGGAGGAAGCTGAAGAGGCCGACGCGGAAGACAATCAAGCAGCTGCACGCTATAAAACCAACCGCTGTGGAAAGACAGTTTAAATTTAAGCGATTACTTTCGCGGATAAAGCCGGGAAAACTTCTCTGTCGCTGCCTCCTCTGCGCCACGGAACTTCTTATTCATGCCTAATCTCGATGTCTGTTGCTTTATTACTTTCATCCACATGCAGTGGATGGCTCTTCCGTTCAAACTCCATTAACTTTCATCGTCCTCATGATACCGGCGCATTCTTTCGACGAGAGAACACTTTCTTAGCCGTTCTGATACGTACGGATGTACAGGACGTTTCCGAAATGGTGGAACCGAAAAGGAGGTGATTCCTTACGCAAAAGTAAGTTGAAAATTTAGACATATTTTTGTATACGGGCTGAGTCACGTAACTTATCCACCCCGAATAACTTCTAAAGTATGTGTTCTACAAAAAATTATTTCGTGTGGAAATTGCACGGTATCGAAGGCAACATTTTTTTAAATAACCTACTTGTTTACGAGATATCAAGGTGAGCTTGATTTTTTTAAATGGCACGGGTATCTTTTTGTTTCAAAATTTACAACAGCGAATTTTCTATAAGAAAGTATTAAGCTTTGTTTGTCCTAAACCTAATAATTAGCGAAATATTTACAAAAACGATGTTCATGGTTTCACTGCTTACCTTAGTTACAAAAGGTGCTCAAAGTGACGCACGTTGACTTTCATAAACCTGTGCACTGCTACTTTTTTCGTGTTTATAAACGATATCAGTCAGGGTTGCCGTAATTTTAAATAATGCAGTGAGTTTCAATAATTTACTTATTTTAATTATTTACAAATTGCTGAAAATGTCGCCCTTGATATCGACAGATTCCAGCTAGGCGAATTAAAGAAGCGTTCGTGAAGCTAAGACAGTCATGGCCGCCGGAGCTACGGCTTTCCCCTACCCCAGGTCTCTTCCCCTCATATAGGCTGTGATCTGGAACGAAGATGGACCGAGGGGGAACGAGGAGCGAACTGGTGAGAACTGAAACGGGGGGGGGCCTAGAGTGGGGGAAAACCGCAGCTTCGGTGGCCATCAGTGAGTTAAACTGAAGTGAACGTTACAGGATTATTCTTATGAACAACACTTACTTTGACAGCCACTACAACGAAAGCACGCTCTCATTTCACTTGGGTTGGTTTCATAATGAATTACTTCAATTGCGATTCATAACAAGAAACAATCTATCATCGAGCTAGTGTCAGTAATAGAAAGGTTTCCCTTATGCTATCAATGTATGTATTTTATTACAACGAAAGCCATTTCGACGAGACACAAAATCTTATACAATATTCCCTACGACGAAAAATAATCTTTCATGACCATTTATCAACGTTTCCCTGCATTAACGTTGATGTACGTATTAAACATTTATGATCGATTACATCGTAACTTGGGGAAGACTGCAGTATGGACGATGTTTCAAACGTTGAATGAATTCTTGCCTAACAGAAATTAGATTTTTCCTTGAAATTATTCGAATAAATACAGAAAACATTGAACCAACAAGACTGCGAATATCCATTTCCTCTAACATAAATGTAATTGATGATTTTGATTGTGACTCATTTAATGCTTCTTTGAACCTAATTACATGCCTTGCCATCTGCGCATTTGTTAATTAATCCCCGGAATGTCCGAAATCGTAACTAGTTTCCCGCTCATTGAAATCCTCGTAATGAGATTACGAATTGGCGCGCATCGTTTCTAAACGAATGAAGAATTAACATTTTTGACCTACTATTACTTTGTTAGATTTATCCTGTCAGCGTGTAAAATGTATTTACCGTCACTTGTAATTACTAAGAATTAGTTACAAAAATTGTACAAGCAGATTACTAGTTAGAGATTTATGAAATTTTCTTACAACGTTCATGTTCGATTGCAATACCTTTTAATAAAATCCTTTACTGCAGAGTTCCTTTCGATTACAGATAACTATTCTCTCACGATTCTTCAAATATTTTATTTAATACTATATCAGAAAACATAATTGAATGAATGAAGATAAAAAACAAACTAACACTGTATTTTGCAAATTAATTATAGAGGATGCTTTAGAACCATAGGTCGAAAATTAACTAATTAAGAGAACTCGCAGAAGTTGACCAAAAGATGTTAATAAATATATGTCCGCATATACTATAGATAATTGCATTATAGTGAAAGAGTACCGTTCTTTTGAAGTGTACAATGATTTACAGGTGAATATTTTTACAAATATACATTTTCACGCTTCAAATTAGTATACATACAAGTCATTGTAATTTGTTAATGCTCTAAACAATTAAGATATTAACGAGTTTACGACGCGTAATCGCGTAATGATATAAAAAACGCAACAATACAAAATAAAAGAGTTGAACATTTCGAAAACAATTATTTTGCAGATTTACATGTATTAAAACTTTTTACTTTTTCTGCGAACATTATCAGCCAGTGAAGTTTTGATAGATCTAAAGCATCTTGCCTCGCTTTTAATTGATTCATAAGGGTACGAGAAAGCTTTCAGCACAGAAGTATAATCGAACGATGCCAAAAGCCATCGCTAAGAAAACCATAGGGGGAGAAAGAATAAGACGACTTTTCCTTGCCCTTGCCTCTCCTTTGTCTCTGAATATCCTGCATTCAGAACTGAACCGCCCCTTTAGAATCGCATTATGATTTAGTAGCGCACCAGCCAATGCTTGCGTTCGATAGAATCCAACCCCTCTTTCCATTAACTGCCCTTTCATCGGCATTGTAAGAAAGAAAATGCAATATGCCTGTCTGCGTTCAAGGAAAAGTCCTCTTAAGTATACGGCACCTTTATAAGATCGATTAGGGACTTGAAAGGGAATCAGAAAATCGAAAATACATGCGGAAATGCATCTATGAAAAAAGTAAGAAAACTGTAACATAATTGAAGGCAGAATAATGAACAGCTGAAATAATTCATTGTCCATGCCACTCAAAATCTTTGCTGTTGAGTGAACAAAAGTTTAGATGTTAACCAGAGTTGCAAATATTTTAAAAGTGACATAAAGTTGTTATGTTTGATAGATTTTGTTACGTAGTTGAATTTTTGTACATCAAAACCTGTCAGATGTATGAAATGTGAAGTCAATTTGGCAATGTTACAACTGAAGGCAGGAATTATTTAAAAAATTTGAAACAGACTGAAATATCGGAATATTCGATAACTCTTACTTCTGATGATCGTGAATAACCTTAAATATTAAATACATTACAGGCATTACTTATGAATTTATGAAGTACACATTATTTAAATCGATACAAATATTGATTAGTTAATCCTTACAGAAAATCAATTTTATTGAGGACTAGCATGCCCTGGACACGGCAGCGCCTGGGACTTTTCTGCAAATAGAATTCAGAATATTGTTTTCTTTTCCTTATACTTTTGAGATTTTTACGAACATACAAACAAACTCTGTCTCTTTATTATGATAGTAAGATAAGATAATAATAAATATCCGAAATGTCAAATATAAAATAAACTTCTCCACAATAAGGAACAACATTTTTAGAAACGTTAAAATTCAAAACCTTATATATATCTAAATAGCACAATATTATATTATACACTTTAAATTATCCACATACCCCAATTTTTTAAATATCTTATTCTACTCTACTCCCAAGTGCTTGGAACAACTAATCAATGAATTAACCTTATCCTATATTCCCACCTCTGTTCAAATTAGTTCATATTTTAAAAAAATCTGATAAACGCAGAAGCTGTTGAACGAAACCTCGCACGATGTCCATGTCTAAAGAAGGTCGACACTAGGACAGCGATATTTAAATTCGAAAGAAAGTTTCCACGGTAATGAATCAAAAAGTTTGAACCTCTAGGGATCCTCGGTGAATATCTCAATGAGCAATCAGTCCGTATAAACATTATTCAAATGCTCTGTTGGTTCAAATCGGTGATGCAAGAACACAAGATATTCCGGATGAACGAACGAAACTCTTCCTCGAAACTTGCAGAACTTATACCAACAGGATATGCACGTATGTAAGAAGAAACGAATGTACAGGGTGAGTTGGAACTATTAACACCTTCGATATCATCGAAACTGTGTAAGCAAGAAAAGAAATTGCCCAACAAAAGTATGACGACTGAGAAGGGAGCACTGTATGATGGCAGCCAGTTCTTTGCACACGGAATAACTTCCAAAATATCAAAGTTATAACGCAACCTAAGGTTTGTTTTTGCGATGGAAACCTACTATGTTGAATTTTTACAAATCTGTAGGCAATAGTAATCCTTTCAACTAATTGTCTATTAATTGATAAACGTATAAGATCCATGACTTTGTCTTTAAATCCCCCTTTTCCTTCTCTAATAAACATTTCCTTAACAGTTCCTTTCCCGTTCCCTTTTTTATCTCCTCCTCGTACCTAATTGCTCTTTGTCCTGTTCTAATTCACACCTTCTTCTTCATTGTCTCCACTAAAACTATATAACTAGGTTGGCAGCATATAACCTATTTTGTAACCGACAGGCAGAAATGAATAAAAATATATATACATACATGTGTGATCCAGTGATCTAGAGGCCCAAAGAACTGTTCCTCCTCGACCAATCTATGTTTTGGAGTATTGCATCAGGCCCTCTATCGCATTGTAAGAATAGAATTGTTACCATTTCTTTCACATTTCATATTTCTGTTATACCTTTTTTGTGAAATATTTATAAGCCTGGGTGTATACGATATTTTCGTCTCTTTTTAGCCATAGAATTTCATTGGCAAAGTTTTTATAAAAATCTGTCAGTCACTCTGTACGATACCGTCCAATTGACAGGCTTGGGAACTATTTTATCTTGGAATACGATACAAATTCCAAACATGCATTGTATCTTTGTGTACATTCTTTCAGCTGCATCTAGTTGTTAGGTGAAAAGTGTATACTTCAATGCATGTTATATTTCCCAATGAATAAGATCTATTTTAAACAAAAGTGTAATGCATCCCATCCTGTTACTATTTAACATTTACACCTACCTATGAATAAAAAAGTAGGTGTGACATAAAATCATGACAATCTTATGGCTAAAAAACAATTAGATAAATTCTGCATTTGAAAACACGTAAAACGTGTTTACATTCAAAATTATTTTTCATTATACACTTTGATTAAATTCTAAATGGCATTCTGCATCCAGAATACTTATTTAGTCTCAATATTCTAATATCAAATTTAACTGCTATACATGCAGTCACCTACTTTCTTCAGAAACGACTTTATTAACGTTAGGAAAGTACGGTTACAATTTTCCCAATTATATTTCTTTAATATGTGCTCACAGCAACTGAACAAAAAATTGAAAAGAATTAAGCATTATATCTTTGTCTACAATATTTCAATCTGAAAAAAATTGCTACGCACACACCTACGTCAGTACCCTCAACGACGTTAGAGACCTATCCACGAGGTTTCGTACAGGGTGTACCGAAACTTCGAATCGATACCGTAAACGCTCGAGAAGCTAATGGCAAGCAGGTTATAAGCATCGTCACGATTTCCGTTGGACATATTCAAGATTACCCTTTCACCTTCCCGTTTGACGCTCTCGGATGATCCGGGGAACGTTATCACGCAATCCTATCGTCGCATAAAGCGTTTATATATCGCAGTTGCGTTATGCGATCGATCAAACGCGACACTATGCCCCTGGAAACTGCATCTTGAAAACGACTCTGCCTTTTCACACTGCCAACTATTTCATATCCGCGTTGATATCGCTCGAACACTCGCGACTTCATTCCCGCCACCCCTTTCTACGCTTTATTCGCGCGATGTTTTCATCTCGTCGGGGGTGGGTGCACGTGTTTCCGGCTTCTTCTATCGGCGCCCCCAGCCGTGCATCCTCCCGTTTCCGGCTGTTCGTAGATCAACGAGCTTCTGGTTCCTCGGCTACCCACGGTACAACACGTCGCGTGTATCGCGGCCCGATCTAACTCACCTCAAAACTACCCTTTCGAGAACGTATCTACCTAGACACCGCTGCGAACCTCATGGTCTACTCGGCGGTCAGCTTGATTTATACCGGATGCACGGGTGTGTGTTAAGTTCCTGTGAAATAGTCTTGCACGGTGGATAGGTGTTTCGAAAAATGAGAAACAGACATGATGGTCTGGAGTCGAGGTCACGACCTGACACATCAAGTGTTAAATAAATAAAGGCAGTTATTGCTCTTCATACGCAACACTGTATTTTTGTGGCTACCTTGCATTACGATTCATTTTCGAGTAGATGTGACTATTCAGAGCGTCTCGTTTTAAGGTAACTCTGACATTGAGAGAGCAATTGCTCTCAACATACAAAGAAATTCTGTTTCTTTATTATAATAGTAAGATAAGATTTATGACTAAAACATGAAAGTATTTAATTGTGTCTGCCATGAATAATTATTAATTTCATCGAAATTTTGAATAGAATTAATGTTGTAATAAGAATGGAAGGTCCAGATTGTGCAATTGAATAGTTCTGTAATTATTTCCCTTGTCATTTGTGTTTGAAATGTAATATTACAGTATGTCCGACCACGTATGGAAGTTTTCACTGTGACAATCAACGTGTTAAATGTCTCATCCTGTACTCTTAACACTTTGGCCGCCACAGTGAAAACTCCCATATCTGGTCAGACATACCATAATAGTCTATTTGAGACACAAATCAAGAAAAAAAAATATATGTAAGTATCCAATTGCACAGTCTTGACTTTCTATTCTTATTACAATATTAATTCCATTCAAAATTTTATTGAAATCAGTAATTATTTAATTAAATAAAATTTAATGCGAAAGTCACTGATGATCCGCACGGCAGTCGAGGTGTTAAGGAGCCCTTCATCTAAGAAAATGATGAATATGGTCGTATTCGATTATTTACAGTATGTGGCACCTTCAGCAGTTGAGAATGAACCCCTGAAAGGATTCTTGAAATTCGAAAAATGGGCGTCTCGATAAGCATTTAACCAAACAAAATCCTGCACACAGAAAACCACTTTTTTTCTGCAAGGATTACAGACGGTACACTTGACACAAAAAGGACACTGTATTTTGCCCTCCAAAAAATTGGACGCACAGTTCAAAGTACGAGTAATGAACGTTGCAAATTTCAGTTTAATAGCTTTGGCCATTTTCATGCAACAAATTCCCAACAGACATTTTTTGGTATTCCAACAGTAACAGTGTCACACAAATAAATATGTTAATTCTCGTAATAAAGAAAATATTTCAAATAAATGTTGCTTGGTTTCACGGGAGAAAGTATGTAGTGTAATTGTTTTCATCGTATGTCTGAAGGCCAAGGTTATTACAAGGTGATCAGCATTTTTATAAATGGAATAATATATGTGTACATTTTTGCTATATTACAATAGGATGTCCTAAGGCAAAAACAACGATCTAAATACAAGGTCATTTGACGTAATACAAGGTCAGTTACAAAGAAAAATGTATGATACGATTTTGTTTATAAAGGATCGCTGCTGGTACCAAGTTTTTGACGCAAATGCAACTTATGCACCGAATAACAATTTATTATTAATGCTACTAGAACGTTAATGACATTTTCTTCAAGTGTATGAACTGCCATAAATACGTGAATATACTTCGAAAATCCCTTGGTAATCACAAACCTACTTTATAAAAAAGGTTGATTCGTTAGCATTTCTAGAAGAATAACTACATTAGGAGCAATTATACGTACTGAAGACACCAAATACGATATCAATTTCTCCATGGTAAGCAACAATATTCTTACAAACATTAAACTGCGAGACCTCGAGTATCTGAAAACAGCAAAGAAGTGCATTGTACCGCTCTCAAATTGAAGGGCTCATTTACAGTGCAAACATGTCCGTGAGCTGCGTTCGCGTGCGTTTAAAACAGACCTTCCAGTGGCTGGCATTATTCAGACTCCACGGATTACTCTGAATTGTGTTAAAGTGCAGCTAAAAGTGGAGTAAAGCACGATGCAGATGGCATACGCGAGCTCGTTGTCTTTCGTTTAACAGCCACCTGCCAAACGGGTTAGCTGCTCTTCAAAAATCACCTCGCGGAAATACAAAACACAGTCAGTTGCACGCTTATTGAATCACGCGATTATATTATTCATTTTATTCGAAATTTTGGAAACGCTGCTCCCAAAGGCACCATGCCGCCACGTTCCAACTCAAGAAACCATAATAAAATTCTCCTTCTTCTGTTCCGGCACGAATTATTCTCCGTTTTCGCCTCGTCGTGAAATATTTTTGGAACGAAGCAAGTAAAGCAATACACACTATGTGTGCGAAATGTATTGTAATTTATTTTTTAATTCGTTGACATAATTACTGAATTAAATGCTGTCGATAGTAATACATATTTTCTAACAATCGACGATATTTGATTTATGATAGCAGCTTTATAATTCTCTCAATCCTTTTATTTACAAAATAGATTGATAATTTCTTTTGGCCTAATAATAATATATCGAATAACTTTTTAAAAACGAGTCAAATGGAATACTTCTCTAATAGTTATTATTTTTGGTTATATAAAAAGTTCATTTTAATCCCGACAGTACATGGCTATCTAGAAGCGAGATTAAACTAATAACCTTATCTACACAGTCAAAGAAACACAAAATTCTGCTAAAATATCGGATGAAATTTTTAACTCAACTTATCAATTAATTAAATATTTATAGAATATAATGGCAGACTAAATGTTCAGAATTGTTTAATTTTATAAGAACGAATAAATGAATGGGTTGCAGTACGTATAGCACTGTAAAATGGCGGTACAGAGTATTAAATTGAGCGCATAGGAAAAAAAGTTGAGATTAATACATAGTATGCAAGTGCGACGCGTCGATCTGTTCATGAATTTGTTATTACTGCGTCGTGTAACTAGTTTAGCGTGCATTGTGATTCTGCTAACATAACCAATTATCGAGTGTTGCAATTATACTCAATCGATAATTTCAAACAGCCACGGTTCGGTAGCTCTTTCCGGAACATGAAGCTTCCAACTCGACCGGAAGTCTTGTCGGTTCTAGAAGTTGACCTCTCGCTTTCGACCCGTCATGTCGGCGGCAAATTTTACACCTGACATAATTACAACAAATTTAAACGCACGTGACTCGCACGTTTCGCAGTAAAATAACATCTTCCGACGCATCTAATTTAATTACACTCGAAATGTGTTATTTCGTCTAGAAATTATTCTCTGTTCATGTAATACATTAATAATTAATTACTGTTACTGTAAAATACATACTTCGTTGATATGACCCTCAAAGATACCAGAGGATGACATAATAGATGCACTTTCTTTAAATTATTTGGTAGAAGGAAGGATAATTAATATTTAATGAAAATTTAATTAGATTTTCTTTTATTAAAAAAAACACGTCAATTATCATATAACAAATCCGCATTGAATTTTTCCTTATTGACGAAGATCGTTTGCAAGGTATTTCAAAAATGAATTTAATATCAATTTTAGCGTGGCAAATTTTACCAAAGTGTATCGATTTTAATTATACATCAAATATTTCGTCGAACGCGTAAAATGTAATGGCTAATAATATTGTTGCAAATTTTTAAAGGGTCAAACATCAAGAGACGTTGGAAACTGCTTCAGTCTAGCAGGGCACTACTAAATAGGGCACTACTAACCTTACAGATTGTGCTCCTCCATCTAATTTCACGGTTTACTTAACCTTTTATATTTATGCAAACTGAAAGAAATCCCATTCTACTCCCTCTTTCTACGCATGTTGGTCTTTTCCCTCAAAAATATTAACACTTATTTTTCTTTCCGCTCTGTGAAACACTAGTTTCTGATTTAACCATTTTCCTATTACCATTGATATTGTATACGAAAAAAACTGCACACTTATTATTTTTAAGCATTACGAAAATTAAGCGTAAAAATATTCTAAGACATCAGTAAACAATAATAAAAAAATATTGATATATTAAAAAGCAGACTGTCTTTCACAGATAATAACTTGTTAGTTTTGCAATACAGCTGTACACAATTTTTTACTTAATTGCAATATTAATAATCCAGTCGCCCTACAAATATTTTCTATAATATTTTACGATATCGTAATGATAGAAGCAATGAATTATTTATTTAAGAGCAATTCATGATTCCTGTAAATTATAAATATATTTTAATTTCTTGGTCGAGGGGATAATAATATTCAATTTGTAATTAATAAATCGAGTGCATCTCGAGGAGAATGTAGAGCATCGATCGCGAGACTTCAGTCAAATTTGACATTGAAATCTCGCGAATAAATTACACATTCCAATTACAGCATACATCAATACAATGAAATGAGACGTAACAATCGCCAGATACCGGCTAACCAACATCGACAAAGCTTTGTATATTCCGAATTGCAGGCGACTCATGAAATTTCTCTCAGCAAATAACATTTCCATACGGGCGACGAAAATATAACCGTCATGCATCTTTCTTTCTTTCCTTTTTTTACCCCGTTTTCACACCGCGGCAAATGTAGTGTTTACTTTCCAAACAGAGATTCGTCAAACGCGCACGAAGTTAAAAACACCGGCTCCAAAACAAAGCTGTACACAGGTCTTTTGAATTCAATCGTGAATCTGCGGGAACGTTTCCATGTTCTTTCGGAAAGAGCAGGCTAAAATATAGACCAGAGATAAATGCAGGGAAAGAGAATGGAAACAGATGTCGCCTGTTCGAAGCGAAGTTTCGCGATGTGATTTAACCTTTCGCCGTCTTTAATTATTTTTTAAGTGTACGGCAGGCCCGAATTAAATTAGACAAAGAAAATTACGAACGTTAAGGTTTATTATTTTTAACCCTCACCCCGTAAACGTGGTTCAGTTTTGTCGGGGATAATTCCAAGTGTTGATAAAATATATTTAAATAAATTATTTTTCAAATCTATTATTATAATCATTATTTGGAATGTTTAAAGAAGTTATCTGAATTTTTTCAGAATTTTTTGAGACTCTTACCCATTAAATGAAGTGTCGGACATAAACGACCCACGTTCACGGTTTAAAGGTACCAAAATACGTCTACGAAAAAAGGGATAAAAAACCTTTTAAAAAAAGTCTTCTAATGTTTTCATTTTTATTAGAGCATTATCGAAAATGTATAAAAGGTTCTGGATATTCATGAGGTACAACAATGTATCACAAGAATTTTTAAATATTCATTTCTCTCGCACCAGTTGAAAAAGATTCGACTGAAGGCATCGACGAAAGACACATGTAAATTAATTTATAAAATATTTGTATAATACCTGTTTAAATACAATTGTAGCTAATTAGTAAATTTATCAGTGTATTAAGATGTATGTATACATGTACATACAGTTATTAATTAATTATTCGTCAAGCTCGTACTCTTTTGAGAAAACTGTTAGTATATTTGTACCACCATTTTTTATTCTAGATTACAGCCCATATTTCACTATTTTAATCCCTTACACTTGAAATCTTTTACATGTAATATACATAGCATGATATAACGTGCCCTATTACCTTGTCCAAATACTTTCGTGAGTTACCTGAGGTCATTTTCGTGAGAGTAAATACTTCGTCCTAAACTGCTCCAGTACCTGTATATTGCAATTTGAACTCACTAAGTTTTCGGTTCAAAAGACATGCCACCGTCAAGTCGAGGATAAGTCCAACGTTAACGCTGCTATTGGCAAGTGCAGAACTTTGCGAAACAGGAATGCAACATAACCAACGAAATTGCTTTAATCTCTCCTCCTTTCTTTCCGTCGAGGGAAGCTTGTGTACCGCGATGAAACGGCCAACTTTTAGTCCCCTATATGAGCTACTGAGTACGCACATTTACTCTGGATAAAAGATTTTTAAGGCAGAGCGTTGAAAGATAAAGCGGCGCTACAGGTTCAAAGGAAGACCGCGTACGAAACGAAAGGACGATAGCTTACGAAGCAAAATAGAGCAGCTATGAACCTGCTAGGACAGGTGGCATGAATTCTGATGAAAAACCATTTTCTGAAACGTCATACTTTTAAAATAATAAAATGTATTAGATCGGAGATGGCCATTTGGAGCAAGGCCTAGCTCCGCTTACCCCCACTCTGCGTTCATTCCCCTCCGTAGGTTGTGGTCCAGGTACGTCGCGTGATTTTTTGATCAAAGAATTATTTCTGTTGCTGGAGGACATTCCTTTAACAATGCATAAAAAAATATGGTTCATGTACATATAATGGTACCACAACTCATTTTAGTCATTCAACCTGTAATCTGCATAATAAAAAGTATAAAGAGGCGTCGTCAAGAACGTCGGCAATTGTCAGTAGATACGATTTTCCAAAAAACAATCACGTAATCAGAATAATTATTTTTGATATGTGACATCAGTTTTATTCAGAGAGTACATCTCTACTTTGATACATAGTACACCATTTGTCATATAGAAACTCAACGGGCATCATATACACTCACTTATTCGGATTTGTTTGATAATTAAACAATTAATTACAATACTATTTATTTTTCAGAAGATTAGTAATGTGTAATTCAAATTCAGTTATAGCAATGCGCAATGCATGTGATAGGTTGATATCATTTAATCAAGTGCGCTTGCTAGTTATCCGGATCTTCTTAAAAATAAATAATACTCTAATTAACTTTTGAATTATCAAGTATCTACACATGATGTATATGATGTCCACTGAGTTCGTGTATGAGGAATGGTGTATATCAGAGTAGGGATATAATCTCTGGATAAATTCGACGCCGTACACAGGCCACGACCTACGCGAGGGCAGTGGACGTAGAGTGGGGGTAGGTCGCAGCCAGGCCTCGTTCCGAATGGCCATCTCTGTATTAGATCGAAGAACGAGTTTATTACTGATAGAAACAGCTAGGTATAGAGCGTGTCCAGCAGGATTTGTAGAGATATAGTGAAATTGTAAATTAGGTGAACTGACAAACTGAAACGTGATACGATTATTGGCATCGTTACAAAAAAAAACGTTCAGGATCGTCTATGACAATTTATTTGAAGGGTTCTAGTGGTGCCACGAGGGTTAGCTCTTACTCCGTAAACGTATTTTTGGCACCTTTAACCCGTCAACGGGGGTCATTTATAGCCGATGCGTCTTTCAATGGGTAAAAGCCTTAAAAAAAGTCTAAAAAAATGCATGTAGCTTCTCAGACACTCTATATAAAGATTGTAATCATAGATTTTAGAAATAATTTGTTTAAATGTATTGGCTAGAACGCCTGATGAGGGAATGCAGGGAGGTGGAGACAAGAGAAGTGGGAGTAGGAAAAGCTGTAAACAGCAGAAGGAATACGAGAACGGAAGGGTGGTTGAAAAAGAAAAAAAGGGAAAGGAAAGAAGTTAGGTAAGATGTCCTGCAAACCAAGTCCATTTCATAGCCGGTGAGGCCGATATAAACAAATAAATTATATTTTGACGAGATGTTGAAATAAAGACTTGACTTTCTAAGTATTGAAAATTATTGTTTTATTTTAAGTAAAATTTTAAAGACTCCGTCATACATCATCTTCTTTTACTACGAATCATTAAGTAGTAAAAAATAGCTTGTTCCGTTCATTCCATAATAAATAAATGACTCGTTTGAAAGTGGATTTAGGATCGGTCGCGAGCTCGCGAAGTAATCCATCGAGTTTCGAGATGTAAGCAAATGTCTCAGAGTAACGAGTAGCCTACATAATCGGCTGGAAGTTCATGCTTTACAGGCGAAGTCTTAACCAAGTAAATTGGGACGGTAGTATCCATCCTGGAACTTGGAAACTTACCATTACAAACTTCCCCGGAACTCCGAATCATCCGAAATACACGGTATCCGCGATAACAATAAGACTAAATTGGATCACTTATTGAATTCACATATTACATGAAACAATTACTAATTTCCTAATCTGAACAGTAAAAATAAAATTCATAGTTTTCTAAAATTTTTCAAAGATACTAAAGTTTTTAAAATTTTATAGCCATGCTTCATTAACATTTTCCTAACTTCATATTCCTAATTCCTACCCCTATATATAATATACTAGTACCCTATAGTAGTACCCCAATTCTATACTATAGTTGATGCAATGTTAATTAACTCACAAAAAATTATGTATTTTCATTAAAAAGAAGCGAAATCAACAAACGTATTTTTGTAGGTGTCATGAATAATTACTATTAAAATTATATTTAAGCAAATTTTGTCTTGCATT
Source organism: Macropis europaea (assembly GCA_916610135.2). Lineage (NCBI taxonomy): Eukaryota > Metazoa > Arthropoda > Insecta > Hymenoptera > Melittidae > Macropis > Macropis europaea. The sequence continues at coordinate 22,054,174 of OU744344.1, forward strand.
AGCTGCTTTTATGCACTCTCGTCATTTGTTCATTAAAATTTGAAACGCTCTAAGTAGAAGCAGATATTGACAAGCACGAAACTTAACCATAAGTAACTTCATTACCGTATGCCCGATTAGGCTGCGCTTTAAACCGGGTACTCTTTGATCGAGAGTGAACATATCCCCTGTAGTAATAGCACACTACTGGGGTAGCCAAAGTTGTAAAGCTAATGTAAGGGTAACGATGTCAAGAGAAAACTAATTAATTAATATTAATAAAATAAAATCAGCAACATAAAAAGATTCACAACCATGACAACTGGAATGATGACAGTTTGTACTATCGCGTAAAGCATACTCATTTATTTATTTATTTTACACGGGGTTCTTCTTATACACAAATGTGTTACGTCGCTGAGCACAGATATGGAAACTAGAACAGTCGATTACATATTAACAAAAAAAATGAAAATTTTAATTAATTGTAATAAGTTTCTATACATGTTTGTTTTATCACAACACACATTACCCAAATTGGGCAGAATTTTTAGGGTGCATAAAACCTGGGTTTGAAACAAGACAAGTTTTTGATTATTCCAGAGAGACAACATACAGATTAAATTTGTTGTATCATAAACAATATTCTCCAGTGTGAACGTTAATGAAACAATTCACTAACACTGAGTGTACAAGAATTTGGAGTACGAGAAGAAGGATGTTTATTCTACTGTAAATACATAATGCTAATATTTACCAGCATAACTGCCATCCTAAAAACTCACAATCGGTTAACCGGTCGTAAGGAAGCAGATTAACTTTCAGTACATTAATGGTTCAGAGAGAAAATCGACAAGGGGTGGGTCTCTATCTGGCTCTCGTAATTAAGGCTGCGATATGTAGGTCGTCGAGTAGTCTAACGCCATCCAAGTGCTCATGTATCTTCGCTTTGGTACATAGAGTCACCATCTTCAAACGAACACGTGTCTATAAATACATATCACGTATACGTATATGTACATGTATTAACGTCCCTTTAAATGCAAATCTCATTACCTTAGAGTTTCACGTTTCTGGGCTGCTCGACACCGAAGAATCTTACGCTGTATAAATATTAACACTTGTTTCTCTTTAATACTGTTCCTTTGGTAAACCTTTGAATATCATCCCACGGAAGTGGGTTACTTAACATAATGAAGTCATGATGAATTAAAAAAAGAATGTAGAATATGTGCCGATAAGCCTTTTTTTCTTTAATATGAAACTATTAAGAAAGTTTAAGTTCCCGTGTGAGAGTGTCACAAGCGCGTCCCACATTCACGAGAATGTACGGCACGCGTGTACGTGCGTGTACATTCACGTGGAAGTACAAATACGTGCATGTACGTGTACCTTCATGTTCGTACATATAAATGTAGTCAAGTTGGCCCTCGAGAGTTCATTACAAGCGCCAACTAACCAACCCTCCTCTTAACTCAGCGACTCACTTCACCACCGCCAGCTGGCTACTACTTCGCGGTTTTCCCTTGGATTACTGCATAAGAAAAATTATTTTATTTCCCACCGTGCTGCGAAATAATCGTAAACGGATATGTTATTAATGGACCGCGGGTGTTCGTGCGATTTAAGATACCCAAATATCTGAAAATGTGAACAAATAAAAAGTACATCGTTTTAAACATTTACGGAACAACATACAGTTTTGACAAAGTTTCTATGACTGCGATAACATAAAAAATATTGAACTATGAAAATGTGTGTTTGTGTGAACATCTGTAATCTAACTAATTAAGAATAAATTGATTGAAAAATTTGTGAGATCGTAGTATTTAGCAAACTGAGTAGAAAATGCTTGGCAAGACAGGTTCGTAGTTCGCTGTTTCAATGTAGACAATTTCTAAAGTAGATTGTACAGGGTGTGTTCTAATTAAACCGCCAAACAGAAACGAGTAAGAAATATTAAATAAAGTTACAAGAAAAATATTAATCACAGATTAACAGGGCACAACATGAAAATGTTTCAACAAAATTTATCTGACTTTTCTGTGAGTCTAGATCTCTAATAGTGTTAGTATGTGCGTTAGTCAAAATCAAACCAAATTTCGAAATAAAATAACAGTAAGTCATTAACAAATTCTTTTTAATTTCTTCACGCTATGCCACTAACTTATTTTTCTCTTTTTCATTCAAAATTCGTATAACATTTTTTACTCACTTTTATTCATAGAATAGTTCGATCGTTTAATTGAGAAACACTCTGTACTGTGAAGTTAAAATTTCGTACCTTCAGAATTTTTCGCGTCTATATCAAAGTTAATGCATCTTAAGAACTTCTTGCCTCTTATCGATTAGAAGCAGCACAATGCATCATTCTTCCCCGCTGGCTACATAAAAGATGGCGCTGAAGATTCTATCAGGAGATTTTTGAAAATAATTTAGTCGTCAATATGTTAATGCAAAATACATAGTTTGAACTAGCATATTAGCCACGTAACGGTTGGATGAAGCATGGAATATCAGGCAATGTCATTATTCAAGTTGAGCCATAGAACCTTTTGACGTACATTGTTAGTGGGAATATTGGGTAGACCCTGTCTCTCATTATCAAGCAAGATAATTGTGCTCGTTTCATCAGATTGAGCCCGATACTTGCTCTATTCACCGGCCCGATACGTTCATCCAATTAGGGTTAACCAATGCGTCATTCTTTGATTAAATTAATTAACGATAGCCCCCTTGTAACTGAATGGCTCATCGGTTACTTAACATCCGATGTAAACTGACAAATTCGTAATAGTTACTTAATCGAGGTTAACGGATGAGAACACGATTTGCTCGATCATAACTAACAGGAGAACATATTCTCCACTATTTTATAATTAATACAGGTGCAATTTTAAGAATTTCTTTTATTTTTAGCATGTTGAATAGCGACTAAATTGTAGACCGATAAATTTGTTTGAGAAGCACTTTTATGAAGAATCTTTTAAATTGAATTTGATTGATATTTTTCTTAATTAAAGCTTAGAAACAAGAGGAACAAAAATATTTTCTTTATTAATTTTTTCTAAATATTCTTTTAACGTATACACAGTGATTTGCGAAACTGATCAACTATAACTGACTGACTATAAAACTTATCGGTGTATTTGAAATGCGGCATGTTACACATAATGTGAGCATGGTTCAGATAACAGTACTCCGAAAAAATGTAAAATAAAAGATGTCTGAAATAACTCATTCATTTGATCAATTTCATGTGTCACTGTAAATATATAGTACAACTAGCATGCTCTGAACGCGGCTTCGCCCGCGATTTTTCTGCATATAAAATTCCGAATATTATGTTTTTTTCCTTATTTCATATTTCGCGATAAAATTTAGCCTATGACACTCCAAAAAATGTAAAGAAAATATTGTAAAAATTTCGTTTACAATCGGTTTAGTAGTTTTTCAGATTTTGGCGAATATACAAACAAACTGTATCGCTTTATTATAAGAGTAAAATTATGAGTCAGTAAACGTTCGGAGCAAAGGACTAATAGAAACTACAGCTACCAGCTTCCTATAGCAATTAATTATAATTACGTGGGAGAGTTGAAAACCCCTATTTCTGGCGTACAGAATTTCATTTTAGGACCATTAAAGGGTTGTATGGAAACTGAGCGAGCACTGTCGTTTTTGTTGCCATATTGCAGCAGAAAACTTTTTCCATTAATATTTCGCAAACCCCCCTATATGGTACTTTAAACCGATAAATCGACCCTCGCATACGAATTTAGGGGATGTCCTCGCAATAAATGGGAGTGTAAAGGCGAATACAATTGATCTTTGAGAGTGTACCGCATGATTGCATCACTGTATTCTGTGGACCATCGAAAGGGTTGCAATAACGATGAATTATTAGGGTAATTCAAGTTGCGCTATCGGCGGCATAGTAATGTTCTGAGTACAAAAAAGTTGTTTGGGGATACTTTTTTATCAAGTCGTCTGATCAACGGCGTAACAAATGGTGAGTAGATGATATCAGAGACATATGGCTTGAATTAAAGAAGTAATTTATCGTTCATGCTTAGGTTAAATGTAGTCCATTTCATATTAATCAGATTACCACATAATCCTACTGCATTGAAAGTTACACTCCTTTTCTATCTTATAAGTCAACCATGATACGTGGGAACACGCCGTATTATCATTTATATTTATAAGATTATATTGAAAATTTCATGCACAGTTTCGTGAATTATATTACACATTAGGTTTACTTTGCACAGAAGTGAATAGTGAAGTCTCAGTTAATAAAATCGGTTCTCTAGATCTACTTGTACAAGGTATTTACAATCAAAAAAGTAACAAATTATAAATACGCGACGAAGGCTAATAATTAGACTTTACTGCAAATATACATTTTTAAGTATTACTATTTCTATTTTCTTATAGAAAAGGTATGGTTTATTCAATATATTTTAAACTGCATAATTATTTGCAGTCTACTAATAATTTCAATACTGATTCGCAAATAATATTAAGCTTAGGGTAGTATTATTCAGGACTGCATCTCTTGTTAGTCATTGACAGATGCGCATGTTAATACAAATATACATTCCTAGAGTTCCATATTTTTTACATTAATGCAGTTATAGAAAACAAACTTTGACAGTATTGTATTTTATTCTGTAATTATTTTTAAAAATATATCTTTCATTTTTTCCCAGTTTCAAACATGCCCTTTCCAAATATTTCAGTATGTCGAATTGCATAAACAACCGCTGTCTAGCCATTGAAAATTACCGTGCGAAATTATGGATACTCCTCAGAGAATACCTACTCAAAGTAATAGGTACTTTGTGGTGATTCGATTTAACTTCGTCGTAGAAGAAACGACGTTAATGAGAGCGAAATGCAGATACAGCGTATAATCAAGCGATGCCGTGTCTTAGGCGATCCATGCACTGAGGATCTTTATGCAATTTAACATATCGAAGTTAAACATTTCAACCGCAAAATGCAGTTCTGCTCTAATTGCGTTTCATCAGCTAAATGGAAATCAAAAATATTTAAATCTAACAGTGTATTAAGTGAGAGAAAAATTTCTGTAGGTTTCTGCATTACCTACTACTAGCTTTGTTTTATTAAATTTATTATCATACACAGAAATTTGCAATGGTTCTATAGAGTAATTACAGATGTCCTACCTTAAATTAAACAACCCAATTTAGTTCATAGGAAAGGAATTTCATTATGTCTTTTTCATAATTTTATTGTTTCATCGTGATAACGTTAAGTTTCATACTGCAATGATTACCCAGTAAGTAATTAGGGCGTTCGGATAGGAGGTGCCACCACACAACCCTCGTATTCTCCTGTCATCACCCCAACAGATTTTCATTTATTTAGGTAATTGCAAAACTGTTTAAATGGTCGAACATTTACGAATGAGGAGCAGATCAAACGGGTTATTGATGACTATAGAACCTAAGGATATATAATTTTTAGCAGGGAGTATTAATTAATTGAGAAAAAGCTGGGAAAGAGTCGTAGAATTAATTCGACAATATATGGACACATAGAAAATAAATTAGAATACTAAAAACAGTTGCTATGTCTTTATTACCTAAGACCGACAAAACTTTTGCACTTACCCAATATATTTATATAAAAATCCTCAGTCTATCATGTGTATGACCAACATTATTTCAAGTTGTGAATAACTCTTATGCAATTGATTTCTAAGCCTACGATGGACGTTAATCTTATAATCCGCAAGAATAATGATTAACCCTAATGACTGGCTATCAGATGTTGATGATCTGCTTTCTAAAGCTAAAATATTTCAATTAGTTAACAAATCCATTTATAGAATCATCATTATGGCATTATCATTAAAATTAACTGCTACAAGTAAAATAATATTCTATTGAGATTGTTTAAATTTATAGTAAATCAGTACTATTCTATTTATTATTTAATGTACGTATAATGTACATACTCGTTTTATAATCTGTTAAAATTATATTGTTCTGTCAAATTTTTTATTTCGTCGCTTCGTGTGACATTTACTTTCATTGCATATTCTTGATGTATGAAAACTGCTTTTTCTGCTATTAGTAAAACTGTTCTTATCGTGTAACTGATAGTTGCTCTAAGTCAGAGTAAGTACGATTTCTCAAGATGCAATCACATCATCAGAATAATTATTTTTTATATATGACATCAGGTTTATCCAGATTACATCTCTGCTTTGACATACCTCATTTATCATATACAAATTTAGTGGGCATCATATACAACCACGTATTCGGATCTGTTTAATAATTATAGAATTGATTATAATGTTTTTTATTCTTCCAAGCATCAGCATATAGATCATGAAGTTTGACATAAGGTATGTGACTTGCAACAAAATCGCATAATCTGATTTTACGAGACAATGTTTCAAACGTTGCGACCTATCCACCCAAGCCGATCGTCTGTCGCGAACCTCCAGAAAAGTCAAGTTTTCGGCGAAACCAGGGCCGCTATAATATTTCTGCAAACGCTAGCGTTTAGAACGTGAAATAGTATATGAGATACGTGACGCGCAGTTAAATTGCTTCGTCTGATTTTGAGAGATAAATTTTCAATTATTGCGAGGCGACCCACCCGCCAGGTCTGCCTAGCACGCGCCTCCACAAAACTTGAGTTGCCGGTGAAACCGAGGCCGCTGTAATATTTCTTCAAACTCTAGCATATAGAGCATGAAATGCTACGTGAGATAGGTGACTAGCATAAAAATCGAGTGATCTGATTTTGAAGAGAAAATTTTTCGACCGCCGCCACCTGACCCGCCCGCCAAATTGGATCAAGCTATCTATTAATGCACTTAAATTTGGATAAATTGAAAAGCGCAGCCTTTTGCTCCGTATCATTTATGGTATAAATCTCGAACATTTTATACCATAAGCAATCTAGATTGTTTGGGGTATAACAAGGTTAATTTCAGATTTCTTGTCTTAAATTAGGAATCTGCGTTCCTGCCTAAGAATATTTCTAATTGCAAGTGGAAAATATGGGAGGAGATGAATATTTTTATTCAGATTTCCTGGTTTCAAATTAAAACTCTGACACACAGCTTAATGAGAGTCGCTGGTAAATGGTTTCACGCAATATCTGTAATGAAACATCATGTTATTATAAGTTTACAATCCGTTATGCAAGGATGTACCTACGTAGTCAAATCCAGGCTAACCATCTGAAAATGCACAATATATTATCCCATGGGATTATTAGCAGCCAGCATGAACCGCTGCATTGAATTTGCATTTGAAATTCAGCAGTGGTAACAAACTGACAAATTTAAATTAGTAAACACTCGAGTGATTGTAAATATTAAAATTAAAATAACGTTGAGAAATATTCTCCCACATTCTCTGTGGTCTAATTACAGCTGCTCCAAAAGGTGAAACTAATTAAAATTAATTAAACAGATCGACAACCGTAACTTCACTCACAGAGATATTGCTCTGTTATGTGATCTCAAGCAGATCAAATTAAAGAGGAATCCTCATTGAAATTAGGAAGGAATCTCTCTAACGTCTAACGCACTGACTGAACCCACTTAGTAGACTCTGTACAAAATTACTATAATTTCGAACGACACCAACTATAATTAATTTTATTTATAAGATTCATAGCTGTTAATTTCTATCAGATCTTGTCAGAAATATTCACTGATACTATTCAAGGTCAAGCAAATAGCACGGTTCATGGTAGAACATAACCCCTGCATGAGGATGAGACGGTTGTCGAAACAACAATGGAGATATCACGTTTCAATTCTGAAACAGAATTTCCTTCGATCGAGTGGATGATCAGTAAAAGTCTTTCACATAGCTGTTGCAACTGTGACTATTTACAAGTTCACGAATACAGTTACCAGGCGGGTTAACAGTCGGGATCGAAGTAGACCAGCGTTGGAATGCCACAGAGTTGCAAATGAAATCTAGAAGTACCGCGAGCGGCACTATCATGGAAATGAAGGGAGTGAATGAAACGAGGGTGAAGTACGGAAGGTAATCCATGGCGATAATTAATTCCATGTCGCTGACATATGGTGCTCTCGGGGATGCTATTTCGAATTACCATACGTAAGCTATATTGTTCAGAGCAGCGGATGGTTGCGAGCTGTCACGAACAGACAAGGCATTTAATTGTCTGAGTTAATTCGCACTAAACAATGATTAAAATTGAAACTGGACCCGGTAGTTTATTAGGCATGCTTCCTACATCGGTTCACTGACTGCATAAGCTAGAGCATTCGAACCGACATGGTTGTTCCATGCCTTAATTCACAGCTTCGCGTTGTTAGGCACGCGGCTTCGACCCTCGCGTCACCTCTTTCTCCTTACATTTATTACAGTGGAACCTCGATTATCCGAACCCCGGTCATCCAAAAATTCCTCTTCCAGGTTAATCACAAATTAAAATTATCACCAATGACACTGTGTACTTAATTTTATTCCACCGTGTACTTTTATGTTTTAAACCAAAATTATCATTTTTATGCGAAACATAATTGTAATGTGGTCATCTTGTTACCGATTACAATTCGGATAACCGAGGTTCTACTGTACTATTTAGACTGCATAGATAAGGTAGATTCAACACTATTTCCACGAAGTAAGGAACACAGAACTGGTGACCGAATGACGACTGATACTTGGAGACTCAGATCACTCTCGTCTTGAACTCTGAGCTATACAGGCGCGTACTTTCGTTCAATAAAATAGTGTTAAGTATTACAAAGTATCCTAAGTGTTACTATGTGTCTTTTGCATTCTTCTGACCATCCTGAAATGGACTAAACGTGAGATACGTGTAAAGGCAACTAGTACGTATGTCCGCGTGTCTCACAGCATAACAGCGTGAAAACGGATAAGTCAATCATTCTCGAAAATATTAAAGTAACCATACAATCCGGTGTCTGTAACATAAAAGGCTTCAATAAACCACATAAGCCTCTGTACAACATTTTCGTGATTACCTTTAACGGGTTTAGAGAAAAGGACTTTATAAGAGCCACTCTCTAAACAATGAAGAATATAAAAAGCTCATTTTCACTGTGTTCCTGGTAGAACAATTATTGAGGCGTGTGCTCTAGATTTTAGTATCCTCGGATAAAACACTTTTTACTTGAGTGAAACGGGTACTGCGTTTCGCATCACTGGGTAACAACGGAGCACAGTAATATGGCTCGATGTAGGATAAGTATACTCCAGGTCTTTGTACAGACAATAAGACAGCATTTTCTCGTACGTATTCTTCTTCAGGTATTGCACAGGTATTGTTCTAGCTAATAATATTACGGTTAAATTTCCATGTGTACTGATTATATTTAAACAATTAGAATCTTCTGAAGTCATTGTTAATTAAAGAAAGAAGAAACGACTCGGCAAAATAGAGTTCAGAGCAACGCTTTTTCGTTTTATTTTCTAACGCTACGATCAGTTTGTGACTGCAATATGTACAACGTCATATGAATTTTATCCTTTCAAGTTTTATATTGATACACGAAGCACTTTTACTCGTTTAATGAGGAAAGTAGTGATCGATAGCTCCCTTTGAGATATTTGTCGACATGGAAATGTATTCAATGATACTCGTATTACCAGAGATGAGACACAACATTATTTGACACGTAACACACTTGACTTTTTCTTGCTTCAAAAGGAGATGAAAAAATTTGCAATATTCTGTCATTTATACCGATTTATACTCTCATAGTTTATACTGTTAAGAACGTGGGGCCGGTATTATTGAATTCTAACAGTGAAAGAATTAATCTAATCGTAGAAAAGTTTCTGGTGCAGTATAAAAAGAATATGTATTCGAAGGAGAACTTCGATACGAAAGAGGAACGATAAAATCAGTAATCGTGTCTGGTCCAGTTCGCTGAGTTCGAAAAGAAACAATTTTACTCATAAATTGACGACGAGAAATCTCACCTATACGACGATATAATATCGTCACGTCTATCGTTAATTGTCTCAGAAAGAAAAGTTCGTTCCTTATCTAGACGAAGAGATAATGGGTTCGATTGTCGCCGTTGGAAGGTATGCTTCGAAATTCTACAAATACTTTTGAAGAACTAAATTACTTTTGTTTCAATTCTCCGCCTGACAAAACAATCGGCGCATCACAATAAAACAGATGCGACCTTGAAGAGCCTAATTTCCATATGCCTTCGGTAGTACTTTAGTTAACCATTAAAATATTGATCCTGCAGTATAATTTGAAATCCTTCTATTATTCATCATCCTTTGTCGGCCAGTTCAAAGAAATATTAAATCATTTAACAAGGTTCATAGTGAGCCATTAAACAACTGAGCGCTCCATAGTCTACATCTTGTATTTCTCCCTAAATGTCACAGTCTGCTGTTAGTACGCGTTGCTAACACACGTTAGCTTGTCTTCAGTTTCGCTGTGAATAGTTTGAAAGTTAAAAAGTTTCCCTTGAAATATGCCAAAGAAGAGTGAACTGTGTGGCAATCAACGTACTTGTAAGTTAATTCTTTTTTTTCAAAACACAGCGCAGTGCAGTATCCGACGAAATCAATAAAAAATAATGGTTTTCACATTTCAATAGTTTGATTTGCTCCTAACACAAAAATATTTCTAAATAATTCATATTTCATGGGGTGTCTAATAATTTTGGCCAACGGTGTATGTGTATAGATTACATATAAGTTTTCCTAATATAAAAATCATGTACAAAAATTACGTTTCTCTCAGTGATCAAATACATCCCGTTAATTTGTTGTTAGTTGCTGTTAACGCACAAGTAGATCTGTCGTTACCCATCACGGGAGTGATTTACAAATAAATTCCTACCTCTGCGACAGCGGCGTGTTTGATTCCATCGCAGGCTGTCAGCGAAATATGTTTTAACGTTAGAACGTAACACGGCGTTTGCCTTTCATGTCGAGATTCCAGCGGCGGGGTCCTATTAACATTGGATGAAACGATTAAACATGACGTCCGGACGGGTGTGTCGGCTCATTCAAAGGTAAAAGGGGGAAGAGGGCAGCGATACACAAAATGTTCGCCCGGAAAGGAAGGAAAACATACGAGAAAATGGAAATAGAAAATTAAAGTGAGAGACTGCGCAGATGAGTCAGACACGTCTGGAGATAAAAGGAACGCGACGAGGGATCCACTCCGTTGGAAACTGAGTTGACGAGATTGGATGGAGTGCATATTAACCTCCCAGTAGACCCGCGATGAGGTCAGATAGTCGCAACTTATTTGTTTGTTTCATGGAAACGCGGAGGAGAGGGGAGGAAAGATGGAAACACCGAAAGGATCTACTCGAGGGGCGACACATTGAATTCGCGCACGGGAATGTACTTCAGCGGCGTATTTGAAAATTAAAAAATTATCCGTCGAGAAACACGTTTCCCTTTGAGCCTTTCGTTCGTTTATGCTTAATTACTTGCTGACTGTATAGGAATTTCATAAAGTGACAGTAACTCGAAGACGAAGCTTCAGATTGTAAAATAAAGAGATGTTAAACAGTTATTGATTAACCAGTCGATTAATATAATTTAAATTACTTAGGACTGGCGGCGTTTGAAAGGACAAATTCTACAACAAATTTGCTGTGACCGATAAGAGAGATACAATTAACAGATTGAGGGTCGCGCCGAATCAGACACTTTAATTTTCTGTTCTTAAACGCTCCGTAGCACAGTAGAAAATCCTGTAATAAGTCAAACAAGGGACAGCTTTTTATAAATACATCGAGTGAGGCACGCTACTGGGACAACCTGAATAACTTCGGAAGTATGGTGTTTAACAAAATTTGTTTCAGCTGAAGAATACATAGTTCGAAAGGGTTCATATAATATATTCTTCATTTTCTTCGTACTTGTCATTTGCGAGATTTCAATGTTGCCTTCAATTTTTTAATTGGAACAACGTATACGTTCTTAAGAAAATCGAAATACTTTTTTGCCACAGAACAATCGTCAAGAATTTTTGCCCATGTTTACCTATAAATGAACGACACACGTGTAACACATTTCGTTCCGCGTGGGTCGTACACGCCCAACGCATCAAGCTGGATTATTCTAAATAAATGCTGGTATTCTGTATATTTCAATTAAAACCAATGACACAATGATAGTACAAAATAAAAAGTGTCATATGATAATTCAATGTTTCTACATATTTTAAATGTTATACATTTATAAAACCTCATTGTCGCTCGTCTGACTAGTCATGGATCCTTCCACTGCGGCAGGGAACGTGTTAAAGGTCAGCTTCAGTTTTTTTAATTGGAGCACCTTTTATATATTTTTTTAATCGAAGTACTTCGTTTTTTCACCATTGAACCAACAGCAAGAAGGGGCACCTTCAATTTTCATTTGGAACACGCTACATATTTTTATAAAAATCTAAATGCTACTTTTTTACTATTCCTTTGGCCTACCATAAAAAGCGAGATCCTTGAGGATTTGACAACTGAAACCAAGATTGGGCACACGCTTATGTCCCCTGAAGATCCTGTTCCACGGCTGTCTTCATCGGGTGTCTACAAGATACCACACTCATGCGGTAAAATTTACATCGGAGAAGCTAGGAGGAACGTGAGTACACGTTTCAAAGAACATGAGAGATGCACTGGAGTAGACTATAGAGAGTGAGTTATAGCTGAACACCAGATGACTACATACAATACTGTTTCACCAAACAAAGGTCACAAGACCCAAAGTCTAATTCCCAAGAAACTACAGCGAAGCTCTTGTGATAAAAAAAAACCCACAACATCAGCAAAGACACTGGATATCAATTCAACGCCACATTAAGCACCTTCCTATCGCTTTTAGTTGATCACCTGGCCAATTAACACCTGTGGTTGGTGATCAATGAACTGGAAGGTGAACACGATTCACTTAAACAGAGAAGCTCCACAGGCGCACGTCATTATCAGACCCCTGATGAAGCTAGCAGCAATGCTCGCGAAACGTCGGAACATAACTCCGCAAGGACACGGCTCACACCCGGAAGCGTCTAACAACTATCATCATAATCGTCATGAATTTTTATCATACGCCTTTCATACGTGAAATGGGAATATCACAAGGCTTCAGACGGACAACCGCATGTCACAACCAAACAACATAACACTTTTTATTTCAGAACAACAGCCTCTTGTTTTTCTAAAAGTCAGGCAAATTTTTTATTCAAACTACTTTGACAGACTGTCGAGTCTGACATTGATTCGACTTGGGTATTCGATTCCCGTTTGGCGGACGATAAATCGAAAACCACTAACGCAAAGACAGAGGCATACACGTGAATGATGATCACGGGGATTCGTCGCAAGAGGATTTCTCCCCTTAAAAATTTGACCAGAAAAAAACCATGTGCCGTTAGCAATGGAAATGTGCAGTTTAAACATCCATCCGGATGTGAGAGCGTGTTGTATCACATTTGGGGATTACGCTCGGTTGGCTGACTGCGTTTCTTCGCGGACCAGCCTGCATGAATTTCGTTATTCTTGTCCGAGAGAATGTTCCTGACTGGTTCTCACCGGAAATCCCAGTTGCTGGCAGCATCAGGCCGCACTCTTTCATACGACTCTGGAACGACGAGTTGAAACTTTTTGTCTTCGGATTAGAGAATTGAAAACTGTTCTGAATCACGCGACACGCCGAAGAGACGCGTGCGAGCACTCGTCGCGAATTAGAGTCTGTCTACAGTAAACGTAGACACTATTATTTTAATACTGTAGATTTTATATATAATTTAATTTAATTTAATTTATTACAGTATATGGGGAAATCCCTGTTTGTACAATGATTGTAAGTGTAGAGACAAGTAGTATACATAATACATGAAAAAGACTGTTACAGCATGGACTAATGACTCATTTTAGACATCCTACAGTAACAGTGAAACGCTAAATTAACACATTTGAGTGTTCATAAAGTGAGCTAGCGATCTATAAACACTGTTTTTGAAAGTATCAGGATAGCCGCAAAAAAATCCAATTTAACGCTGAAACTATTGGTTAAATTACAAATTCTATATAATGGATCTGAATTCCCAAATCTGAAGGTGTAGGTGGATGAACGAAATAGTTCGACATGTCTAAAGTGATGCATAGGAGCATTAAAGTTCAACAAGTGAAATAGGCTTGGATTGTTAGAGTAGTTATGTATTAATGATTTTAAAAAAGAAAAGCAAGTCGTTGACCAATCTTTTGTTCTCCAGAGTATGACTATTAAATATTTTATTTTAATCATAGGCAGTTAGTGCTAGAAATAAACAAAATATTTATTTACTATTTTAAAGATAAATTTCACCGAACTCGGGACATTACCTAATTCAGAACGTTATTATCGAAAGGCAGGAAGACCCATAACCATAAAGTTTCATGGTCAATTATTCTGTGGCCTTACGAAAGTTTTTTTATGACACATAACTATAGCCAAGAATAATGCGATGAAAAAGATATTTACGATACAGATCGTAAACATCTGGCTGCAGCTTTTGACGCGAAATATAATACTTTAGTGACATTATTGTGATAGCAAACCGAAAGAGCATTACATCAACGTCGAATTTTATCGCGTGTTGAAGTATTCACGTGAACAATAGCAGGCATCGCGCTTCCGGAAGAGGCAAAGTTAATTTCCGTCAGGTAAATAGGTTCTGTACATTTCAATCTACCATAAACTGTTTGAACCAGAAAATCTCATTCATATCGTTACATATTGACAATACAGATTTTTGTAACAGAAAATACACTGAACAAATGTTTGACTACTTTCTATATTTCAGGTTTTCCCCGATTACTTACAATTGGTCTCGTTAATTAAAACGTAAGATACTGAAACGAAACATCTGAGATTCCGTGAAAAAGGATCTTCATTAGACAAACTAATACGGTACTAATTAAAACTAATTATATATTAGAAGCGTTAAATAATGATATGTAGTTGTAAGATACATAATAGAGTAGATTAACGTTATTCGAATTAAGTAATTATATAAATACTTTAATTTGTTCTTTTAACTTTTTTACGAAGACGACATCACATGAAAAAATCAATAAATCGTTTTGAACTATAAATGGATCTTAAATAATTGATTATAACATGCGCTTACAAGGAAATGAAAATATCGCATAAAAAGTTTGTTCCTCGATGTTTCATATACGTTTATTTAAAATTCATGTAGAAAAATATATGTGAAAGTTAAAAAAAAACAACTGTTATTAACAAAACCTTGTTATATTAGTCCAATTTTTCCAGCACACGTTCCAAGTCTCTTTGTATTAGACTTGAATTTAAAATTCCAAAATATCCACTAATGCAAAAAAATATTATTTACCAAGAAATTGATAAAATCTGCGAAACGAATACACTTGACACGTTTTCTTAACACGTTGATTGCCACAGTGAAAACCACCATCGCTGGTCAGGCACGAGATAAATTTCTCTTTTATATATAAATCGTAAAGGAAAAAAATGTTGTAAGTACTCAGTATCTTACTTGAGTACCCATATTAGTATTGCAATGTCAAATTTGGTCAGACTATAATGAAAATCAATAGTTATTTAATTAAATAAAATTTGAGACGCCGGTTACCGGTGACTACGGTAATTAACGTGTTAACCGATTAGAAATTTGTCCACCAGAAATAATGAGAAACTATGTTTGTCTAGTCATTGACTCATACTACTTAAAACTAAAGCAGGTCTTTCACCTGAAAATTTCCTTTCGTTGACGTTTTATAATGTCCATTTTTGAAATAATAATAGCAATCGAAAAACTTGTGACTAACAAATAATAATTGTAGAAATGTTTGTATTACGTGTCATATATCTTTTTCGAAGGATACGGAGTCGTCAGAATTGAAGGATTCGGGATACTTTGTTCGTCCGATAACAAACGATATTTGGCCAACGCAAAGACAGGATCAACGTTTATCACGTCTAAACCTAGAACACAAATACTCGTTTATCACCGCGCGACACTTTCTTTCTCGAAGGTCAAACACACAAGTACAACAAACGGAGGGTGCAAAACGAAATTACTTTCTCCCCTCGTGCTTACATACACCATTTCCAACCGGTATATTTATATGTGTACTTTGTTAAATAATCGGTTACACAATTTCATCAATATGTCACATGTAGCAAACAGATGAAGACCAATACATAATTTTCAAGAGCAACGAATACTCACAAGAATATCATACATATTATCGTTTCTAACATATAAATTGTTTAAAACATTACTGATTTCGTACAGTTTTATATTATGATTTTCCGCTGAATCGAAGAATTCCGACCGGCATGGCTGGACAGCCTGACGTCATCCTTTACAGTTCGTGAGATTTTGGCGAAATGATACGAGATACGTCATTCTAATAGAAACCAGCGCGTTCGGCATGAAATTCTGCTTAAGATAGGGTACTTCCATCAATTTTGAATCACTGAACTCCGAGTTAGAAATTCTTAATCGATACATCTCGATCGGCCGACCAGACAAAAAAAATACGCCATTCTAACAAAAACCATCGTGTTCGGCATGAAATTCTGCTTAAGATAGATTTTTTACATTAAAATCATCGACGAAGCATACCTATCCAATAGACCTATCATCTTGTGGGACTTCGTGTCACATGGCCTGAAATACCGACTTCTCGGGAAACCACTACTTTCTTTGCGCCCTCTGCGCTTACGAGCGGTGATTTTGGGAATCAAGTACAATCCAACCACCAAAGACGGTAACGTCACTACCATCGACAAACTACAGAATAGACCTATCATCCAATGTATTTTTGTGTCACACGGATTTAGGGCTCTAGAGCCATCGACAAACTACAGAATAGACCTATCATCCAATGTATTTTTGTGTCACACGGATTTAGGGCTCTAGAGCCCTCTTACCATTTTCGTGTCACACCCAACGTTACCGATTCAGTCCAAAATAAGATTACAACGCTACGACTGGTAGGAATTAAAATTAAATATCACGGGGAACATTTAAAATCTGAAACGATCTGAATATTACGACTAACCTCCAAAAATATGTTGCATAATTCCGTTTACTAATACATTTCCGTAGAAAAACAATTTGTACTTATTTCCATAAATATTATATAAACAAAATTGAAGTACCCATATTTTTTAAAACGTTAACTATTAAAAATTATGTATTAATCGTCAAAATATGCTTTCTGATTTTCATTCTTTCATAAAATATGGTAAGATCGGATTTCTCAAGACAGTCTCATAAACGTTCTACAATATTTGCTCATAAAACTTTGGGCCTGTTTTTAAATAAACTGCAATATAGTATTTCCTCGATTCCTATCTCTTTTCTAAATATGGAAACTCAGGTATCACTATTCACATTTAACAATTAACAATTAAAATGAACGCTTAACATTCTTAAATACGTACATAATTCATTTTTGAATTTATATGAGAATATTGACGTATATTTGGACACTAGTCATTTTGTGTCCCGTACGAATGGCATTAAAAAATATATGAATGTTTTTTGTTGACATACGTTGAAAAAATAATTAAAACATAAAAAAAGTTAGCTTAAGGAGAAAAACCAATGAAAAAAATTAAACGTTCATCAGAGACTTGATGTCGCCCTAAAAAACGCGTAGCTAGAATTTCGCAGTTCAGCGCTGAAGTGCTGCATCAAAACGATTTGCATCTGAAAGGTAAGGAGTGTGTAGCGGACAGAACCGGGAGTAGAAATTTTTTTCTTCTTTCGAGAAAAACTTTCCTCTTCCGAAGATTTCAGGCCCGAACAGCAGACTCCTTAGACAAAAGGAATGCAACATCTGCATCGCAGGCCCACGAGGGTCCTGTCCAGTTGCTCTGTTGCGTACATTGGCGAGCACCCTTGGCGTCCCTCTGCTCAGAAGCGGTACAGGAGAAAGAGCCTCCCACCACTCGCTTAACTCGCTCTTGTTCCTTGCGTGCGAAAACAGGAAACGAGAGTGAATTAGGTGAGTGGTGGGAGGCTCCTTCTCCTGTACCGCCCGTGAGCAAAGGGTCGCCTAGGATACTTGCTGGTCTGCATAATTTTCGCTTTTCGAGAAAAGGTTTTTCCTTTTAACATTCATATTGGACGAAGTATTTTCGATTATTTCCCGTGTTGTTGAGGAAAAAATCCAAAATGGTCTACTCAAGATGAATGTGCTGTACATCGTAAACAAATGGCTTAAACTTTAAAGTGTAGCCCAGCAGGCTGCTAAGCTTTTCTGCACAGTAGACTGCTAGGCCGCATCCCTACCAGATATCCCCCCTTGCTCCTCTGGAGTCGGGCCGAAAAGTCTCGCGACTGGCGGCGGTGTTTGAGAAACATGATACATTTTTGGAAGAGTGAGCCATTCTTTAACGGAAATAAAAATTTGTTTGTTTTTCATTGTACAATCGTGAGAATATTATTGATAGATAGATGAAGTTTCCCGAATTAAAATGAGTCCAAACACGATATCATTCGGACTGTTTGTTATCAGAGACATTCCGACTATCGAATCTTGTCTTATGCAAAATTTTAATAACAAATGAACCGAACGGCATTGTGTTTGGACTCATTTTCATTGAAAAAACCTCACCTATTCATTGGTATTATTTTCATCAATGTATTATAAAAAATAAAAAAACTTTATTTTTCGTTATACGATGGCTCATTTGCGTCAACGAAAAGCCGTTTGGCGACGGCCGATTGAAACCTCGTCGGTGCTCCATCTTTCTCCCTCGCAGAGAGGGATGACAACTTGCTCTAGCACGGTTGACAAACAATTTTCGGTCCTGAATGCTCTTTCAGACAAGTATGGAACTCTGCACTGGTTTTGGAAAATCTGTAGCAAAGAAGCGAATTTGGCTACAATGCAGACATTTGAGCATAGCTCGTACGCGGGACAAACATGTGAAAGTCGGGCGCACGAAGAACAAAGTCAGACAAAGTATCATACTTTCTTGTCTCTGTCAGAATGATTTTCGCGTGAAGGATCTCGTGCCGTTTCTCGCTGTGTCAGAAAAGTCGAGAATCGGGATGCACGAGATGCAGGGCCTGCCTGGTGTCGCGTGCCACTTAACGGAGACCCTGCCATAAATTAGGAAGGGGCCAAGTGTGCATGTCCCAGGACTCCTCAGCAAGAGAATTTTCACGAGGAAAAGCCTCCGAAATGTAGCCGACGTTGCGAGAGAATAAATACCGATTTCTCGTATTTAAATTTGGCGTGAATATACATTTTGTATTTCACGTTTATCTTACATATGCTCTCCTTCCTTCTCACTTCCCTAATTTGATCAAACTCACGACTTACGTATGGCAAAAACATTTTTTCACTCGTGCTTTAAAAATTAAAGTAATTGATTTCTTATATCTTGGAATAATGAAAACAGTACCATCGTGTCTCTATCGTTTTGACCTTACTATTTATGCATTCAAGAAATAATTACATATGTATTTGACTTTTAACATCTTTCGTTATAACTTTTCTTACACTATACGTGCATAAGATAGAAAAAGGAAGAACAATGTAAACTAACTCATTACAAGTTCAATAATTCTTAAAAGAAAAATTATTGGATCAATGAATGTCAAAGAGTTCTTCAACTCCTTCATCTTCATTAAAGTATTCCAGTATTTAGAATATATTTTATTATAATGTACTGTTAAATCCTCTTTCTTGTTCAGGGACCGACTACGAATTTAGTGACATTACCGTCTTTGGTGGTTGGAATGTATTTGATTCCCAAAATCACCACCCCTAGCCGCAGAGGGCGCAAGAAAACCTGTGGTTTCTCGAGAAGTCGGTATTTCAGAACATGTGACACGAAGCACAGACGAGATCATATATCTCGTCTGTGCTAGTGCCCCAGGAATTCGGGCCGAAAAAATACATTGCATGATTGGTCTATTCATATATCTCGTCTGTGTCTGTAGTTTGTCGATGGTATATTCCTCAAGTTTAAGAAAATATGTACATCTACTGTAGGTAATATTATGCATCATACAAACGATGTAAGTACGCATGTCTGCCACCAAATGCTGCTTCAAAATACGTATCCACCAAGGTTTGTCCTTTCACAATCAATGTTTACATGTCATTCATTATCATAATTATATTGTTTTATGTACGCCTAAATCGTGTTGTATGGCGTAGTTTCGTATCTTGAAGTTTAATTATAAAGTAGTTGGATTTTTTCTGAGACATGTTCATTTATATTGTGTAGCCTTTTTTGGTGTATTGAACTAGTTTGTGGTGGACATAATAAACTCTGAGAAAATTGTAAAACAATTACAACTGTCATATATTTGTAAGGACACAACAGTGGAAAACATAAGTCCACGTGCAAAATGTGGTGTTTAATAAACTCTGAGGGTGGGTAAAATTTTAATTAAGGTAATGTATTAATCATTGGTTAGTCTGCAACTGAACTTTGTATTGATTATTTCAGGGTGTCGTATATATATAAAGCCGAATGAGGAACTGACATTTGGGAGAAAGAAGAGTGTTATTCTTTTGCGAAACGATGAATCGATTAGTAGGTTACATGCTTCCATTTCCATTCATCCGAAAGAAGTGATAAAGGTACTTTTGAAAGTATTACAAAACATTTATTTATTAGTTGGGTGTTAAAATTCCATTTGGCATATACATAATGTTTTAGGCGAACGAGCCCATATCAACATGTAAATTGAAAGACATGGGTTCAAAGTATGGTACATATGTCATTCTGGGAGAGGAAAGGATAGAGGTATCTCAGAGCGGATATGACTTAAAGAACCGAGATGTTATACGATTTGGTTTGCAAAACCACACATTTACGTAAGATTTTAACTTTTAATTTGTGTTGTTCTAAAACTTTGAGATGTTTCATCAATGAGATTCTTATTGTAGTGTTGTATATGTACCAATAATAACAGTGGTATCGACCTTAAGTGAAGGTGATAAATTAAAATTGCAAAATTTGATGGATCAAATTGATGGTATGATGTCCATTAAGTGGACAAGTTGTTGTACTCATTTGACTGTGTCAGAAGCTACATTAACAGAAAAGGTATATGCTTTACATAGTTCCGTATGTTCTTAGAAATATTTTATAACTCAATACCAACAATATATAATGTTATTTTTAACATTGTTGTAATGTAGTGATTTAAATCATTGAATGTAGAATATAAAACGGTAGTGATTTACATTATAAGTTTGTGCACAATGCAGGTAACTTGGGCCATGGCTTCTGCTCTGCCAATAGTGACTATGAATTTTTGGGAACAATATAAGCATGCTATTGACAATGGAGCACCTCTTCCGAAGCCTGAAAACTTTGTACCACCTATCAGTGAATCACTAGTGAACAGGAAGAATGTATCGCTTTGTCCAAATAAAAAGCGAAAGACACTGTTTCAAAATTTAATATTTGTACATTTCAGTTTACGTCAATACAAAACATTTGGTAGAATGATTAGTATGGCAGGTAAATATAAAATTCGTACCTGTAGTTAAATAAAATCGTTAAGATCCATTATTTTTAGTAAAACTTATGTTTAAGGTGGCAAGGCTCTTTTATATTCTATGAGACCTTTAACTAACAAAGAACTTTGTACCTCAAATGTTATTGTATTTCAATATCCTAGCAGTGGTACCACGCAATCTACACAAAATATTATAAGGGAATATGAATCGATACGTAAGTTATTATAATCTATTTCTTTAAGTTGTATGTGTGTAATTAATCTTTACTGTTTGCAGATAACGCATTACAAGAAAATAGTCGTAGAATGGTACCGGAATCCGAAATTGCTCTTGCGATTTTACATTGTTCAGTGGAGAAATATTGTAATCCAAAATACAAGTTTGTCGAAATGTTAAAGAGATCGCAGTCAAAGTCCGATTCATCGAATGTTTTAGCTCTTGATACGCAAGATGTAACGCTTCATGTACGGGAACTGCCAAAAGTAATTTCTGTTGTAAAGTCACATTTAAGTATAAAAACACGTAAACATACAGTTATTCCTGACACATATGATAGTTTTAATACTGATCGTTTAAGTAATAATTTGGACTCTCAAGCACAAGAGAGATTGGGTTCTAATATATTAAAAGATAGTAGAGATGTATCAGAAGATAGTCAAGAAGAAGAACAAGATATGTTTCACTGTGGAACTTCAAAAGGAAAAGAAACCAAACGAGATATAGAAGTAATACCCATTGAAAGAAGTACAAAATACATTCCTGAGACATACGATTCATCTATGCCATACGTGTCGCAAAAGAACACACTGAATATCACAGAGAAAACTCAAAGTTCTACGTCACAGAATTCAAACATGCAAGGTACTGAACGGTTAAAGGAGTCAATGATGGCCAACAAAGGAACTCCATTTAATGAAGTGACAGATATTACCTTAGACGATAGTCAAGAATGTGAAGTAGTACACTCAAATGCAAATCAACATAAAAGTTCTAATATATTTTCCGTAGAAAAAGAATCAAATAAAATGTCTACTGTACGTAACGTAAGACAAGAAAGTCCAGAAATGGAAGTAATAAACTTACCAGGAACGTCTAAGAAACATGCATTTAAAGAAGATCATAGAAATTTGATAAAAATAGTATCGCCAACAATGGAAAAAGACAATAAAAGTCCTAAAAAAAGAAGTAACGTTTCGTGTGAAGTAAATAATGATACAGAATTCATTGCATCTGCTAAGAAAAAAGTGTGTCCGTCTTCAGACACGAATGTTATGAAAAGTTCGCAAATGTCTTCGTCATCGCGGAGTGTAAGATTGTTCTTGATTTCAATTTTCTTACATAAAGACGTCGATTTAATTTATAACATTTATTTTTATTTTTTAGGAGAGCAATGATAGTTTTAATAATTTAACAAGGTGCTCTTCGTCATTCCTTCGAAGTACTTATAATTCAAAGAACTTTAAGAAGGTATGGTATAAGATATCTAAACAATTCTACAATATGAATTATATTTTAATAAATGTTAACTTATTATTATTATTATTATTATTATTATCAATATAGGTTTACAATATGACTCCTACGCAAAGGATAACTATGAAGGATATGTACGTGTGGGACAGATTTAATGTATAAAATATTTAATGAAAGGTGCTCTCATAACAAAAATAATTTATTTCGATTTGTAAACAATTGAAGACAAGACTAAATGTGTAAAATATGAGCAACATATTTAAATTAGTAGTACAATATGTATTTCCAATCAGAAATGTATTTCATTTTTTATATAAAAAATTGTATAATTTAATTTTCTATTAAAATAAAGATTTGCTATTTAAGTTTCTTACAATTAGAATCATTTATATAATACACTAAGTACCCCTTTTGCAGATTGACTGAAAATATCTACACTATACCAAGCAAATAGTAACTGCAGTTGAAGATCATTGCAAACTAAATCACTTTTCGCAGAAAGAATTAAATTAATTGAAGACATTATTGCACAAATCCCAATCAGAATGAAGATATTAAATGTTATCAATGCATCATGTTTGTATCAATACCAGTAACATAAATGGAAGCCGTGTGTTTTTTTTCTTAAAAGCAGAGCTGAATCTTCTATCGGGCAATCAAATACAGTCTCAAATGTTAATCCCGTTCGGATTTGTGATATGCGATAAGAACATCGTTCAACCAGCGATCTTATCTTTATCCGTACTAATTGTTAGCCATTACAAAAGAACGATGTTCCACAAACGGATTGTCCAATCGCAATGCGTCATCGAGCGGAGTGGACATTCATGTTTCGAGTGCGATTCCATATCGCGTAAAGAAATAAATTGTGAGTATCGGTAGCGTAGATACGATGCCATATATAAAAACTGAATGATTACGAACGGGTTCAATTGGAATTTGTCAACATGCGTGTCTTCTTCCTATTCGCGACGATTTTCGTCGCAGCCACCGTGGCCGCTGATGAAGAGATCCTGCCACCCTTAGAGGGGTACGTTTAACACTTCATCTGCTTTTATTATTTTTCTTGCTTCTTCTTTAGTTGTATAGGGAAACTGACCAACGGCTGCAATTGTTTAAATGACAAAAATGTAAAATCTCAATGTGCTTTGTTGTATTGTCTGAACCCTTTGCCCTATTTAGCCAGGAAGGCTAAATAAACCATTCCTTATACATTAATCCTCTATTTCATAACAATATATTGTAGCCATTTTCAAATTGTGCTTAAATATTGAAATAAACGCAGATTATACGATAGTATCCAAAAATAGAATTTATGGTACTGTCCGACTGGAACGAAATTATGAAAATACCTTGGACCGCTAAGAGTTAACATTACTTTTTTTCTTTTCTTTTAAGTATGAATGTGACATATTGATTACCGAAGTACAAAATATTGTGTACACCGCAGCAAAGGTGCTCCTGTATTTAATGGTACATTTGTTATGTTACACTCTTATTGTAAAGCTGAAGTTACTGTTGTCAGAGAATAAGAGAAAGAAATTAGCAGTTGTCTCATTAAAATAAATTTGGTACACTGGTTACTTCCACGGCAAAAATTGATTCAAAATACTAAACTAGAAATTATTTTCACTAGAATCCAATACAAATGTTACAATGGAATCATTTATTATAAAATAAGAAGAAAATATCATATAATCTACACAGACATATATCTATACATACTTCACAAAAATATACCGGGTATAGTAATTAATATTTTACAAATGTTCCCTAACATTATTAATAGTCTGGAATTGTTTAGGTAGTGTTTTATATTCGATAGTTGATTTAATATTTTCAATAAATT
The DNA here is from genome assembly GCA_916610135.2 of Macropis europaea. Lineage (NCBI taxonomy): Eukaryota > Metazoa > Arthropoda > Insecta > Hymenoptera > Melittidae > Macropis > Macropis europaea. The sequence continues at coordinate 22,078,986 of OU744344.1, forward strand.
CACCATTTTGACTGTTGTTACAACAATATGGTATGTTATACAATAACTATTTTCTACATAAATCAATTAATGTCTATAGAATCGATATATTGTTGGAAATAAAAGCAACTGTTTTCTGTAAACGATTCTCTACAATTCAATGGTATAAATTAAAATGGAAAAAGCTTCAATATTTCAGTACTTTTTTTATATTTCTCAATGAGTGAGTAACGTTCAATAAAATATACAGTTCTCAAATGTTATAATACTTTTAAATACTTTCATGTAAAAATTTTTCAATTTGTACCTAATCACATTCTACTTAAAAAATTATTATTATTTAAAATCGAAAACCATCGGTATAGATACATTTTCACTGTTCTATATTTTAATCGATATTTTTGTTTTAACTTACAGAATATATTTTACGAAAAATAGTTTTTCACACTCATTGCTGAAGGAAGTAAACGAAATATTAAGTTCATTTTTTCACATACTATACACTATCGCTCACGTAAGCGTGGACACTCCATTAAAAAGTAGTAGAATTTAGATTTAGTAGTTCCTCATTTGTTTTTGTTTGAATATTATTTAATTATTTTGTACATAATTTGTTAAATTTTTATACACAAAATGTAAAATTGACTGGATATAAAATTATTTTGTGTTAAGCAATTTATGTGTTTATTTCTTTTATAATTCTCATGTGTCCATACTTCCACGAGCGGTAGTGTATTCACGTGTTACTTTTTTTGAATAAAGATTATAATATTTGATAATACTCAAACGTTGTTAACAAAATTTGTTAAATGAAATTGACTAAAAATCTTAATATTTTCTTAAATTTGCAGGATGCAGGAACTCTTCATTTCTTATGAAACCCCGGAGCAGTTGTTGTTGATCAGAAATTATGAGAACATTCCCGGCTTTGATTTTCTAAAAGTCACCCGCGATTCGGTGGATGTGTTAGTGACAGCGGACAAAGTACGTGCGTTTAAAAAGCTACTCGAAGAAAATCGTATCAATTATATGGTCACGATTGAAAATGTCCAAGAAAAAGTCACGGAGGAATATATTGCCCAAGAAGTTGAGCGTCGATTCCAGGCGATGGTTCAAGATGTTTCGACACTGGGACAACTGTCTTTTACTTATTATCCTAATTACAACGAGGTAAATAATTTCATACCATTAGTGTTTTTCCTGTTTGGTTTCTTCGAAGGGAATTGTTTCTGTAATTAATGTTTTTGTAATGAAAATACTGATATCTTTACATTTTAATACGATTCTGTGAAATGTCACTTTCAAGACATCTATACACATTGTGGCTGTATATTGAAGTATATATTTCTGTTCTTTAACAATCGTATATTTTCATATCGGCAAAGAAGGATGAGTTGCGAAACAATTTTGCTATCTTGTAAACATTTCAAGATTATATCTTTTGATTCGGTGTGTCAAATTGCATGGACATTAGCTGTCTAGACATGAACTTAAGCCTTTAATAATTTAAGAATATACAACTTGATAAATCAGAAATATTTCGGGTGCTGTTTTTGAACTATACAGCTTGTATACTTCATAGAATTTTATTTAACACGTTGAACGTCGTGGCGGTCACCAGTGACCGATGCTTCAAATTTAATTTATTTAAATGATTATTGATTGTGGCTAAATTCCGAGCGAACTTCATATTGAAACAATAATGTAGGAACAGAAGAACACGACTGAGTATTTAAAACTTTTTTTCTTTTATGATTTATATAAGAAGTAGTAAATTATATCGTGTCTGATTAGGTATGGCCGTTTTCACTGTGACGTTCAACGTGTTAAACATGTAACTCATGTGACTCAGAATTTTATTTCTTTTGGAACGTTACTTCAAATTAAAAAGATTCAGTATCAATTCAAAATAATTAGAAATCTCAACTTTAACTTTTGGACAAAACCGCACACCGTGTACTGTCGACGCCTATGGGCGTTCGGGGCAATGGCTCACTACATACTACTGCAGCTCGGTCGTACGCCGTGTTCACCTCGTTTCTAAGCAATCCGCAGTCACAGAGTTAAATAAACATTTTTGCATTCTGAAACAAATGGTCTGCCATGTGATCTGTTTGATCATTCACAGGTCAACGATTATCTAGACTACGTACAAAGGACTCACAGTGACATAGCTTCAGTGATTAACATTGGCACCTCCTATGAAAAACGACAAATGAAGGTCTTGAAATTGTCAACCGGAGGAAATAAGCCAGCTGTTTTCATCGATGCTGGAATACATGCTAGAGAATGGATTGCTCCAGCGACGGCTCTTTACATAATTGATCAATTGGTGGCAAACAGAAATCTTTTGAAGAACGTCGACTGGTACATCTTGCCTGTTCTGAATCCAGATGGCTATGAATTCACGCACACCAAATCAGCGGTAATTTAATTTAATTTAATACAGTATATGGGAAAGTCCCTTTTTTTGTAAAATGATTGAAAAGTGTAGAGACAGGTAGTATACACAATACAAGAAAAAGACTGTTACAGTATAGACAACTCATTTTAAACATACTACAGTAATAGCGAAACACTAAATTAACGCAGTTTCATAATTATTTTATCATATTTATTTCATCGACTTTAGTGTATGAACAAATTCGATCGCTACCCTCCTGTGAAAAAAAGTTTTCCGCTATTAAAAGAAATATAAGATAGTCCTTGAAATTCATAGTCTTATTGTTTCTGAACTTAAAATTCATATTACTGTTACATGGATCTGTGATAATTTTATTTGAAATGAAAATGTGTTGCAATTATATTTTTTTGTGCTACCAGTGTAATAATTGAATTTCTATATTGTATCATGTTTAACAGCAATTTGAATAGTCTACTTTGAAATGTCTTTAGTTTAGTTTGACTTGAGGAAAATCTATTTCCCGGAAATTCATATTTTCTCAGACATTTTTTTTGAGTAAAATAAAACGGAATAGTATTTTAAACAACTCTAAAACGAAGTAGAAAATTTTATTTGATAGAATGCTTGAATTTTTCGAAGCCACTGTGTTGGCCGTTCGCAATATTTTCAGAATCAGTACGTCACGCATATGTGACTCATGGTAGAGAACGTCTTCAAGTCAATAAAGTGTATACAAATCAAGGAATATTAAATTCTTAATTTAGTTAATTATTTAGGGCACTACAGATTACATTTTAATTAATTTATAACGTATGCTGTTTAAGGCTACATTTATTACATACTCAGCAGTAATAATTTTTTGAACAATTCTTATGCATTGTTCACCGAATATATGAACATTAAGAATTAATACAAAAAATCGAAGTGACTACAAATAACTGAAAGAAGTTTAAATTGATGCTTGTCTATTGACTTAAATATATAAACATATTTTTTCACTTATATTTAATACACAGCTGTACTGCTGCTTTGTCGAATTCTTTACGTGCCTTTCAAATCAACAGTATTCAATTTAATATCTTCTAAATTTGTTAGAGCTACTATAGTATATAAAAGATCAATTGTGTAGAAAAGAAACAGGGTTAACACATTGAATGCCACAGTGGAAACTGCCATACCCAGTCAGACACGCTATAATTTACTGTCTTCAGTATAAATCGCGAAGGAAAAAAATATTTTATTATTTGAACGTATAGTACTTACTTTATATTATCATTATAATAATAATGATGTTGAAAATTGTATGAGAATTATTAGTTATTTAATGGAATCAAATTTGACGCGCCGCACAGTGATGTTTTGCTTTGTAGTGCGAAATAATTATTATTGTTTCTTTAACAGTCGAAATGATTGCGGTATTTAACCCTTAAGTGGATTATTGGGGCCGTAGCGGCTCTGTGCAACTTCAAACTAATAATTGTTTTATTTTTACCTAATAGATAAATAGAAATTAATTTTCCTTACAGCATTAGAAGCATCATGAGATAATAGAGATTTACATAAATCTTCAAATAATTATATCAACACGAGTTAAACAATTATTAGTTTGAAGTTGCACAGTGCCGCTACGGCCCCAATAATCCACTTGGGTTAAATGATAGGACTTTAGAAAGATGAAATAACAAAAGAAGGACAAATTTACCATATTTGTAACCGGCGCGCCGGTCAGCGGTGACCCCCACGGCAGTCGTCGTGTTAAGGAAATTGGACAACGTATACATAAAATAATCATGTGTTTTAGAATCGTCTATGGAGGAAGACCAGATCGGCCAACAGTGGCTCATCGTGTCGCGGTGTTGACGGAAACAGAAATTACGACCTGGCTTGGATGGGTAAGTTAGCATTTTTATTTACCACACCGCGTATCTGAACTGGACACCGTTTCTATAAAAGAATCGTGCTCTTACGCGGAAAAGATTGCTACCGCGATAACCTAATCCGTCGCGGATCGATCAATTAAAATGCGTTCGAACAATTGCGCATTTGTCTGTTTATCGTGTCGATCAGACGAGTGTTGTGAGCTCCTATTGAAGATACAAATTAATATTTTTCGATTGCGATTAAACGGCACATGAATCAGACGAGATCGCGATGATATTAATTTATCAACGATGTCGATCGCATGACCACTCATTAATCAGTGAAAAATCGGAATTAAACAATAATCGTGGGAATCCAGAGGAGAAAAATGTTTATTATCGCGCCTAAAGAACAATATAAGCTACAACTTACCCCTCATCAGTCCCTTATTTTTCCAACTTAATTTGTCCCTTGGTGTCACATTGTCAGAATGGTAAAAAATCAATATAACGGAAAGATAAATAGTTAAATTTGTAAATTCTTTTATTGAAAATAAAAAAATGAAATTTCTGTACATTCAATACATTCAAGCATAAGGTTGTCCGCATCATTCATAAATAATAAAGCGATGTGCAAGATACACTGCTTTTTCACATTTCTCGTATTTTTGTGAGATAAATGTGTCAAATTGACACGACAGACAGATGAGGGTTGAAAGAGAACTTTTCCAGCCCTAAAGAACTGTAACTTACAACTGTAGTATAACTGAATATTGTCGTCGGTAAAAACCATTGTAGTTGTTGCGACGTAAAGAGAGAAAGAAAAAAGAATGTTTATTAACACTTTTATAGTCGCTAATATTTTACGAATATCGATTATTTTTGGACATTTCTGCAGGAATTCTTAAGCAACTTTTTGTATTATTGTCTTTGTATTGGATATTTAACTATTTTCACTTTAGTGGCACTTTAAATATTTATTATATTATTCGAAATGTTTATTTGTTTTACATGCGTCTTATTGGAATGAATAAAATCACGTATATGTGACAACGGTGCTTTAAATTTTATCTAATTAAATAACTATTGATTTTTACTATATTCTGAGAAAAAATATTGCAACACTAATATAGGTACACATGTACAGTATTTAATATTTAAACATTTTTTTCTTCCACGACTTATAAGAAAAAAGAAATTTATATCGTGTCTGGTTAGCGATTACTGTTTTCACTGTGGTACCCAATGTGATAAATGCCGATTAGGATTTGTTGGGAAAATTACTTCAGTAGGAAAACCATACTACATTTTCAGTAGTTTTATTCATTGTTAGTACAGTGTATCTGTGATTATACACACTCAAAATGTATTAAAGAGCTGAACTGACAATGAGTGTTGTAAATAACATTTTACGTATACGTGATATCGATCTGCAATTTATGTATGTGCAGTAGGTTATTTTGAAGGAATTTTTAATTCGTTGATGTCACGTGTATGCGACGTCAGCTTCGGATGACAATCAATGTGTCACATATATCTGACACATGGTAGCGAACGTGTTAAAGCCAATGAAGAATATATGAACGAGGAAATATGAAATCTTTGATTCAGTTAACCATTTAGGATACTACAGTTTATATTATAATTCACTTGTTAGGTATGTTATTTAAGGATACATTGATTAAATATTTAGTAGTAATAATTTTTTTAAAAATTCTAATGTATTATTTATAGTATACATGTCCATACCTTTACTTTGAGAGAGACATAAGTTACAGTTTTTCTATATTGAAATATTTAAGATTTTGCATTTTAACCCTCTGACTGCGAGCTACTTGAAAACGAGGCGAATGCTGCGTGCGGCCGAGCTGCAGTAGTACACAGTGAGCCATTGTGCTGAACGCCTATGGGCGTCGTCAGTACACAGTAAGCGGCTTTGTCAAGCGCCTATAATCGCCAATAGCAGTCAAAGCGCGTTAATGTTTCTGAAAATATTATTACTTTATATTTTTTGTGTCGAGTACTTATAACTATTATTTCACAGATGTTGGCGACAAAATTTGAAGCAATTTGTTTAATATCTCATTAATCCACTCTTCTTTTTCATTATTTCGATACATCTGTGTCGCATATGATCTCGATCATTTATCCGAATTACATGTTTTTCCTTTATTTTATTTCTTCTTGTACATTATTAGAAAATAATAATATAATAATTATAATAACAATGAATACTGTAATAGTTTGTGTTATTACATCAAGATTGTCCCTGTTTAAAATCTATCTGCTTTCTTTTCTACGAAGAATCAAGTCTCTTCACAAATCATTCTTAACAACATGAAGTAAAAAATGATATAAGACATCTATACAAATATGCTGGTTCACAGTTTAGTTTTATTTCAAATAACGACGTTTCAAACGACTGCTTTTATATGTTTGTCATTCGATATATAGTTTATCGATGCCGTTCAATCGAATACGTTATCTGCTATTGCGGACGCTGAAATTGGAGAAATGTGATCGAATGACAAACACTTCTTTTGTTAGGTATAAAAATGATTTTTATTTTCAGTGTTTTATCAGTTCCATATACACTATCCGAAAGATCAATCAGTCTATCTTACTCGTTGATTTATGCTCTTTAAGATGCTATTTGATCGATTACGTCAGTGATGGCCACTGGAGCTGCAGCCTTCCCCAATTCCATTCCCCTCATATAGATTGTGATCTAGGACGACGATGGTCCGAGGGGGGACGAGGGGAATGGATCTAGAGTGGGGGAAGACCGCTGCTCGAATGGCCATCACTGGATTTCGTTATCTTCTATAGAAATCGACACATGTTTGTCAAAATTTGTTGCTCCTCTGAATGAATTTTACCAGCCTATAAAGTTTGTATCTACAATTCAGTAACACCTTGTACATTCGTGAAATTCTTCCTCAGTTCGTCGCTGAATGTACACCTGTTCATTCGAAATTACCTGGTTAAGATTCAACGTACCGATGAAAATTACTTTCGACCGTTATTGTTGCTTCGAATAAAATTCAAATATTGTAGATACAATTACCCTGTTTCTTTGATCACTGCTGTACATTCGCAAGAACTTGGGTTAATAATAATATCCGTGGAAATTCACTGGAGAATTTTCGTCCCGAGCAATTATCATGAATCATTTTTAACGGATGAATTTTTACGGAAATTCATGATATACGGGGATACAGAGTTGTTAGTTAATGCAATTCCCTCGTATTGCCAGAAGTGCGCCGTGTTACCGTTAACTCGACTGTTGCTTCCGAACTTTTCTTTGGGGAGCAATTGTGCGGCGTTTTCACTGAAGTTATGATTGAGCGTGATAAAAACTTGCTCGTTACCCACGCTCGTAACTTCCCTGAGTCTCTTCAATCGAGTTTTAACACACGGACTTTCGACGACTCCCAGTTATTTTCCAGGTGGTACAGGTGTACACGTAGATTTCATGCCACCACTTCACCTTTCGCTTGTTTCATATTTTTTCATAGATTTCGAGACGGTCAGGTCTGAACAAACATTTAGAGGAGGCGAATATGTTCATTTGAATCTTTGAGCGTTCTGAATTAATTAAATATCCAATGGTAGAGATGACGGTGGTAATAAAAAATAATTTAACACGTTCGTTGCTACAGTGAAAAATTTCATAAATAGACTGGCACATGAGAATAAGTTTTTATAAGTGCATAACGTTGAGAATACAAATATTCAGTTATCTCATGATATACTTATTTCGTACTGTCCTTGTGCCGTGTGTTTTAATTATAACATACAGGATATTAGCATTTATTTAGATTAATCGAATTTGATGCATGGAGCGTATACGACCCACGCAGCACGGAACGTGTTATATGTATATTTATTTGTATTAAATATTATTAGTAATGTGGATTAAAAATTTGAACAAAAGGATAAGGACTTACACAACGTCGAATATTTAGTATGTTGAGTAACAAATTTTTATAGAAACTCACGATCCTTTTTCGTTTACCATTATTGTACTCGATTTATATAAATTTTGTTTACTTTTACAGACCAAAGAAAGTGTTCTGTTTGTTTAAAATTAATTGGAATAAATTTAAAAATGCTATAGCTTTCTGATAACATTTAGTATCTATTTTAGACTTGTAGGAAATTTATGAGGATTCCTATTATTTTGGTAATTTTTGCGTTTCATTAACATATTACGTGTTATGGAAGTATAAGTATTACAAACCTTTTAAATTGTCGGGTCTTTTTGAAACAATTTATTTTCTCTTACCAAGCGAAAAGTGCTGGACTTATTTTGATTGCGTCGCTATGCAAATTCATATTATTTGTTATAACAAAAAATTGCATGAAGTGAGTCTCAGAAAAAGCTCTATAAATTATGCTACATATCTAAAAATATATGTTTTATAGCTGATGAAGCTATCCGATACTCTATCCAATATTCTTTCAGATCGAATGTAACAAATATTAAGACAATTAATTATTCACGAATTAATAATCCCAGCAACAGCAGTAGTTAACCTTATAAAATCATTTTTCAACTCAAATTGAAATTTCGCTGAATCTTTCAACGTCGTTTCAATATCGATTACGCATAATTCGCATCAGTATTTTTGTCCCAACTAATTAAGGAACGTGAAGTATAATGAATTATTTTGGGGAATGCTTCCGCTTTAATTCTTACTCCCGGAAATTCAACGGAATAAATTCAGCTGAAATTCGACGGCCACAACCGCGTCGACGTTTCAAGTCTCTAAATTGAGACACCTAATTTGTCGTGGCATTTGAAAGTTGCCTGCTACGGAAAATTCGCGAGAGCACATTCTCGTATTAAACCCGCGCGTGAGAAAACTCGACACGCGCTCGAAAAATTTTCATTATATTTCCCTGGTTGCTGCTCGCTCGAAAGATCAGTCTTGTCTCTACTGATACAATTTCCGCTTCCGTTATTATAACACAACGCAACACATTCCTTGAACAAGTTTTTTGGGGCACTATTTGCAAAAGAAGAGTTTATTTGATTACTCAATCATATTTTATGAATATTTTTCTTTTAATATGCAGAAATTTCCGCTAAACTCTTTGAGGCACGCGCAACGAATTCTAAATAAAATGATGTTTATTTTTAACGTGCACTATATGTATAAATTAAAGAAAAAATTGCTTCTTAATGATTTTGTTAAAATTCGTTTACAGCAACGTAAAAATGGTCGAATTTGATCTAAATAAGAAATTATCGAACATAAGCCGAAATAGAATTTCTAAAATCACACCATGGGCACTATATTTATTAAAAACTAATACAATTGTTATTTGAAGTAAGGTTGCATTACCTATAACAAATTATATTTCAAATACACCTTCAAAATTTGTCGTCAATCTGTTGTACTTTGTCATTAAACAAAGATCAAATTTCAAGTATTAATGTTATTAAAACATTTTTCGGTCATGTTAGGAAGACTTAAATGCAGGTTTTTTTTCTTTCGTATTGTTTTAATTCTATATAGTTGAAGGTCCAGAATGATTAGTGTTTGAAATGATTGGGCAGCAGACTTAATCGATGGTTAGAGAGGACTCGCCAATGGATAAGTTCTCAACACGCCGTACGCGGAGCTGTAGACAGTGCCCAAGCCAGCAAATTAGCTCATAGAATTATATTTTGATTGCTAATATAATAAGTAAAAAAAAATTGAAATTTTTTATGTTTGTAGGAACTGGAGCTTCTTCGAGTCCATGCAGCGACACTTACGCTGGACCCAAAGCGTTTTCCGAACTGGAAACCCAACACATGCGAGATTTCATTCTGCAGCATAAAGCAAACATCAAAGCCTATATTTCCTTCCATTCTTACGGCCAGGTAATATTCGAATTCGTACTATTTCATGAATTTACTACAATTCCATTTCATTTCTTAATTAAACGTTTCATGTAACATTCACTGCTACGTCGAAACAATACAATTTAATTATTTAGTTATTGTCAGACTACGGATGTTTATGTTGGTTGACATGGATTTTAATTCAAATATATATAATTCTGTCCCTTCGGAAATATATTTATCTCTTATTATGTCATAAGTCCTGATCACATTTTGTACACTTTTTTTACATTTTTCTTAAATCTTTCCTCTTAGATTATACTCTTACGCCACTTTTTCGTGTAACCAGCTACAACTATATACACGAACACGAACACACTCAGACATACTAACTTTTAAACCACTCTTGACACATGCAAACTTACAAAACACTTATTCCTTAACAGTTTATACAAATATACACTTTTAGACTTCAATATGTTTTTGTTTTAATGTACTTGGAGGAATGGAACTTCGAGCAGACTGTATTTTATGCTGCAAGAGTCACCAAATTTACTTTTTATTTCACTTTGTAGAATGTGCATGTTTTATGTATATGAATATGTTAAGTCGTATAAAAGTCAGCAGTCTAGTTATTAATGTTATATATTTGAACACACTTGAAATTTTACAGCTTTCTAATTTTATATATTAGTTACATAGTTTTCCATTGTAATTGTTTATAATGTCAAGTCAGAAAATTGTGTGGATTTATAATTTTATCATTTTGTAAGGGAAATTTTTAAGAAGTTCTGAATTAACTTACAAATCATTTTATACGTATTAATTTAAATGAATGCTATATTTCGATTTACTTTGTATTAAAATGTTGAATATTTTATATTTTCAGTATATTTTGTATCCTTGGGGTTATACAACCAAATTGCCTTCGAATGAACCAGAATTGGTTAGTAATTTTTTTATATAAAGATTTCTCATTAGCTATTAAAACTCTCTTGATTTACCTAATATTTATTTTAATTTATGTTTTCAGAGAAACCTTGCTAGTGAGTGTGCAAAGGCTATTGCTAAGTCTCGTAATACTCAATACACTTATGGAACTTCTGCTAATCACCTTTGTAAGTACTGAAACATTTCGAATGAATCATGTGTATTTTTGTAACATGGACACATATTAACAAAATTCGAAAAATCTACTTATTTATTTGAAAAAGTAAACTTTAAAAAATAATATTAACCTACATTACTTCTCGTTTGTGTCGTTAAAATTTTATTTGTACATAGGGTTTAATCGAAATCATGATAGAATCGAAAAACAGGTAATTCTTCGTGGAACAATAAATTAAAAATGTAGAATAAATTTGTTTTCATACGAAGTTCTATTTTGCAGAAAACCAATTTAAAAACTTCTCTGATCCTTTATACCATACTGACTATTCAACAAAATACGAGATACAATTGAAAATTATTTATTCTTTTTTAGTGAAAAATTGCGGAAAATAATCTTCCTTCAGCTGCATGCACAATTGATTAAAAAAAATCAACAAAATTAATTTTCTTGTTAACGAACGCTCGTATGAAAAAATGTTATTCTATTCTTTTACACAAAGAATCACCTGTTTGCCTGTTCCGCCACAAGTTTTATCGGTCCCCGAATAAACTTTCAATTTTTAAATTTCATTTGTTTTTCAAAATTACATTTTGTATCAATGATAATTTAATTTACATTCATTTCAAGCGACTGAATTCTTTTTAAGAAAAAATCTTATTTACACCTGCAAGTCTCCAGCTGTAGTAACAATTTGTTTACTTGTTTCTTTATAATTTTTTATCCCAAATTATTAGATCCTGCTGCTGGAGGAAGCGATGACTGGGCCATGGGCAAAGCTGGTATTCATTTATCGTACACGTACGAACTACCCGGAGGAAAATCAGGATTTGTATTGCCTCCTTCTGAAATTAAGGCAGTCGGCATCGAGACATTTGATGCAATGAAAGTGATTCACCAATATATTACCTCGAAATACTCTTCTGACAATTAGACACGCTATCCCTTGGATAACACGATTTTTATAGAGTAGAATATACAATACGAAATACTTGAAAACTGTACCAAGCATTGACCACTTTAATAATCAATAATAAACTGTGTTTATTGTCCAAAGCAAATTGCCTTTCAAATTCCTCCTCTCCCAACTATGTTAATTTTTGTTAGATCAAACAGTTTTGTTACAAACTGGTTGATTTGCAGATGGTAAATATTGGAAAATATTTGAAAGAGTAATTCTCAGTTATTTATTCAGCGCACAGCTGAATTTGTGGTAAAATGGGAAAGGTTTCACCTCCAGGCTGTTGTGAAGACTATAATAAGACCACAGAAAATTATTGTGCAACCTGGAACACTTCTGTATCTACTTGATTAAATAGTATACTATGTATATAATAAAAAATTCTAAATCTCCCTTAAACTATTTATTGGTGGAACAACTGAGAGTATTATATTTGTACTGAAGTTTCCAAAAAATAGATATGTCCTAAAAAGAATTAGTTCAACTTAAACTCTTCTAGAAATTAATCACATTTATTCCATGTACATATAAAAGTACTAAACAAACACAAGAAAAATAGAATTCTTATAATATTCTTGTCAATAATCTTCAAATTTAAAAAATGGATAAACGTCCCCATTTTTGTCGACATCTGCGAGAAGGTAAAAAAAAAGAAGGAACGATGCACTTAAACAAAAGAATGGAACCACTGCAAAACAGAAGTCACTGTACCATTCAACTGTACCCCACTTTTCCATCATCAGCCGTGTACGAAATATTTCTCGTTCAAATTACTTACCTTCTATCTGCCAAAGGACAATAAGTTTGAACGACAGTTTAAACTAAGGTCCGACCAATAACAAAAGAATCTCAGCGGAGAAATACCAGCCCGGCGATCTCGTTAGCAACGAAGCAAAGGCGAAAGGGATCACAAAAGCTTGGAGAAAACATCAAACGTTCCTACGATAATCGTGGACGCACCAATAATCATCCCGAATCTTTCGTTGACCCAGAACTCCACATTGCGCATTAAAACCTGCCTTTCAAAAACAGGAGATGCAGAACCGCAAGGATTTGGGAGGTTCGTCTGAAAGGGAAGTTCGAACGAGAATGGAGCGTGATTTTCCGCGGACGTTCCTTCAGCCGCAAAACGAAATAGCTATTGTTCGGTCTTGCAAACGTTCCGTCGACCACTCCTCTTTCTACCCCTGGTTTTTAGGTGGCCGCGAAAGCGAGAGTGGCTCACGGGGAAACGCGAAAGAGAGGCCTCAAGGATTTGGTCGGAATGAAGTAGAACACTTAGCACGTAGAACGGAGAAATATCGTGCCCAAGTTCCTTTCCGCTTATTCCATGCGCACCCCGTGCTCGCGTTCGGACTAATTGGAGAAACAACAGACTCATTACCCGTGGACTGGAGTAGAGACGAGAGCTCATTTGACGGGGCTGAAGGCACTGGCTCGTAAAATTTTTGTATAACGAGCCACTCCCCTTGGCTGCGTTGCCTGCCACAGAGCTGAACTCTGAAATCGTTGACTGAGGTGACAGATACTGGCTGCGCCTTTGGTGTTACGACGAAACGTTGGCTTATCCCCTTTTAATGGAATTTCTCGCGTTCCTTCCTCTATGGTAACCGGAGAGCCGCTACAAGAGGTTGGACACTGTTTTGCAAACAGGGAAGCTGGAAAAAGCTTGATAATACGTCGTATGATTGAAACGATTCATTTTCCGACGTATATTTAGTCAGATTTTTTGGTTTCTCTCGATGAGTTTTATCAGACCATAAAGTTCGTACCTATCAGTTAGCAACCTTGTTGGGGGTTGGTCTATCTCCTTTTAATGGAATTTCTCACGTTCCTTCCTTTATGGTTACCAGAGAGTCTCTGCAGGGAGCTTGGCGACTTGATATGCTTAATTTTCGGATTTATATTTATTGAAACTTGACGATGAGTTTGAACAGAGCATAAAGTTTGTATTTACAATACAGCTAAACCCTGTACAATGTAGGATTTATTTGATATAAATTCAATTATAGTGGAATGTGTTTTGCAAAGAAAGCACATTGGGAGTATAGAGCACAAAGTGAATAATTAGTGACACCTTACTTTCACTTAAGCGACGTTTGTTTAACTATAAAAATAATTACACTAAGCGACTATGTATTCAACCCTTGCTTTGACTCTGTACCTTGTTCCTTAACTCTGAACTCTGCACTGTTGTCAAACACTGAACTCTCTTTCCATTGGGTCTCAGATTATATTTTTCACCCTGAATCACTCTTTCTCTTTCTCACCCTAAACCATGCATCCATTCCTAAAGGCACTCAGTCACGTTCGCCCTACGATCATTTTCCTCAGCCACACAGTGGTTAACGCTCTTCATTCACACCCCAGATTCTTGAACTGTGGCGTATTACTCAGTCGCGCTGTTTATACAACAGGAAAGCTCCCGAAGCGGTCGTATCAGATTTCAATAAGCTCTGATTGACTGTACTTGAAAGCAGCTATTACAGTGGAGTAGATAAGAGCTAGCATAACTTGAACATTAAATATATTTTAAACTATTGTTTATCTGTGCCCAAAACTATACATAGGGAGATTCCTAACAACACACCCTGTTAAAACACTTGCGTACCCTACATCAATGTTCCTCAGATTCTTCCCGAACTCATCTCTGAGTACACACTTTTTTATTCAAAATTACCTGGATAAAAACAGATTTGTCGTTTTGAATGAAATTAAATGTTTGCAGATACAATTAAAACCGTTGGCATATCTCCAATTAATTGGAATATCTCACGTCCTTTCCTCCATGGTAACCAGGGGGTCGCTACATTTTCCCGTCACAAATCAAGCAATCATCAAAACGAAAATAACCCACTAGACAACTCAAAAATATACAGATAATCAGGCTTCATTTCTCATTTCTCGGTCCACCTATAAATACAAAAATCCATATCAGCGATTTTCAGTGAAAACCGATTAATAATCGAGCCAGTTAAAAGACGTAATGTATTTTATTCAGATTATAATGATCCATAAAACATTATTCATATATATAATATATATATATATATTTATCGGACTATGAACAAATAACTCTCGTTTCTAGGATCTAACTGTAACTTAACATAGATAAATGTATCCTCTTCAGTGTTTTTTTTTCATTTCGAAGGAAAAACGCAGGAAGAAAAGCGACCGAGGTTTCGGATTTCTCTTCGAACACCTCGAATCGATGTATCATACTTCTTTTGGTATTCCTCTCTCATCAGCTGATGCTCCTTCTTTGTAGTTTGCGTCGCATTGTTATGGATACACTCGGTGATACGAATAAACTATATAGACCACTCGGAAGATATGCTCTGTAGTAAATGATTAACGTAGCTTAATCTACACATCTCTAAGGGTACGGTAACGTATTTCCTCGTCAGGTATGACTCTTTACCTTGCCGCCATCTTATCATGATCGGTGCTTCGTGGTTCTCTTTATGAGCATCGAAACGCTTCAGCTCGATATAAAGGGTGGCCAAATAATCCTGGTACCTCTGTGGAATTTCTCATAGGAAAATTCAGGGGAAATATGTGAGCAAAGTTTTAAAAAAAATGAATTTCTTTATTAAGAATGTACTGTGTTTAAAGTGTCTCATTGTAAATAGACGAAGATATATAAAGATACAATAATTTCCAACGAACAAAAAATTGTTGTCGACAAAATAAATGGATATGTTATAGAAGGAACAAAAGAGCATTCATGTATATATTCAATAAATTTAAGAAGGTAAATTGGACACTATTTTGTGGGTCCACTCAATACATTGTGTGACTTCAAATATAGGAAAAATAATGAAGTTACAGACACTGAAAAGTGATATAATTTAAACACGGTTCTTTTTAAATCTTTTCAATATTGTGATGAACCTTCAACCGACAATTGTTTTCAATCTGTCATTCCAGTAACTCATACGTTTCTCTTGAATGGAAATTATAATTATTTTTATGCGAGGAATCGTTCTCTGTGCGATTGTACCCTGATTACTGAGCCACCTTGTACATGTCAAATATCGAGCTGCAAGGTAGTCGATCTCGTGCATGTGATTGGAAAAGTTTACCAAAAATAATTATAAGAATTTTTGGAAGCTGTTTGTTGTAGGAAAAATCGGAAGTAAGATTCAGAGCATGCATGATTGAGTATTTTACGAGTATTACAGCTGATTGGATGCGATGATTAAAAGAGAAACACGATTCAAAAGACAAGTTTACAATTTAGTAACTTAATATTGTTTATAGACAATCGTTTGCTTTTAAGTATTCAATAGATTAATCATTCGAATGTCTGACTTTTCTTTAAGGAAATGGGCATACAGACTAAAATAATACAATGATTTTTATAAACATTTACACATATTCATTATTTTAATTTTGAGGTTTGTGTTTCTTTTTCCATCGCATGCCTACAATGTTTCAAAGAAATCTCTTCTCGAATAATTTGATTTCAAAATAAATTAGGAGTTTGACATTTTGCCAATAAAAATTCAGGAACATCGATGGCTGTACATTTAGGGTAATACACAGGGTGTTTTTTAACGTTCGTCCGATTTTTTATTTCAAAATTTTTTAACTATTTTTTATCGTGTTAATATTGCAATTGGAATGCAAATTGAGCATAATCGGCATAATAAAGAATTAAATAACCGAAGTAAAATATATATTTAAAATTATTTTTTCATCTATATAAGCACTCGTCGAATTTGTTTAAACTCTCCTGTATAAAATTACAAAAAATTATAACGTTTCATCAATTATAAAAAAATCTACATAAACTGTCTTAAACAAATAACTCCGAAATTATTATAAAAACAATTCAGTCCTCGTTTAAAATATATAACAAATTTTTCCTCATGAAACTATCCGAAACAGTTAAAAAAAAAATCATAACGATCGTTCTGAACACCCTGCACACGCGGAAATAATACTAAACGTAAAACGGCGTATATAGAATACATTGAAAATCCCGTCGACGAAGAGATCAATGATTTGATTACATTTTGCTAGGGCTGTCGAAATTATCCGTAATTTCCATGTTCGGTTCAATGACGAATAGACGGTTACACTAAAATTCCCATCATCCTCAGGTGATCGTTCGCGTTACGTAGCAGATATATCGGTATCGTTCGGTTATTAAAAATATATGCGAATATGATATAGATTAAATAATAATAACCTGTAGAAACGGTACGGATACATACATATTAATATAATCCATATCGTATCAACAATTCGTAGATATATTCCCATTATCGATACGTTACGTTGATCTCGATGCGATTCGCCGCACGTACGTCGTCTCTGCTCACTCGACCTCGCCTCTATTAGAATAATTACGCTAGAATATTACAATAATAGATACACAGAATAAATTACATAAACAATACATATACACCTACGATAATAAATACATTAGCAAAAATCGCCTAACAGGGAATCCCCGCGTATCGTTTGCTTCGCCATCCCGAGAATTCATGCTTCTTAGAAAATATAAACCTAAAAACGTTCACTGACAAACTTTTTTTACAAGTCAGACCACAGACGGCCATGCGGAGCGAGGCCTGGCCCCAGTCAACCCTCAGTCTGTGTCCATTCCCCTGACGTAGGTTGTGATCCGGAATATTTAATTCAAATTCAGTTATAGCAATGCGCAATGCACTGAACAGGTTGATCTCTTTTAATCTAGTGCGCTTATTAGTTACTCGGATCTTCTTAAAAATAAATGATATTTTAATTAATTCTTGAATTAGCAAACAGAACCGAATAAGTGAGTGTATATGATATCCGTTGAATTTGTATATGACAAATGATGTATAGCAGAGTAGAGATACAATCTCTGGATAAAACTGATGTTCTTATTACCAATGTTTTTAACGTCGTGTCTACATCACAACCTACGTGAGGGGAGTGCCGCAGAGTGGGGGTAGACCTGAACCAGGCCGCTCTGGCTGGCCATTTCTGAGTCAGTCCTTCTGCCTCGATACGACAAGTATTTAAACAAAAATTCAATCGATTACATACGTTTCACTGCCGTGAACCTCGATTCACGAAAATATCGATGAAAACTGTTTGTATAGTTGTCGTTTCAAGATAGAACAATGTCGTCACACCTTACACGTATGTAGTTAGTCTCCCTCCAATGGATTTTTAAAACGAAATTCATAGATATACATTTAGTTGTACAGTTTTATATACGCGAGGGAGAAATAAAAAAGCACCTGCACTTTGATGCACGGATATTCGCAGCCCTAGTTTCCCCTCTGTGTCGCACAACTATCATCGATCACTATGAATCGAAGCGTTTGTTCGAGCGGTCGCTGTAATGATCAGCGCTCGTTGTTATGTTTGTTTCTTTATACTTTTGTTTGAAGTCCGAATCTGCGCAAGATTCATCGGCTGTTCAGGGTGATAGCACTTTGCAACTTTCGACGATAATGATAATCTACGAGTCAACTCTGTCTCATTGTACGAACATCAGCTCGATGATTGATGATGCCTTCGACGAGACAGACTCGAACGATAAGATCGTTATCAGTTACGTCACGCACAAGAATGGACTCGATTTGATTTTCATGTCATAAAATAATTTCTGTCTTAAAAGTTCCAAAAGTATCACGACCTTCTTTTTTTATATTTGTATAAAAATTAGATCAAGTAACGATGAAATGTGTTCGAGTAGATTTTGAATTGACTACGGTGCTTCGAATCTGTTGTCTGTTTTCCTTTTTGCTAAATGTTCTACGCGCGGTGAAAGGAAGAGAATGCTTATATTGTGTTTCACAGGAATATTGAAATCAGGTGAATTTGTAATAAAATAATGTGTACCGCTTGAAATTTCTATTAGAACGAACTTAATTATAAGATTTTTGGATATCAGGCAAAATAGTAGGTTCTGCGGACTGTCTTCAGTGTTTTCTTGCACCTGTTTGAAAACGTTTTAACATGCAGTTTGATATGAATAATGGTGTGAAGAACGTGTTGCATTCTGTCGACAGGTCTTTCCTTTATGAAACGGTTTAATGTTTTATTAAACACAGAGTAGTCTAAAATTCGTGATTCAACCGGAAGAGGTTGATTCTCTGTTTTAGAAGTAAGTCGAGATCTTAGAATACATTTTTTCATGACAAACGTCTTTCATTTCAGGATTTAACTGATTGTTAATTATTACATGAACTTGATTGCACTGTGTTTTATAATAGGATAATACGTTAATACCTATAACGAAAAAAAAATGAAATGTAACTTTAAAATATTATCACGGAGGTACGTGATATTGATCGTTCAAGGTCACTTATCATATACTATGCTCACTTCCACTCATTTCTAGAAACTATGTCAGTGATGGTCACGGGAGCTCGGGCCTTCACCCATTCTAGGTCCATTCCCCTCGTTTCAGTTCCCTCCAGTTTGCACCTCGTTCCCCTCGGTCCATCGCGTCACAGATCACAGTTTATATGAGGGGACTGGACCTAGAGTGGGGAAGGCCGGAGCTCACGTGGCCATCGCTGAACTATGTGAAGCACCTATCCCATATGAACACATAAAAAGTTATAAACGAGATGATTGTGTCTACTGTAATTTGTAATCGAAGAAGTGGCATTAAACGTGCAATATTTCGTGCCTCTACTATACTAATTGTACAGTAAACAAGTGAAGCAAATTTTAAACTCGACTAACTTGTCCAGTTTAATAATAAGATTAAAAATAGAATAAAAGAAACATCATGTATCATGTACAAAAAAAAACTATAATAAAATGTATTGTACTTAACATGTTGAATGTTGTGGTGTCACCGGTGGCCGGCTCCTCAAATTTAATTAAATTAAATAATTATTGATTATTACACAATTCTGATCAAACTTAACACTGGAAGGATAATGCAGGAACACGACTGAATACTCAAATCTTTTCTTTCTTCACGATCGATATTAAAGAAAGTAAATTATATTTTACACAAGCACTCTATTAATCGTCAAAGCTGTTTCTCGCAAAAGAAAAACACCATTTAAAAAAAAGACGTATTTTATCACTCTGACTTATTTTTAGACACAGAATCATTCCTCCTTGACTTTATCAAAAACTTCAACCTCCTCCGTGTTCACTCGAAAGTTCCTAACACCATTATCTCTGTACGCCACTGTACATGACGGAGCTACTTAGCATTCTCCAGGTAACATTTGCTTGTTTCCTCGACAGTTACGCTAAATTGGACGATGCTTGCCTTTCGTTCGTGTCACCGGAGAAAAAGAAACCGCATTCACACGTCATCAAAAATAAACGTCCGATACGCTAATAATGATTTTCCTCGCGATCAACCCGGGAATCCACGCGTTCATTTTCCTTGTTTCCCGTGTGTACGTTTTCTATCGTGTATCCTGCCGATCCTACGAAATCAAGTTTACACGGCAGATCTCTCGTCCGCCCATGGAAATTGAATTTTTTTTCACGTTCTTTTTTTCTTTTTTTTAAATTTACTTTACGATCAGTCACTGTCACCCCTCCTCGGCTACTAACTCGAGTCAAAAGAAGTGTCTTACAATCGTATCGTGACGGTCAGCTCGACGCTAAATCAGCTTCGCTCGGTTAATTTAGATCAACGAGATCGAAAAAGAACCTCCCAGGAATCGATTACAGGGAGAACGTTCTGGATTTAAAGCGTTTCACTGGATCCTCGAGCCAACAGGTTCGATCGAATTTCATTCCCTAATTAATCCTAAGAAACGTAACGGCTACCATCTTTACGCTAACTTAAGGTTACACGAATATTTACAACGTTCTATGCCGCAATTAAGCGTTGACGATTAACATGCCCGACCGTGAAATAAAGACTCTTATTACCGAGCTGGCGGATTTACGGAAAGCAGGCGAGTTTATTTACAGTCGTGCTTATGGCTCGGAGATCGTGGGCCCCGACGGGAGAGAGAATACATCGGCGACGAGAAAAATGAATTTTTCGGAAAATGTCAAAGCTGTTCTCGTTCGAACGGCGAACGGAAACAAAGCCCCGATTTACTCTGTAAACGGATTTTAATTTAATAAAGTAGCCGTGTATGTGAATGCACGGGCTGATAGAAAACATTTTGCTGACTGAAAGCAGAGCGTATTGATCCACGTAGGAAGGAGGAAATACATTTTTTTCGCAATATTGCATAATAATGCAAAATAAGGTTAATGTATGGATTTTATTGTGAGTGGAAGAGTTTTGTTGTTATTGTTATTTGAAGTGTCTCTTATGGGTCGAAGAGTTCTGTAATGACCATTTTATTATTCTTGTATAGGCAGTATTGCAATCGAACAGATGTTTATACGTGAATAAAGAAACTGAAAATGAGCGATATCTTTGTTTAAACTACCAAACATAAGAAGTGGAAGAAGTATTGTGTATTTTGTATTATAAGATCTTCAGTTGAATGTCATTTTTACGAGTGTATTTATAAATATTCTCAAGACCATTATTTACTGTTTTAAATAACAACGTTTCGTTAAAATAACAATTTTTCCACTGTCGACTTTCAATCTGATTGTTCAGTTTCATTGATGGGATTACATGGAATTTGTTATCGATTTTAAAAATATAAGGAATACCTATCACGAAACTATATTTGAAATGCGAAAAAATGTATTGATTATTCACTTTGCATAAGATTATAAATTAGTGTATTAAATATGTTTGAAATGAAATATTTTGTTTTTGTATGAACTCTGGATCATTCCACCATGATAATAAAATAATCAAAATAATTGCAGTAGATTGAGGTCTTCATTCATTCCCTTGAGCTCGATTTCTTCGAAAAAAAGCTTAAACTACCAAATTTTATTTTACGCCATCAATTTATTTGTTCATATAATATAACCTTCTGTTCGAAATCTTCAAACAGCTTTCTTCTGTATTTTACACAGAGTGCAGTACTAATTTTATATTCCGTTAAATGAAGGCATAAAATTTAATAAACCATATGAAATCACTTTAGAATTCAACATAGTATGAGTTGCATGCATCAAATTCGATTAAATCAAATAACTACTCACCCTCACTGTGTTTTAAGTAAAATTAGTCCTAAAATAATCGTATAGAGGAACTGTATCACCAAACTGTGCCACGGAATCCACACATGATTCAGAACAATTTCTACTTTAATTTCTTGTCACTTTCCCCCTGATTTTAGTTTCCAACTCATACAAATGTCTTTAAAATTATTATACATACCTCTATTATTATACACAGACTCTTTTTGCTTCAATCACTAAAAATTTCTCGTACAAATTATTCTGAACCGCGTACGACTCGGGACACAATGAAATGATATTAAAACCAGCAAAATTTGGGTAGGACATAAGGGAAAAAGAATGTAATCAACCAGGAAGCTAATTTCCGTCGCAGCTAATATTTTCCGTGCTGTCGTACACGATCTCCGGAAGACCGGACTGTAATTTCCATAAAACGCTACCACAAACGGACGGCCCTGGTTTCACCTATTTCTCAACGACCCTACAAAAAGAATCCATTAACGTTTTGCACCCTACTTAAGAATCCACCGTGGCGTCTACTTAAAAGTCTCCGCTCATTCTGCAGTCGGACAAATCGCAACGAATCTCCCGAAACGCGTACCATGCAAAGTAAGTGAGCCACGATTCTTACGCGGATAAAATTGATAAGAAACGTAGTATATCACAGACAAGGAATAGACCGTAGCCAGAGTAATTTGAAACTGTTCGATCTGTTCAAAGGTTCCTCGGATCGACTAGAAAATTTTGGTGTCTCTCGAACGTCAGCGGATGTGCACGGTGTCTGTTCTAAACCGGAGTCTACCGCGAATGAAAACAGAAAATAGAGACGAATGAAAGAAAGAGCAAAGAGAAAAGGCAGGGGACTTTCCTGCGAATGGAAGCTCGCCAAAAACGATTCGTCTTTTGGCTATGTTTTACGGTGAAAAAGGCGATTAATCGATATGGTGGACGCGAATGCTAGGCGAAACGCTTTAAATCCTGCCCGTCCTGCGAATCCTTGAAGCGATTCGAATTCCATTGATACTAAATTCGCCAAAATAGGTCCCAGATCTGGCATGAGACAACCGTGAATTATTTGTTAGGCATTTAAGCTATATACAGACGGGTGTGTTATCCTTAAAGGAGATCGATATGTCTCGTTGGTGGCGTTGGTACAAGGAAGTCCTGAACAGAGAACACCGTGTTCCAATGACTAATTCTTTTCTTTTTCCTCTCCCTCGCTCTCGCTGTCTCTGTCCCTCTCGTCGACTTATTCCTTCGCAGACAAGGATCCATTAGTCAACGCCATGACCGGGCCAGAACTTCCCCTCGAGTTCGTGTCGGAGTTGAGTTCCAAGGACGAGTCCTGCAACGTAGAACGTGAACGTATCTGTAATTAAGGACACCCTGCACAAGCTGCTGTTATGAAAATTATTAAAAGTTTGTGGCTGGGGATATCTTGCGCGGTTCAGGAGACACGTACAGTTGCGAAAGTACTTGGACAAGGCGAGGAAACAATATATTAGAATATATCAACAATATATTCTGACTCGTTGACGTTGGAAAATAAATTGTCGAATGAAATGTACTGAGTTTGATGGGCTTTATATAATAATAAAGTAATTTTCAAACTGCTCTATATACTGTGAATTACTGGATAGATAGTTCTGGATGAACTGAATAAAAAGTGTCTAGTAAACGTTGGTTGAAAAATCAATACTATCTAAGCTGTAAATAATTTAGTGTTGGAAATATTATTCATAAGTCGAATGATATTGATTCTTTGACCTATATTTATTAGACATTTTTCATTTAATTTGCTTTACAATTTTTATGTGATTGAGGAACTACTAATTCTTATAGAATTTTCAATAGAACGGATAATGTAATGACTGTAAGATGAAATATATAAATATTTTGTTTCCTTCTAATTTGTATTCTATGTGAAGCGGCTCATCAAATATTGTCAAAATAAATAATTAGTAATTCTTATAACATTGAAACTGATATTAGAGTTAAAACCTTAATAAAAATAAACGTGCGCTCGTATAATTGTATATTTGTCTGGCTGGGTACGGCATTTTTCACTTCAGCAGTCAACGTGTTAAAGCAAAATATTATAATGTGTCTGATCACGTGTAGCAGTTTTCACTGACAATGAGACAGTCGACGTGTTAGGGAAGAGGTTACTAGTGAGTTGTGCCCCTTATGTTGAGAGCGGCATAATTCACTTTTTTTCCTACTGTGAAACATTTAAGATTTTGCATTTTTATATTTCTAAAAATATTAATGCGTATTATAAAGAAGATTATTTTATATTTCTTGCCCCGAGTACTCATAATTATCCCCATTATAATTATTTTTCTACAGATGTGGACAAATCACTCTATTCTTATAGTAGTAAAGTGACCTTAAGCTACCTTAAAAGTTAATAATTTATTAAAACTAAAAACTTGTACCACTTTCAAGAACATATACTTTATAAATTCATAAGTAGAACATATAATACAAGTATAAATAATTTATGTAAAATATTTAATATTTAAGATTATTCATCATAATCACAAATATATCACTTTGTCTGCCATGTTATCCAGATATGCGTGACACTTCGATTCGATTATTACTTATTTCTTCATGCGTAACATTAATAAATACGCCTAAACAGGTTTAGCGGTACCAATAGAAAAATTATGAAATTTACTAATATTATTGATTAAAAACGTATTATTTTGGGGTATATTCATTCTGTATAAAAATGTAGGAATTCTGCAATTTTCAGTTAATCCAGTGTGGCAGTCAAAGTGATATAGGAGTTATTAAATCTTCACTTATTAAATTTTAGTTTCCTTCAAAATTGTAAAATAATTGGTTTCTTCACTTTTAACGTTGCCAATTTGGCTGCACATTTTATCCAAAGTTCACATTTTCAAAATACATATATTCGCAATTCCAGTTAATATCTAAACTTCTATTAACCCAACGGCAAGAATTTTTATAAATACTGACAATAAATTATTCCCAAATAAAACGATCACATCAATCTGCAACCGAAATATCTTTTTTCTAACTCATTTTTTCCAAAAAAGAGCTCACACGCCACGTTCGAAGTATGGGGCCGATTTGATTCATAAAACGCTCGAGGGCGAAGCGTTAACAATCGAAGTGCTCTAAAACGGTTCGCGTTATCACGGGAAGCCGCAAGCCGGCAATGAACTTTTTCAAGCGTGCATCAGAACGCTGTCGAAAGTGCATCGTGGAAATCTTTCGAGTGCGATCGCGAGAGCTATAACGCGTTTACGCGCGGCGATTACGTTGGATACGACTGCTTCGCGAAACCATTCGCCAATGATTGTCCCCGGCGAATGCGAAACCGAAATGGCAGAAGACGGGAGAACGTTCGGCCCCGCGTGATTTATTGCGGGAAGGAAGCTTTCGTCTCCGATTACAACACGCATGATCGCCGGCACGTCAATCGTTTTACGACGACCAAATGGAACACCATCATCGAATGGTCGCTTTCAACGAAACGATCGATTATAACACCCCCCCGCTAAAATGCTCAGATGAATTTTAAGACTTCATTACCGTACACTCATTCGAATTCACCGTTTCAATACTTTTCAGCTTGATAAACTTGTACAAGATGTTCCAAAATTAACCGCATATAACAAATTTGCCTTTGATTTTATCGAATGTGTTTGACACGATGTAAATAATAAAATTGACAGATGTGAAGCAATGACAAAATGAAAGAACAGAAGTAAAATATAATATACCTCTTTATGAACCAGTTTGTTAAGTAAATATTACAAAACATTGTTAAATGAGAATGTTTTATGAAACATTCATGCAATGAATGTAACATAAATTTAACTCATGTTTTCCAAGCTTTATTACTTCAGATCGAATTCTCTTCTATCAGATGAAATTTGATAGGATACCATTTCGTTTTCGAAACAAAATAAAAGTTTATAGCCCTCCCTGATGCTCGCAGTTACAGCACAGATTTATTCGTTTCCAACTACATTTCATTTAAATGAGGCAACTTCAAAAACCTACGTAGACACAGCTCTACTGTTAAATTAGGGTAGTATGAACCCATTACTATTTAATAGTTTTAAAAAAAAAATAAAAAACATCTGCAATATTTTATGAAACACTCTTACAAAAAACAAGAATACATTAATGCAATATAGAACAAATTAAAAAGATAATCAATTAATACAATTGAAGCAGAAATTGTAACAGAAATAAGAAATTAGAAATTAGAAGAGAGAAATTCAAGTTCTTTGTGTTGCTGGGGCACACTTGCTGGGATTTTACTAGATCGTGCCCACCGAGTACAGTTAGGTGGTTGGAGTAACTTACAATGCTGAGGGCGTGCATGATGCAAGCCTGCGTGGTGTTCTCGACGTGGATCAATTCGTCGCATTCTTCGTGGTCCAGTCCATTTACATCAGATCGTATTTTAATCGGAGACAGAGCCGCCTCGTTGTCCGTTGATTTGCCACTGTCGGGGGACGGTATTAATTCGTGCCCATCTAAATCCTCCTCCTCAGCCCGTTCCTCGCAATCTGATGCTTTGGTTTCCTGTTACAAAACATTGCAAAACTGGATCTAATACAACAGCATCCAATTATATGGTGAAGAAAGTTTTAAGACCAATTTTAAGGTACATAAGATTGAAAAATGAATCTGACAAAGAAAAATTGCGACTGGGACCTCGACGTTTGGGGATAGAGATCAAATTGTAGCGTTCGATGAGGACAAATAAATTGAATCGGTGAGTTGAAGAACAATCCAAGTAAAAAATTATCCATTTTCAAACAATCTGAAAAGTATATGTGAAATGCACAGAACTACATGTTGGGACCAAAAAAAGTGCAAAAAAATACCCTATATTCGCGTTTCAGTAATTCCTTCAGTGTAGAAACAGTATCTGTCATGGATTTGTACTGTTTCAACAAGCCGGTTAACAATCACTTTTCATTAAATAATTTCTACTTCAGTTATGTTTAAAGCAAGTTAATGAATGTTCTTTTTTCACTACAGTGTTAGTTTCTAAATTTCCTAACTAAAAAGTGGCTTGAGTTGAAAAACAGTAAAAGACCTATGGTTTTATTTTAATTATTGAAAATTAATGAACGAAGTTTAACCATAGTTAGGCAAACAGGAACGTTCATCTGACTTACCATAACTGTGTTTAAATTGGAACAGCACTATAAAATTAATGGCAAATATCTCAAAATGTGATTTTTGGACTTGTACTGTTATTCAACTCACCGATTCAATTGTAAATTGTTAACCGTATCTGGCTTGTTACTATTATACAAAATTAGGCTAGATTGATGGAATGCAAATTGTGTACCTGTAATATGAATATTATGTTTATACAAGCCGTTGCATTTATATTGACCTTGAACTTACGAATGTCTCAGAAACAAATGGTTTGATTCAAACGGTGAATATTGTGACTGACAGAAAATCTTTCTCAAGCCATATTTTTCAAGATTTCAACGCCTTCGATGCATTTTTAAATGACAATGCATACTCTTTTAGATGTGATGTTATAGCTTATATTATGAGATACTCAATAACCTATAACGTCACCTTCTCATGATCTTGAGTATCAATACATGATCAAATTAATATGAAGGTTGAATAGCCTCTAACATAATAATTTACACCTACCACCGATGGTCACTACTTTTATGTATAACTATTGTTTATTAATGTTAATCCTTTGAGTGTATGAATACATATATACGCCATTCATAAATTATCAACATGTCCTATCGACGCACATACATATATATATGTTTACCAAACTTCTTCGCCTTAAATTTTCGGTACTGGCAAACTCGTCTGTCTTTCTGCTAAATATGTGCAGTTTTTGATCCCATCATTCCTATCGTAACTTCAACAACCAAGATTCCATTAATTTTATCTTGCTTTCATTTTTTAATTCAGTCCAACAGTCCAACATGTAATATAGTACGCAGTATGCCAAAAAATGTTCAAGGTAATCATACTGTGAATGAATATTTCTTCACTGAAAGTCCTTAAATTTTTCATACAAGTTTTGTCTTTAATATTGTGTGCATTTGACATAATTATTAGGAGCTTCTATGTTACGTCGATAGGATCGAGAGTGAAAATAACAAGGAGGTTCCTCGAACACGAAGCAAAAGTTCTCATTCCTTGATAGGTCTATCCATATACCTCGTCTGCGCTCTGTAGTTGACATATCGACAGAGAAACATATGATGAAGTAATATTTTTCCAAGTTGAACGTCGTTCCCCACGGCGACAGGATTTCGTTCTTTTGTTTCCGGCGGAGTTTCGTTCCAGCTGTTCGAAGGCTTGTCTTAAGCACTGTGAGCTTGCCTGACGATATTACGACTTACTTTTCTTCTTTCTTCGCAGCAGAAAACTTATATTGTTTAAATTGACTGCCGCTGTTATTATTGCCGTTCCCCGTCCGATAAATCCGTCGGGTTCTAATTTTACAGAGCACCGACTCCACTATCGATATTAAGTTCTACAGCAAACAATCGAAGTCTATCAAACCTCGACGTTCCTCGTGCCTCATAAACCTGATTTTATTCAGTATTTATAAAGTCTAGTATTCATTAAAGGACACCTAAAATTTTGCTCCTCTTTATCGTAAATATTATTGAGATATTTTTATTTGTATTGAGTTTAAGTTGTTTACTTAAGTTTATTACTAGACTGAGATTTTTATGCAAATATATATTTTTAAACATCAATATTTTTGAATTTTATGTACCTGTTGAAACGCATCCACCTCTCATTTTCAAAACTTAAATTGCCCTTTGGTGTCAAATTGACACAATGGTAAAAAAATCAATACACTGAAAAGATAAATAGATAAATCTGCGAATTCTTTTATTGAATCATTACATTCAATCATAAGACTTGTCACATTGTCCACAAACGATAAAGCGATGTGCAAAGCATATTGCTTTTTTACATTTATCGCATTTTTGTGAGAAAATGGTGTCAAATTGATATAAGGGATAGATGAAGGTTAAAAGTACATTTTCTGTTTCACTTACTTTATAAAATATGCATTCCTCACGAACTTGGACATGTTAAATTGCATAAAGGTTCGCAGTCTATTTATTACGAGATTGTTATTTTTTTAATATTTGCAAGGTATTCTACAAGAATTTCTCCAGACAATTTTTTCGTCGGTTTTTCGTTCGTCCTTGTAACAAATTAAAAACTCGTTCGCAGTCTATTGTAACGAGGTCGCGAGATGTGAACAAAAAGTTGAAACTCAAACTAGATTGTTTTCGTCGCAGGATATTGAAGTTCTCTTCCACTTCTGAATATTTAAGCCAGCGTAAAAAATTCAACGTCTTCATCACCGAAAAACTGTTCTTCGGGAACTATTTTTCAGCGAAGTACACCCTCGTTCCATAAGTCATGGAACACCACACCATTTTTTAATAAATCTGAATTACGAAAAAGATTTGGTTACTTACTTCGATATGAAAGACATTTATGCTTACAGAATATATTTTTATAAGTATGGTTAGTATTTTATTATAATTAATATAAAAAGAACATGAAATAAATATAGTACGGTTCAACACCAGTTGTTCAATGCATTAACTTTAGGCGACATTTTGACAGCGATTCTGAACAGAAATCCGGGAAGAAACACTACAGAAAATCACCGATAGACTGCCATAGTTAGTTCGAGTTATCTCAAAACGGGGTGCATATATTGATAACAAATTTTGAAACTTTATACATATAATTTTTAATATATTGTAACGTTTAAATGTTATATTCAGTGTAAATAATCAGTGAATAATCATTTGATTTAACATAGCGGGTGTTTAATAATTGTAATTTAAACATAAAGCTGAATTTAGAAAGTGTGCCACATCTTGTGGACGGAGGTGTACATTTTATTTTCGCAGCATCGTGCTATGTACGAAATCTTTTCAACACGAATTTTTCAACTCCGCCGCAATGAAATTGAATTAATTTCCTTCACAAAGGTGAGACAGTTTATTTCATTGTTCATCCCAATATCGTGTTTACTTCTCGCCGAGGTTGCCGAAGTCAATCCATAAATCTTCCTCAATCTTCACCGCGATGGATTCAAAAAGCTACGGAAGGTCAGGTAAGAGGCATTACAAAAGATTCCTGGTACTACGTGCAAAATTCTCGATTGCTAGATTGATGTTCCTCCACTATACCTGTATTCGGAACAGAAGCATCCCAAGAATTAAAGCCTCGTGAATTGTCGTCTTATTTCATTCTCGCACCCCCTTACGAACGAGCTTGCTCATTCTGATAAGATTGCGGAGTCATCGTTCGCTATTTCGGCTTTTTTTGTGCAAAAGAATCACGAAATAGAAAATCCATTACATCGGCGAAATTACTTTCTTTTTTCATGGGTGAATTGAATTCAGCATCTACGGTTACTTGAAAATTCTACAGTGTGAATTATTATGGTTGATATCACAGTTGTGGCTTTGTTCTACTTCTATACTTCAAATGAAAGAGCTACTTCTGTTGTAATTATTTTGGGCATTTTATGTTCCTTTTTTAAATTTCTGTTTGGTTTTTATTATGTCGAATGTTTAAAATATTTATTTCAAATCGAAGTAGCAGTAAAATTAGGATTTTTGTTCTTTAAATTCATTGATGAATAAAAAGTTAAGAAGTATATTATGAAATCTGATTTTTGAGCGTATGAGCATTGGGAAAAGTTAATTAGTTTAAAATTAATAAGTATTAATTTAGTACTCTTCCGTGAAACATTGTAATTATAATAAGAATATAAAATACAGGTTATGTTATTGAATAGTTAAAAATTCTGTTGGGTCATAATTTATATTTATAACAGTCAATTGTAATGTGTCTGAATACGTATAGAATTTTCTACTTCGTCTATGTATTTGTTCCTGTTACTGTTCAACTTAATGATACTAAACTGTTAAATAAACTTATATAGACTTTCTCCTTTAACCTTTTTTTCGACTAACTTTTAATTATCATCTACTGAATATTTTATTCATTTTTTTATTCATTTTATCAATTGTAAAAGAATTTTTTTATGAGCATACGACTCAGTAAACCGTATTTTTTGTTTCTGCTACACATTCTGAAATTTGAAGTGGCTGAGTGTCACGCAGATGTGTTCACTATTATACCTCTGTAGCAAGGCGTAGTCTGTATAAATGAAGACGTTTGAAAGAGAAACACACCTGAAAATCTTGTGGTGACGGTGATGTTTCCTTCGGATGCTGGCTTGGACTCTGCGGTGGGCTGGGCGCAGATCTTGGACTCTGAGGCCGAGTTCCCAGCTCGTAAATGTTAATCATATGAGCTGCCTGAGCATGAACCATTAGTTCCCAAGCTGAAGGGAAGGACACCTTGCAGAGAACGCAGAGCAGAGCCGTTGTAGAATCTCCTTTGGGCACACAAAAATTCGCCTTGTCATTATTCGATTACACCTCGTCGTTCATTCACCTACACCGATGCAATACCAATTCCAAAAACTCGACTATTCGTTCTGTTTTTTAATAGCTTCCAGTAATCGTGGTTCTACTGCAATTTAAACTTCAAAACGACGGAAATTGAATATTAATATGAATTCTTTAAGTTCATGAACTACAGAACCGCGTACTGTAATTTTCTTCGATTGCTCAGCTCGTAGATATTCGTGTACGAGAAATAAGGTTTTTTAAATAATTCAGGAGCAAGAAAACGCAATCATGATAAGTTTATTAATAAATCTCTCGTGAAATAATATAGAGTGTGTCCGGCTTGAGTGTACACACGTCGTTAATTTCGAACCTATTGAAAATGCAAGAAAGTAGTTTACGTACATACAATTTTTGTTTAATTATTATTTTACGATATTTTAGGATCACGTTCAGTTTTTTCACTTTGTATCGTGTGTTGTGAAATAAACTCAGCAAGGTAAATAATTGACATTTCTTATCAACTGATCCTAAAATATTACAATTATCTTTTTTTTATTTACAATTAGCACAGCAGCAATTGTTTGCGAGCCAAGCAACTTTTACATAAATTACTTTTCTGTATCTTCAATGGTTTCCAGAACAACGAAATATATACACTTAAACTATACACGGCGTACACAATTTATCGAATGCGCTATCCTCTCATTGCATGCTCAAAATAAAATTTAACATTTCCGAGTGTCATCGATTTCTGTCATGCAATGGACAGACCGAATACCCTGGAACGCGGAAGCAACGTAAACTAAATCATAAAGTATCTCGAGTCGAGCTGTTCCCAAGGCAAATTCCCTGAACGTTTCACTTTGCAACACTTTCGGTGAGCCCGTTTCGATTCTTCAATCTTAAAGAAACCGCTACAAACACATCTGCGTTTCCCGATAAAACGGTCGAAATGCAATTCCGGGGGATACGGGAACACGCAGGCAGAGGTAAGAGACGAGCATTCCGAGCCGGTTCGAATTTCATTTTTACACCTGCCCCGTCGAACGTAAGCAAGGATAACAGGTGAGAACGGGATAGCCGGCGAACGAGACAGTATTTCGAAGCCGTCGAATTCCAATTGAAAGCCAGATCTTTATTCAGAAAAATTTTTCCAAGGCGAGAGCATCGTCAGGGAATTCGAAGACGCTTCCACGGAAAGGCCATTCGATCGGTCTGAGAGAGAGAGACGCGTTTGCGTACCGAACAACGCTCCAGCCTCTATAATTCTCTTTCAACTACATACTTGGGGCGGTTCCGTTGAAGGTGTGACATTTACATGTAAACCGCAGTTTGCAGTAATTTCGCTTGTGCTCGAGCAGCTCTCCCAGGTCTGTAAACATTTCCCTGCAATTACCGCAGATCAGTATGTCCGGGTTGCCTGAAACACAGCAATTGCGAATTGGTCTTCATTAAGGATACATTCAAGATTTTGTAATTTTTTGTTTGTAATAATGTATGGGGGAAATAAGAAGTCATAGCAGTGTAGGGAGTATAAAAGTAATGTTTCTCATAGTTATCGTTTTCGATACGTTGAATGCCGTGGGGGTCGTAATTATCGATTGCCACAGAATTCTGAACAAACTTCATACTAAAACAATAAATAGAAACAGAAGAACACGATTGAGTACTGAAATATTTTTTTTTCTTTACGATTTATACAAAAAACAGTAAATTGTACCGTGTCTGATTAGGTATGGCTGTTTTCACTGGGGCACTCAACGCGTTAATTAATAGCGACTGGACAGTACCTACCGGTCGGAAGTGTGACACTGAGACATTTCGAAATTTTATTATTACGTATAGTATGCAACAATATCGGTTTTTAATTTTAATTTATTAATGATAAAGGATAATCAAAGTGTAGCAGCATTGAAAATTGCAAACATATTTTACAAATTTTTTAAATTTCCAGATACGCCATTTTGTACATGCTATAACATCGTTTAACTTTTATTGAAACTTTTCTTCTCCATTTCTTATAGTTCAAAGGTTATATTTAAAAGCATAGATTTGCCTTACGTATTAAGGGTTGATTTCACTCCCTTCAAAGGCTACTGTGCCTTTGATGGAATGTACCATTAATCATGTCTCAAGTAACACTATATTCTCATAAAATTTTGAGTATACCGGTGATTTAGGGTTCAAGAGGTTTCATGCGAGTAAAACATGCTTAGTGAACACAAGTAAAAAAATCAACTCTTTCAGCGTTAGGAAAACCATTTATTCCTTTGAATGGATTTAGATGACTTTCTGTTGTACAGAGGTCAAAACTTTTTAAGTGTTTAGATGAAAGTCATGAGTCCTAAAAGTTTGCCCTACTTTATTCTGAACACCTTGTATATAGAGTAGAATCCATACAATCCCGGTTCGAAATATTTTCTATTGTTGCTTGTCAATTACATCGACTTTTCGGGGCATCAATACGTTTCATATCGGAATGGTACTCACTGTATACTTTCAACTGGTTCAAATCCGGAACAGCGGCGGTGTTCACAGCGGGCTGTTGTTTCTGTTGTTTCGGGTGTTGCGATCGGGCTGGTGGCATCAAACGAGGTCTCTTCAACGGCGGCGCCAAACGAGGCGGAAAAGCAGTCGATGCGTAGTAACTGAAAATAAACTTTGCATTCAGCGGAGACGTTTCTGCAGGAAATGTTGAATAATTGTTTCGCACTAAACCTTAGCGCTTCATTATTTATCGGGGAATTAACGAAGGCTGGCTCGAAAGTTTGAAGCGGCTTTATCGTACGTTCTTCGAACAACTCGACAACGAAATTTATGAGCAGGTGTGGGCGTGATCGAAATATTGTTGCATGTGTTATAATAGGTGTGTGGAATAATAATGATGACCACGATTTATGGTTTCAATTACTTATTAATTTTAATAAATATTCTGTATATACAGTAGGACCTCGATTATTCGTACTGCAATTAGTAACAAGATGACTCACATTCCGACTATATTCTGCATACAAATGTTAATTCTATATGAGATTTTAAAATACATAACACTATATAAGTAACTACACAGTATCGCTGTTCGGATAATCGAGGTTCTAGATACCTAGAATCATCTTATTCAACGGTTGTTTATTTTTTAATATAGTTTAGACATGAAATAAAAATATTTGAAATGGTCCTGTAAATAATGATTTATTTTATTTTGCTTTTATATGAATTATTTATTTAGCAAAAGGTAATAATTTTGTTCATTGTTACAACTGATTTTCAATATCTGAGAGAAACGATTTACTATTATCAAGGATAAATCGAAATTCTCTATATTTTCAAATAACGCCACCGAATATAACGGGTTGATGTTCCAATATGTTACAATTGAAAGCTAGTGAAAATAATCGTTATAACGGAAATATAATAAATGATAATAAAATCGAAAATAGAGGACTTAATTGACATTTGAAATGGTTGTTCCTTGTTATCATTTCAAATAAAATTCAGACACATTTAGCTCGTATAATTTTATACCCTATCGGAATCATATTCCATGTGGAAAATACTGAAATTGTCTTTTTACTCTCGGTGTCACGAGAAACTGTTATCACGCCGTATGACACCTCCGCAAGTACGGCGACTAACGAGACGACTAATTAGAATGAACGAATTTCTACAATAACTAGCCTTAATTAGCCAATGCAACAGTACGCTGCGCGGAAGATGTAAATTTTTGACAATTTTACTAGAATTTTTCCTTCTATTTTATAAAAACTTATTTAAGCTTCCTTTTTAGAAGTCAGTGAGAAGAAGTGCAAAAGCATAATAAATTAAAAATCCTGGACTCGTCACCTCAAACTTTTAGGTCTGAACCCTACGAAACAAGCAAGGGAACGGGTTAAACTTACTTCATTAAAAATCGAAGTCTAATGTAAGTACGAATGAACAGAGAAACATAAACGTGGATGGGCTTTAATCGTTGACCGATATGCCTTGACTGGTGTCACGCTGTACATCAGATTATTTAAAATTACAGTGATGTACAGTTTCGGTTAGGTGTTGTTTACCATAATTGATTAGTTCGCATCTTTAAATAGTATTAATGCGTTCGCTACCAGGTGTCACATATATGTGTCACGCGAATTCTCAGGAGAGACCGACGTCACGTACGTGCGACAGGGACGAATCTACCTCCAAAATAACCTGTTACACACGCATACACAACATACATACGTGTGACATATTATTTAGAGTACTCAATTAGACCCTTTGAAACATTTTACGTGTGCATAAATCTAGATCATATTATATTTAATAGAACTACTAAAAATGTAACGTGATATATAGTGGACGATTTTCCAAGTAAAGGATGGTAACAAACGTGTTAATTCTAAATAAAATTTATTTCATTATTTAAACAAAAAGAAGTCAAAACCTTCTGAATAACACGCTGACTTTCGTGGAAGCCACCGCTTTCCAGTGTCCTCACTATAATGCGATTAAATAACTACCGACTCTTACAAGATTTCAAGCAGACTTAACACTGTTGCAAAATATAGAAGCGAGAGTATCCGGTCGCATATTTTCCAATTTTTAAAATAGAAATTATATTGGTGCAACGAAATCTCCACGTAGGAAGTTAAGCTACGCTAGACAGCGTTAAGATCGGTGACTGCGATCAACAGCATGTTGCTATGGGCACATGGTGGTTCAAAACCCACCTCAAACTGTAGCTACCCACCTAAACGACCATTAGCAATCGATGCTGGGTTACATACAAAGAAGAAAGCAATTATATCGCGTCTGACTAGGTATGTCTGTTTTCAGTGTGGCAGTCCAAGCCTTCACACGTTGACTGTCAGGAGGGTCACCCGTGGCTAGCCCTGCAAATTTTATTTAATTAAATACCTATTGCGTTTTACTATATTCTGAGCTTGCAACACTAACATAGGAACCCATATACAGTACTTAATATTTAAACATTTTTTTCTTTACGATTTATATAGAAAAGAAAAATGTATAATGTGTCTGACTACCGGCGGCTGGATTCACTGTGGCAGCAAACGCGTTAACACGTTGAACGCCGTGGCGGTCACCGGTGACCGACACTGCAGATTCAATTTAATTAAATAATTATAGATTGTCGTCAAATTCTGAGTAGACTTCATACTGAAACAATAATGTAGGAACAGAAAAACACGACTGAGTATTCGTCTTTTTTTTCTTTATGATTTATATGAAAAATAGTAAGTTATATAGTGTCTGATTATGTATGGCCGTTTTCACTGTGGCGTTCAACGTGTTATCACGTTGACTACTGCAGTGAAAACTCCCATACTTGGTCAGACATACTATAACATTTCATTTCAAACACCAATGAAGAAGGAAATAATTACGTAACTATTAAATAACACAGCTTTGACCTTCTACTCCTATGCCAATATTAATTCTATTCAAAATTATATTACAATCATTGATCACTTAAATGAATAAAATTTGATACGCCGATAGCCGGTGACTGACTCAGCAGTGAACGTGCTAACTTACTGAAAGACTGCAATGTCATCTACGTATATTTAATCAACCAATTTGAAGACTACAGGTGAATGTGTTAGTCCGTGAACTATTGCACATTTTCTGTTCAGCCGTTCGATTAAAGCGAAAGCTCGACCGTGTCGTCGCGTTTCTAATAAAACTGGCGAACGGCGAACTTGTCTTCGCCGGCGCTAATTCTCCCGTAATTTCATCGACTCCCAGGCGCCTCACGACGGCTTCGATAACGATTCAAAAAGCGTTCCCTCCTGCACGTCGACCTTAACTGAATTTAATCGGATGTGTTTAGACTTTTGATAAAATCGATGCGACATTGTCGTCGGTCCCGTTGCCCCGGGACCGACTGAACGCGGAACCAGGCGAGTTTCTATGCTAGAAACAGAGATGGAGGGAGGGAGTGAAACAAGAGAAGCAGAAAAGAGGAATCGTAGCCTCTCGTGTCGTATTTATCAGGCTATGTACTCCCTCTGTCTGTCCCGCCGTTTCTGCACTCTGAAGCCCCTTCCTTCAAATAAAACTTCCTCTTTTCCGCTCCCCCTTTTCACCCTATCACGTTCTCTGCCTCTACTTTCACCGGTTCCACGTGTTCCCTCCTTCTTCTTCCTCCTTGAATCTTTGAGCACACCTCCTTTCCTTCCCCTCGAACGCCAGGCATCTCCTTTCCTATTTAACGCGTCTTCTACAAGCTTGTTTCGAGCTTTCTAGTCCTTTATTCGGCACGTTCACCGGTTCTCTGACTTTTTCTGCAGTTGCTGCGTCGTTTGCTCGTTTTTTTGTTAGCTTCTTCGACTAATTTTCAGACAGTATGTAGAATTTACGATGATGCAGATTATGAATACTAGACTGCTGCACTTTCGAAATAGGGCATTTGTGATTTTGACAGTGATAATAGTACGTCTCAATTGCACCAGTTTTGGGATTCAAAAAAGGGAAAATAGACCATGTTATGTTTTTTGTATTTTTGTACGATGCACTGCAGATTTTCAGAACAGACTTCATTTTTTCATGTGGCTATAATATGAAAAATGATTACTGTCGCGTATGTATGACGTCGGACCCATAGAGGAGAATCAGTCCGTCACACATATGTGACGCTGGTAGCGGACGTGTTAATGTGTATAAAAGATAAAATTAGTGCAAGGGGAGAGATGTAGCTATCTACTATCATGAATTAAATCTATAATGATTGTTGATAAGGCGTGTCTCTTTAAACATTATAGGACCTTCATTATCCGAACTATGATTGATAAAATGATGACTCATGTTATAACTATGTTTTGCATAAAAATGATAATTTAATTTTAGAATGTAAAATATGTAGTGATATTAAATTAGGTATGTACAAAGTATACTATCCATAATTTTAGATGACCAATTTTCGAATGACCGGTATTCAGATAATCGAGGTCCTACTGTGCCATAAAATATAGTACGAATACAGTGTACGATTATTACAAACTGCATCGACTCCATTGCAATAAACATTAACCGTTTTGGTAGTTGGCTGTGGAATCGGGTTTCTATTTAAATGTAAACAATTCTGATTTAGAAACAGGAAACCATTTGAAAACGAACACCAGTGAATTTAATATTCATTAAACGTTTGTAAACAGTGAAAAATAAACTAAAAGTATCAGATTCACTGGGCCATCGAAAACCTATCGATGCTGAAGAAATCCATCCACTGATAGTAAAATAAACACTATTTTGTTTCTGTACACACATAATTTTTTCAGTTTTTACTTTATAACTACGAATCAATTTTTGGAGTACTTTTAACGACATTGGTGACAGTTTCTCCAGAAAAGGCTGAACGTAATAAATGTTTCCAGAGTTCCTGCAATAAATGGACGATTTGTTTATCCACCCATTTCTTAGTCGGAACGTCCTGTATATGATTAAAGAATCCCCTTGCTTTCCCCATTGCTTTCATTTTCATACGTTTTATCAGACGGTATTTCCTCCTTTCCACGTTTTATGTCATTTATTTTCCAGGGCCACCGAGGCGCATTCTTCCTATTAAGATCAGCGACAGGAATTAGGTTTACAATACGCATGCGAATTCTTCCCTGCTATTCAGATTCAAGAACGTCTATTTACTTTCGCTATAGTACTCTCCTTTTTCATAGTCATTACGAAGAAACTTTGTAAATTCGAAACGATAGTTGTTGATCATACAATGTAAAGACACAAAATGAGTAATCGGAATTTAGAGCAGCGTATTAATATTAAATTTTATTTAATTAAAATTCAATTACTGAATTAGATCATCTTGCCTATTCACCCGACTTAGCTCCCTCTGATTTTTGGCTGTTCCCAAAATTAAAGACTGCACTAACAGAACGACGATTTTCTGATATCGCTGATATCCAGCGTAATGTGATGAAGGAACTTAACAGTATTCCAGGAAACGAGTTTCAGGACTGTTTCCAGACATGGAAACACCGTCTAACACAATGTATAGATGCACAAGGGGATCACTTCAAAGGTGACAATAGTCATTAATGTACAGTTCCGAAAATATATTTCTGTTACGTGCATTCTGGGAATTAAATAGCCACACCTCATATATAACCCTCGGACACCGAATGCTCGAGCAACGACTCGGAGTCCGAATTCCGGGTCATTTTGACCCATAATGAAAGTTGAGACATAGTTGTTTATTTTGAGGGAAGATTTTGTAATAGATTTTGCTGTCATTATTTTTTAGCATTATTTTGTTATATGCTAGAGCTTTATTAGATAGAACTTTGCTAGATATACTTCTTCTTTGCTGCTATACTGAATACTGACACGCAACATCCATTGAGTTCCCATCCGCCGCAACAGTGTCGATTCGTCATTGTGTCTGTTAGAATGATAAAACGACAGTCGGCTGTTGCAACAGGCGAGCTACGGGGGATCGTAGTGAATGGACATGATTAGATCTGGATCTAAATACATGGTCGAACAGCGTGTACGTTGCAATTACTTATTTCAGTAAAAAGTCTTAAATTGTTTCAACGAGCATGATGAAACAGTCCGACGAGTTGGAGAAAAATTCGGTACATCCTCGGTTTCACCGAGTGGAACAGAAATTCGTCGGTTAAAAAGAAAAAGCACGGAGGAGGTTCGCCGGGGGCGCGGATGTCTCCGGTTATTATTACCGCACAATAGCGAAAGGATCCAGAGGCAGCGTAATCATCGAACTTCCGAAACTAAAGGACGATCGTTACTCTGTCGAAAGCTCCGATGCGACGTGCAACGAGACAGCACCCTGTCGTTCTTATCAGTCGTCGCGGGCATTAGAGAGAAGCAAGGAAGAAATAAGGGGGTACTTCAAAAGGCGGTCGCGGCGCGACAAAGAGCGGCTTTCGTGGTCACCAATAATTGGACGGTAGCATGAAAAAAATTAAAATAGTCGGGACGACAGGAAGTGACGGTGTAGATGATGCTCCCCCCTCATCCCCTGTGCACGGTTTACCCTTAACGCAACCCTTCGCCACGACCCCTCCGTGCCCTCCGTTTCTCCGGAGCTCTTCTCTCCCTACAGTCTCGCGCTTATTATCCGAAAGTTCCGAAGTGAAGCCAGAGTGAAACTCTGTCGCTGTTCGAGAACTTTTAACAACGCAGTGGAGGCACGAATTCGTGGGTGTCTCCTGTGTTGCGCTGTTATCCGTTAGGAAGGGATACCGAAGAAGGGAAACGGAGAAGACGACTCCAAAGCAGGAAAATTTTGATCGAAAAGTGCGCCAGAACAGCAAGCTCATGCTCGATGTGTAGGGTGAGGCTAAAGCAGTGTGGGAAGATAAGTAATTATAGGTTAACCCCCCGTTATCGAGGGATGGTCTCTCAGGCACTGTAAAATTTGTCCTCATTGTTGCCTCTATCGTGTAAGTGGCTTTTAATAATCTTCAGTTTTGCAAATTTTACCATGTTCGCTACTAGGGCAACTATATTCAAATACTGTAGGACCTCGATTATTCAAACATTGA
Organism: Macropis europaea; assembly: GCA_916610135.2. Taxonomy (NCBI): domain Eukaryota; kingdom Metazoa; phylum Arthropoda; class Insecta; order Hymenoptera; family Melittidae; genus Macropis; species Macropis europaea. The sequence continues at coordinate 22,120,135 of OU744344.1, forward strand.
TCATTTAAAAATTAGTCATTATATGTGAGTGACAAGGTAACATTATCATTAGTGGCATTGTATATCTAATTTTATACCACTATGTATTTTATATTCTAACACAAAGTTATAATTTTTATACAAAACATTGTTACAATGTGAGTCATCCTTTTGCCAATTATACTTCGGATAATCGAGGTTCCACTGTGCTAAGGAATTTTTTAACCTAGTACGATTTTATTAAACCCAGAAAATAATTATATTTATTCAGTATTCTATCAAAGATATTAAATAAAAGTAAGGAATTAAAAAGAATTCTGAAATCTCTGCGAAAAAGAATACGCACGTTATATTTTTTTATAATAATAATGCTTGAATTTAAAAACTTGAGAAGAACTGAAGAAATTAAAGGTCAGGTGAACTGTGTCTATCCCTTTCATTTTCAAACTGTTTCTTGAATTTTTCATCTTTTACTCGGAATTTTGGCGATTTTCTTTAATTTCTTTAATTAAGTCGCGATTATAAAATGAAGAAATATTTTCATGGTTTCTATGTGTAACGGTATCAATCATTAATTGTTTTAGTTTCACTTGAAAAATAATTTTTTCATAACTTTCTACATTTTACTGCGCACAGAGTAAAATGATACATTTATTATACAAAAAGGAAAAACTGAATATAAGTATTGTTTATGCAGCATGAAATGCTACAGCGCGATCAAATTAACACGTTGACTGCCGTGGGGGTCACTGGTGGCCCACGCCTTATATTCTATTCAATTAAATAACTAGTAATTCTTATACAATTTTCAACGTCAGTATTATTATAATAATAATATAAAGTAAGTAATATACGTTCAAATAATAAAATATGTTTTTTCTTCGCTATTTATATTTAAAACAATAGATTATAGTTTGTCTGACTAGATATGGCAGTTTCTACTGTGGCATTCAACGAGTTAACCAACCATTCGTTTCGTGAAAATTTTCATTTTCACACCGGAATCGAATCTTTAAATTCGAAAAAAAAAATATAAAGAAATCGTCAGGCCAACATGGACCGCTAGCTAAGCACCAGGGACGAATCACTGCAATAACCAATTGTATCGACGTAAACACCGGTTTCCGGTGATATATTCTCATTAAATTCCTCGCGAGCCGGTCGCAACACATTTCCCTCGGAATCGCATTTAATTCGGCAGAAGAAACGATTCAATTTAAATTTTTACCCAAGGGCCGCGCTCCTGGAGGGATCAGGAATCCTTTTTCCATGGCGGCGGAAGAATAAAAAAAGTAACCGAAGCTTGAGGATAAAGCTCTATTCGTTTAAATATAAGCCTAGCACAAGAGACAGTCGAAGGACAAGGGGCGACGGTATAAATCGACAGATTTTCATCAAGAAGCAACCCCGAGACACGGGGCGGCCGTGGACTCGAGGATTCGACCAACGAGCTATGTGATTGGCACCCCTGACAATTATTTGTTTTCCACAAATCACCGGGGAACGTCGTTCTCCCTTCTTCGAGTAAAACGCCAGCTTTTCTTCTATACCCTTACAGTCTCTCCACCCCCGTCCCAGTGTACTTTTAGATACATTGTGCCTGCCCATGACATTTCCCGCAATATTGCCAACCGGCTCGTTCTTTGACCCTCGATAACCTAAATTTCCTGTCGCGCATGAAAACCTTCAACATTAATACCAATCCTCTAAGCCAGAACGAATGTATTGTAGCTAGGAAATAATTTGATTTGTCTCTTTTGAATTCATAGATATTAAAGAGAAAGCAAAAATTAAAAAGAATTCTGAAATGAGAGGAACAATGTGCGTGTTATATTTTTGTAGGAAAATGATAATAGTTGAATTTAGAGAACGTATACACAGACGTATGCATGTGTGTCAGTATTGTTGAACAGGTCAATGGTCAGGTGAACTGTATTTGTATTTGTATACCGAATTTTAACGATTTGGTAAGGTTACTGTAATATATTGATACATTTTATACAAACTTTCATGATATATTTTATGCTAAATTTAATTATGTTATTCAATCTTTCATCGTAGTATTTTTCTTTTCTGTTATCTTGTAGTTCTGTAAATTAACTATGTTGAAATTATCATTGTAGTAATGCTCGTTATTAACGCAACTAATTACGTAATTTTATTACTACATTTTTTTGTTTCAACTTAGTTTGAACATTAGTGTTTTTCTTAGTAAAGTCCCTTGATTCAGCCATCAATTTGCTGAATAATACGTATAACGTTCTGTATACTGAATAGTCTAGTTCTTATAGTAATAAACAATAAAAAAGTCATCTAGAACTCTAAAAAAAGATACAATATTTTTAAATACAGTTTATAGTATATTCAGGAACTGTGAATATTATTAGATGTAATTTGACCGCATTTAGAAAATATTAAGTAAAATTATTCGTAAAGTAAAAATATTAAGTAAAGATATTCGCATGACTTTTAGTATCTCGTCTTGCATATTCAACTATAAAAAAATCGTAACATACATAAAATAATAATATATGTTTGCTATTGCATAATCAACTTAACAGTAACATAACTTTAACTGACATTCTACACTGAATATCCATGCCTTCAGTACAAATATATTTTATCCACAATGGCGACGTGTGATATTTCCGATCAGACTATTGACGTCAGAAATGTCCTGCAGTTTCTAAAACAGACTTTACTTTCCGATTTCTAAATAAAACGTATGTGTCGTATGATAGACTGAATTTTATAGTTTTCCTTTTAGTAAACAAAGACCACAGATATTACATAAAATCACTACAGTATTATTATAAACAAACTTAGCTATGTTTAATACGTTGACTGCCGTGGGGGACACCTGTCACCAGCAACTGAAATTTTGTTTAATTAAATAAATAGTAATTCTTATGCGATTTTGAGCAATATGGATATTTCAATAATTATGTAAGGTAACACCTGTATGTTTTGATTTTAAATGGTTTTTTTTTCTCAATTTATATTTAAGCAAGCACATTATAATATGTCTGAGTAGATTTGGCAGTTTCCACTATGGCATTCAACGTATTAAAATACACTTTGTGTATCTCTGGTGTAAAATTTTGTACAATTCATAATACTGAATATCAGTGTTCAAACAGCTGATTTTTTCACTTGTTTATAAAGTTTGTCTAGTTATGACGACATTAACAATTGGAGCAGTATATCTAATCAGAAAGAGAGTAAAGTTTTTTTCCAAGACAAAAATAAAGTATTAATATGAATATTGACGTATGTATTATATACGTGTCAACAAATTCCACGTTTTCAAACATAACGAAAAAAACATTATTTTCTGGTCTTTATTATTCTTCGAAATAATATAACACATCTTTATTTGACGATAAATAGTTTTTATGAATAAAATGTATTTTCATCTGCCGTTATATTTACTAAACGTATTTGCTATTGTCAATTGAATAATTATTTATGCCGTCCACCTGTTATCCTTATTTCAAACAATTTCATCTATCGCCCGGGCCAGCTTTTAATATAGCCAGTGGATAGAGTGTCGCAAATTAATTAGTTGACACTATTAAGAGTAAAGTTAAGTCCGGTGATAAATTCAGATTGGCGGAGGTCTTATTAAAGGAAGATCAACGTACGAGAAATCCCCTGTGTAACAGGGTCGACGATATCCTTTCCACGAATCACACGAAACATTACCGAACCCATGTAAGCAAGAGGTTTCCACCCCCCTTATTTTTCCCCCGGACCATATACTCTCAGGATCAACGGGAGCCTGGCTACGACATTTCAAGTTATATTGCTGGCAGCAATGAGTCATTGTCAGAAATTTCTGAAATAGAACGCGACTTTAATCTCGTGAACTTTATATTTCGTGCAATTCGTGCAGACCCCCGGCCGTAGCCTCGCGCAGACGGAGGATCAAGTTGAAAGCATTTTAATAGAAACCTTAAATTCTCCGCTTGCACTTTCCACGGAGAACCTGCATTTTCTTCTGACCGTTTAAAAATAGAAATTAAATGAGATGAAACCAGATTGGAAGGACGGTAGCACGAAGAGCTGAGAGAAGTTGAGGGGTAAAGGTAAATGACGAAAATAACATACTTTATTTGGCATGAGACGCAGTTTTATTGACAATCTTATACTTCCCTATCGCCTTGTTCGTAACTGATATATGACGCTAACTCTTCTGCGTCTAATAACCTGTTAGTTGTGTAGCCTTAATTTAAAATTGTGTATCTACGTTCTGTTGCCAAAATGACGAGACGACGAATATACTCGTCAAACGCAGAGTATATGCAGCTGCAGTAAAATTGAATTAAATTATAACGAAATGGCAGTCGGTTTTTTGAAGAATGAATAATTTATTGCTCGAATTTATTGATATTATTGACAAAACTTAAACATTCATTATTACAAAAAACAAGAAAAATCGAATACATGGAAACAATTTTTTTTTTTATTATTTTGTTCTCGTCTCAAAATATTCTAAAATGTCTGAAATTTACGAACATGTTTTAATTTTCAATAAAATTTTAATTTAAATAGCAAATGGTAATTATTTTTTTCGCATGACGAGTATACTCGTCATAACACAAAGAATTGTCATTTCTTCATGACAAGTATATTCGCCATACACAGCTGACAGGTTAAAGTTAATATTGCCAATATTTATTAAATTGACTGGCAATTCAATTCTTACGATAAATCTATCAAATTGTAAATTTTCGAAGCTGTAATTAAATGTTGTTAGAAATACATGTATGAAAAAGTATCCTAGTCTGTACAAAATATAGTTATTTAATTTCACTTAAACTTTACAGTGTATATCATTGAAAAACCCGTTAAATGTGAATTGAAATTGAAGTTGTTCAACCCCCCGAGGCCTGAAACATTCATGCGCTGGGATCTTTTGAAATAGAACAGCCGGTACATTGAAGATTTCAGAATAATAATATGTACGACTTTGATTGTTCAGTTCTTTTAATGTTACAAAACTGGAAAATATGTAACGAAGCATGTATATTTTAATAAGACACACTGAAGTGATAATACAACTGAATACATAGATTTATAAATTACAATAAACAGCTGTGACAGACCACTACGGTGGCCCGTAGCACATGGAGAGCGATTTTCCAGAATGCACATATTAAATCAAAGTAACTGTCAAAATAAATGGATAAAGAATTTTTATAATAAACAACTCAATATTTCAAAAACGATTATTGTCAAGTTTTGTGAATTCTATCAGCCTTCAAATCATTGAACTAAAATTCTAAACTACTTGCATTTTCAAACTAGCTTGGAGTGACGTAGCTCATACAGAGGACATAATAATTTTTATATTCATTGACCCTAGGATGCTGAAAGTTTTAGAAGATTCAATGTCAGCTTAAGGGCGGGCCATTTTGTGTCCACGTAAGCAAAAGTGCTAACAATTTTATTTTTTCTGTTTGAAGTATGTTTATTTATATAGTAAAGCAATATAAAACGTTTAACTAATTTCAGAACAAATGAACCCGATATCTAATTTGTTTGTTTACCATCATTAAATACAATATCTTTCTGACACAAAACCAGGCTGTTGGCCTCCTACACAAATTTCTCTTTAACAAAACTAACGATTCGAATTCTGTGGACATTTTTTATCCCCCCTAAGCATCCTAGGGTTAAAAAAATGGTGATATTTGGAATTGAATGTAAAAGCATTGAAACTTTTTCAATTTCGTGAATAGAAATGATTTCTTCGTGACATGTCAGGCAAACTCGTTTTATCGTACCCCTAAATACATATTTTTTCGTTGATCCGGCCGCAAGAACGCGCAGTACAGTGTTTATGCGGCAAGACCAGGCACCTATATATTTTACTATCACAAGTATTACGACTTGAACGGGTGGTGGTCGAGAGTGCAACCCTCCGAAACCTATAAATAATATTTCTGTCAGTGCCCTCAGCGGCATTTCCCCGCAATTATTACGTTTCTCATAACCGATCTCATAATTCTATCCGGTAACAAGACCATTCGTAATATCCATCAGTCCAGTTCATTTTAATATCTCTCTTTCTCCCTTAGAAATATTTTTTTCTCGCTCCGTTTCGGTTCGAATAATTGAATTAAATTTGACGAAACGACGAAAGTGAAACAAAGGAACGGAAGGGAAATAGATTTGAACCTTTTCAATTTGTTTACCGCTTTCCCGTGTTCTCTTTGAAATGCAAAAACGAGGAAGGGAGCTCGAATTAGATGTAAATAAATTGAACATTGCACAGCAACTGTCGTCAGTGGAATATTCTATTCGTGGGAGATAGAGAATGGATGTACGGTAAAATTGTTTATCTTGGCCAAAGCTCTGCCTGGATGGGTCGGTGTATTCAGATTAGACAACGTGAACGGAAGTTGAATTTGCCGGATAAATTGTAGGCGGACACTCTAATACCGGATTTCATTAAAATTCATTCAGCCGAGCAAGCTGTCACGCGTGTAGGTTAAGCGCAGCTACTGGAACAGCTAATAGGCTTAGCATATTAAAGGATGCTCGAAAATTGATGCGAAATTTCACAAAAATTTGATTCTTAGTGCGGATTATGAATACGCCGTTTATTCGTACGGGGGAATTCGTGCCAGGTAACTTTCCAAGAAGCCTTTGCTTATGTACACTGCTTTTGATAAAAATAATATATTTTTCCATGACAAATAATTTTTATTACCACCGGCCAAAAGTTTGGAATCACTTGCTGAGTTTTCGCAAAATCGAATGTCGAAAATTATTCGTCTGAAACTTTATTTTCGATAAAATCAAGTTTGAAAATTCTTTCGGTTGCGTGTGCACTTGTTAAACTCTCGATTTAACCAATCAGACCACATACTAATTAGTTATGTAATTTTTACTGTGGCACGGAACCGAGCGTAGTCACAAGAAAATGTTTTCGTATATTCCGATACCTTCGTTCTTTTCATCGATTCATTAATTTCCACTTTATCATTAAGGGAATTGATCACTTTGAATTTACAAAGTTCTAAAACACGCCACAAAGAAAATGCAAATTAACTTAAATTTCTCCTTCCCTGTTTTACTGCAAAATGCTCTTACCGAGAGTCTTTTAATACCTTAAGTTTTAAGAAGCAACATATTTACATTCTAAAGGGGCGGTGGATATTTCTTGGAAAAAAATTTTACTTTTTACTTTATTTTCCAATAATTATAAATTGTAATTATTAGAACAAGTAATAATCTATCGCCACAGAATTGAATACGCAAAAGTAATTATTTATTTCAAATTTTAAAAACAGATGACAAAAATAAATATTCAATAGGCTATTAAAAATCACGCTTACACAATATTTTCACCTACAGAGAAACATAAAATGTACTAATCTTCATGAGAAACGCCAAATTAATAAACACAATTAAATAATTTTATGTTTGATTCACCTTTGCTAATAACTAGACAGCTTACCTTTATGCAGTTTAACATGTTCAAGTTCGTGAAGAATGCACATCTTATAAAGTCAGTGAAACATAAAAATTTGTTTTTAAATAATCCAAACCCAAAATGCAGGTCTGCCATAATTACATTTCATTAATTACATGGAAATCAAAAATACCGAACTCGAAAAATCTACAGTCTACTAATACTCATGCCAATTAATGCATTATACGTTAAGCCTTCACAAAGTAATGTGCAGTTCTTATTTTGCCTTTTTCTTTTAGTGTACATAACATAACTGTTTCTAACCGCGGTACTATAAATAGCAATCATAATGCATTTCTGTCGCATCTAACCGCAATCTTATTTTCCACGATGTAACGTGTAATCCATTTAACAAGATCCACGTCAGCTCGCATCAGAAGACAATGACATAATGCTACATCAAGCACCGGTGATTCTTACGTTAATCTTAACCTACATACGCCATTCTCAAGTATCGAATCAGAAACCTTCCGTCATTGAGAAAGATTATCTAGTAACGCTCTTATGAAAGGGCGAAGCCAAAGTTATCTGACCGACGTTTCTAATATGTGACAGGGAATCTAATAAAAAATTGACATTGATGAATTCATTTAAAGCAACCGAAAGGACTGAAATATCACGTTTCAAATGTGCTCACGTTACAGTGACTCTTACGCGCAAAAATAAACGTAAAGTATAGCAATGAATATTATTTGCAGCTCCAGGAATTATTTATTGAACTATTCTTAACCCTTCATGCGCTGACGGTACTTTGTAGTATCACTTATATTAAAATTCTGCCATGAACCGAATATGGTAAAAATCCGGCTGGGACTTATAAATACTGATCCTTCGAAGTCTTCTGAGGTGCTATGAAACGATGCCAGCACTCAGAGACACCATATTTAGTTACACAGAGACGAAGCTTTATGGCATGCATGCGCTAACGGTTCGTTTGTTTCTAGGCTGTTACACATTGTTATGTTTTTGGAAGCATTCACTGTTATAATTAATTTCGGCAGGATAGAAATTTTTGTATACGTTCTATATAAGATGTTTCACAACAGGTGGTAAATATTGTAGGGAGTGATTGTACAAGTCAAAATAAGAAGAACAAATACTGTAAAAAATATTTATACGTAGAATATGTGTTATTTGAACAGTTTACAAATATCTAGAATAAAAATTACCGTAGAAGAAAAACGATAACATAATTCAGGACTTAGGGTTAAAGCTGTTCGAGAGGAGATGCGAATATTAATCCGAAATATTTGTGCGGGAATGTTTAATTTAATAGAAAATCCTCGCAGCAGTCTCACAAAGATATTAAACAAAAGGAATGAAAAAAATATTTTAATCTAATAACGTTAAATATGAAATACCGCTCAAATTCCTACAATGCATGGATATGAAAAATTCTTCACGAATCATGCAAGGTTTTTAATTAAAGGAATATTTATTACCATGAAGGTAGCATAATAATTGCTCTTGCGACTGTATTATAATTAGGAAAATTAGTATTGAAGATACTTCAAGTTTTATAAAGTCAAAGTGTGCAACCTTTTTACCAGTTGTATTATTATGTATAATTTTTTTCTTTCGTATACTAATGTAATATTTTACCAGAAAATGATGTAGTAATAAAATAATAACAAAACTGTGAATGCTTATGCTGTTTAGCATATCCAAGTATCCAAAAGACTTATTTTGAGAAGTTGGCGAAACCAAAGATGTAGTTTTTAAATCTGTACAAGAGAGACCATTTCTTTCAAACTCTCGCTTTCTTGTGTACATATATCGGAATATAACAATATTTAATCACCTCCGAAAATGTGCGAAGAATGTAATGTTGAAATTACAGTTAGGCATTTATTATACAATTGTACGATACTTGAAAACCTTAGATCTACAGCTGCTACTCATTTGAAGGAAATGTCAATAAAACCAGCGTACATGCAGAAATTATTAGTGTTTGAAAGAAACATCATTATATAATGGCAGTTTGACAAAAAAAATTTGTTTTTCAGGGTATTCCTTCATTGAAGCCATTCAGATTGTGCCATGAACATTTTTCATGCCATAAAAAACGAAGGAGATATTTAGGTGGCCTCCTTTAGCTGAGAGACCTGTACTTTAAAATCCTTATTATATACAAATAATTGTAAAATATGTGTATACTGTATTGTATGTCGCTAATAACCTTTAGCAATTGATGCGACACAAGTAAATAAACAAAAAAAGAATAAAGAAAATATTTAACACGTTGAACGCCACAGTGAAAACAGCCATATCCAATCAGATACGATATAATGTACTATTTTTTATGTAAATCGTAAAGAAAAAAAGATCTTCCTACAGTATTGTTTCAATAAGAGGTTTGCTTAGAATTTTGCGACAATCAATATTTATTTAATTAAATTAATTTTGAGGTATCGGTCACCGGTGACCGTCACGGCGTTCAACGTGTTTAGAATAAAAATATATATTTGCATAAATATCCGCAATCTATAATAATAACATTTTTGGGAATTCGTTAAGATTTCTTATGCAGAAAACCAAAAGAAACCTCAGAGCATTATACACCGCGATTCTTTCCGTTTCATTTCCCTTCAAGAGGAAAGTTTTCGCCAGAGTATGATAGTTTTAGGCCTGCCTCGGATTTCTACGAGGAATTAAAAAGTGCTCGGGAGATTCCAGCACAAAACGATGGTAGGAATTATCGCGAGATCTCACGTCCACTCTCCTCGCAATCTTACTTCTCGTTTTCATAATCGAGCTTTCTTACTTGATTACTTGAAGAGCTTCCCAGACCGTCTCATTGTACTCCTCGCACGTTCGCGAGAATTTTTTATCAAATTCACGTGGAATTTTAAATTATACCACGGATGAGCTATAACTTTGTGGAACTAAAAATGCTTCTACAATCACATGTTTATTGTTATTGGTTATTAATACTGAACACGTGCAGTAATTCACGAAATTGATAAATCTGTTATTCTGACTTCTTGGAATTCATTATTCTCACTTTGTGACTCTTCCTTTTTTAATTAGGAATTTTCAGTGGCATCAAGTGTAGCAGTTTTTAGCGATTATAAACAAAACTTATATATAATTTATTTAATTTCGACCTCATGGTGAAGAAATGGAACTCCACATGTACATACATACTCGACATCTAATTATTGCCGGATCTTTATTCTTTGACTTTCTATTCTCCCTTTTTTTCTTTCCCTTTTCTTTCCTTAAACGCATTACATTCCTCGACCATTCTACTACTTCCTTCGACATTCTATCTGCTAGTGTTTCCTCTATCGTCAATTTTAAACAAAACTTGTGTAAATGTTATACATTGTATTGAATTGTAAATAACTTAACTCAATACATAATAAATATTGTTCTTCCTAACGAATCAAATGCTTATTTTTGTAAACACAGTGTAATGAATTTAATATCTGCTAGAAGCTACGAAACAAAAACATAAAAATTTGTTTATATATAAAATATCGTTAACCTTAAAAACTGAAACAGAATACAAAAATTGCAGCAGAGAAGAAATTTTGTCAGTAAACCTCTTTTCATTTGAAACCCCTTAAATTATATCTGAAAATTTTTTTTCGTATCATGAAAAATAAAAGGTATTTATCATTAGATGTCCACTTTCTGCTGGGGCACCCTATACATTAGAAACATCATACTAACACTTTAACTGAAAACTAGTTGTCTTGCACACTTTTACAGAGCTTTCGTTCAGCAACAAAGCATTCTACCTTACCCATTTCACATAAATTATTCTACAATTCTAATTTTACACGTACTTGACTATTCCTCTCATAGATATGCACGCTCATTTATTTGTTTCGCCTGCCTACCATTAAACGAATTGAATCACGCACCCATACGCGACAGCGACCGTTAAAGCGTTAATAATAACAATAATTACTCGATCGAAGTACGAGTCGAGAGCGGCACTCGAATTACCCGGTTTTCAGATAGAATTCTCTTCTACCTATCGGACCGCAATTAGGAAACTGAATTTTGCAATTAGGAAAGCGGCGTGGCGAATATTCGGTATCAAGGGGTTGAAAAGCTGCAGCTAAAAGCACAACGACAAAGAACACGAGTCGTCTGAACGCGACGGACGAACCTTTTTGCCTCCGCAGAGGTTGCACCTATGTTGTTACAAATTAGACGATAGGCGTTGCAACGTAACGCCAAGTAGTTTGAAACTGCCTGTTAAACCAATGCAAATTACTGCAAGACAATCCTCATGTTGCGGATGGAGGCGAAAGGGGCGTGGACCATGAGTTCGTCCTTTCTAATTACGTATCGCGGGTGAAAGAGCACGGGGGTGAGGGAAAAGCTTAACCAAGTTTTCACGAATTAATGTTATCCCGAGTGTGTATACACGCGAGGGTGTGAGTGCAGGCGTGTGTGCGTGTGGGTGTGTGTGTGTTTCGTGAATTTCACCGTTTCGCAAAAACACGTTATTTTCCGGGCGATTTCGTAATTGGATGGTAACTCGATTTCCTGCGTCGTCACGGTAAATAACGTCGGAGGATTCATTGTTCCAGACCGCAAAGAATTTATTAAAATATCCATCGTACGAACCGCGAAACGCGAAACGCGCACAAAAGCTCTTGTAAAAGTTAGTACCGCGGTGGTTCTTTTTTTGCGCGGAGCCTTTCAGCTTCTAATTTCGCTTGCATTATGTGCAATCTTACAATAATAGGAACTCGGGTTTAATCTCTTCAGGGATGTTGATACATGCAGTCAGTCACACGTGTTTATGCGTATTATAAATGTTTGTTTATTCGCAGAAAATATGGCAGGTTCGAGTAGCCTGAGTGGCTTAATCTTTTATTAAACTTTAGTTAATAAATAAAACGAATTTAAATATTCAGTTATTGATGCTGAAGATACTGCAAGGTACGGCATTCACATAATTATAGTATTTTTATTTTTTGTATATTTTAACCGTAAACGGGGGTTGCAATATTTACACTTTTGTGGTTCGTTACATTTAATTTATTAATGGTTGCATTTAAGAAAATTCAATAAATCTTACTTTTCGGATACGAGAAATTGATCTGCAGCATTTTAATTAAAAAATGTCTTAATCAAAAGAAATATCTGTATCATCAACTAACAATAAGTCTAAATGTTTATGTAAATATTTATTTCCAAATGTATCTCAAATATAGACTTAGACAAATTTTAAGACCTCATTTTTTATTTAATTTTTCAAAGCGAGTCTTACATATTTAAATAATATAAAATCGTTAAAACATCTGCAGTGTAACTATATCAGTGATACGAAGTGTAATTTGAAAGTACAAAGAAATGTCATAGGTGTTCCTTGAAAAACCTTAAAAAAGACTTTAATTAAACCTCGGAGGCAATTTTGTTAGCGTCGTTTCATGTATGAGCCGTAATTTTACTACAAATTGGATGTAATGTAGCTGTAATACCCTGGTGTATACGTAAGAAAGGGTATCGAGTTAATCAGGAATATTCATCCCTCAGGGTATCGTTTCACAGCTACGATTAACCTCCATTTCGTACTCGAGCAACCGAGATTTATATCGCAGGCTTATTGTCCTCAATTTCGCTTTTCACTGTGCACACGATATCGGTTGCAATTTAATTATCTGGTCCACAACTTATCCAATTACAAGGAAAAAAAATGAAGAATAATTAACAGAACAACAGATTACTTTTAACGACACAATTTTAAAGCCAACTATTTATTTTATTTTTTGAAATTTAAGGTAGCGAGATGGCGAAGAATTTTTCTAAACGTTTCCTTCCACACGTGCGCTCATTGTCGTACGCATAATTAGAAGGCGAAAAGTAATTTTACTGAAACGCAAAAACTTGAATACTGCTAGAATTTTAACTATCCTTATTAACCGCCTTCTAGAGTTAATTAGGTTTTCAATAAATACTGCTTAACTTGCTTCTAATGAAATTCACTCAGCAACAATTTATTTTAATATATGCAGTTGCCATGAGTAACAAGAGTAGTAGTATTAACATAAAAATGTAATTATGAAAGTCATAACAAATTTACAAATATTTGAAATTAAACAAAAACCCATATCGAAGAGGAGGGTCAACATGTTGAATTTTCCTCAGTTTTGAATCACGTATTTTGCCCATAAATAAGAATATATCAAGAAACTATAAAAAAATGACTCTTAAATAAACTAGAGTAGGACCTCCATTATCCTAACACCGGTCATCCAAATATTAGTCATCACATATGAATTAGAAGCTAAAATTATCATTAGTGATACTGTGTACCTAATTTTATACCACCATGTATTTCATACTCTAAAATGAAATTGTAATTCTCATGCAAAATATAGTTAAAATGTGAGTCGTCACATAATCGAGATTCCTGTGTGTTATTATTTTAACGTTAATAAAAAAGAAAATTTTAATGTCGAACTCCTCCGCAGATTAATATTCAAAAAGAAATACAAACTATAAATTATAATAAATTTACATAGTCACGAATCTGAAGTGAGCAGAGTATCGGATTGAAGCGTGCAGGAAAAATTAACGAAAATGTTCGAAGGAGCGTGGATCAAAGATTTCTATCGTGCATTAGCGACGTTCAATTAAGTAAATGGCTCTCCTGTGAATTTTCTCTATCTCAGAACTGGAAGATTAATTACAAATTGAATTGGCTACAGGTATAACGGTGTAACGACTGGCTGCACAGGGACTCTCCCGTGCGCACTTACACGCACACAAACTCACACGCCCGCACACACATACGGCGAAGGGTGTCAGGTTAATTAGGGACATTCGTCCCTCAAGACATCGCTTTGTGACTAGGAGGCTTAACTGGACACGATGCATTCTGACCCCTAACAACCACCCTACCCTATAAGCGTGATCCCCATCGACGTACATTAAGTGCACGGATTTCAGGTGTCTATCTGATCTGTGTCAAATTAAGTGTCACCTGCCAGAAACGTCAGATTTAATGGATGCAAGAACCTGCAGCCTCTGTTGCATTATACCGCATAGGAAAAAATAGGACAATACATGGAGGTGTATGGAGTGGACCATATGAAACATTATAAATGGTTTTCTTATGAACTATTAGATCATAGGAAGAAATCGATATGCCATCGCATATCGATTATTAAATGTATCGTTGTACAGGATGTTAGTTAGCCATTAACGTTTCAGACATTGATTTTTAATAAGCAAATGTAATCAGTTATGTTGGAGTCGTCAAACTGTCAAGGTGAATAAATAAAGGATACTATTTTATTAAGAAAGTTGTGATTTTATTGTGCCTTACAAGAAATAACGAGAAAAATCAATTTTTTAATACTTTGTTCTTTGGTAGGTGTGTATGGGGTACCAAGGTATCCAGAGGATTGAAAGACACCCCATTATATTTTATTTACTTATATTCCTAATGAGTAATTGCTTTCCGTACATAAAAGTACAGAGACTCTTGTACAATTTGCAAAGTAAAATAGATGGATATTGTTGTATGGAACAGAATAGAAATTCTTTCAGTTTTAGATGGTACAATTGCAAATAAGTGACATGAAAAATAGAATAAAAAAAATATTTGAATCGTTCGTGGATCGGTTGGTATTTTATATTGTTATTTTAATATTAATAGTATTGAGAATGGGTAATTATTGTCAAATTATTGCAGAAAATAATTAAATAATATTGCCCGAAAAGTTAAAGATGTCAAATTTAGGAATGATTTCTGTTTTGACAATACAAATAATGTTACATTCGCTTACGAAACTGAAAATTTTCAGACTTCAATATTTTTGTTTCAATATAATTCATCGACTGAAATTCCTTTAAATGTCTAAAAATGTACTTTCCAGTTTACTTAGTTTATGAAATATATCACCTTCACATATATGGATAAGTAAAACTACATACATAAACATCCACAGTAATGTTTCATTACAAAACAGAGCCTTTACAGAGTTTCTTGAAATTACTTTGTTAATTATTTAAAAAACAATTAAAATCTTTGATTATTCGCTCTAAAGACCGACTCTAAAATTTTAAATCTCCTTTGGCATAAAAACAATGGTTAACAGATCTGTAAAATAATGTTTAAACTTTGTGTCTGAACGAAGGATATAAACTAAATATATTCCTATTTTATATTCGCAGGCGGAACAAGGTGGTAGCTAATTTGCTTTTTCTCTTTCGTAAGTGCTAGGACCAATTACTTTACAAAGGGATTTTTTTTTAAATTCATAATCAGAAAGTCGAATTCTATAGAAATTCAGGATCACCAAAGCACAATGCCAACTTTCTGCGCAATGAAAAGGCGGGAAGTAGTAAAGAAAAAGGGATTCTGCATCGGTAAACAACAATTTACGTCCCCGTGTAATAGAATAACCAGAAAAACCCAACCGAAATAAAAGCAAAGGAATTCAATTCCCGCGTATAAGTCTCGATTCCAATATTCGCCGCAATTCCAGCCGCATAATTTCGAAATATATATTTCATAAACAAATTGGATCTCTAATTTCATCCGCAGCACGTTATGGTTTCAAGCAATTGTTAAATAAATTGAACTGGCCGTATTTACCTGTCTTATAGCGGTCTAAAAAGTACAAAATCGCGTATATATAGGACGATTCACCTAACTCAACCACTTCACTCGCAAACCATTTGTCACTGCGGAGTCAAATGGTACATATTCCATTTAAAAAACGCAAGGTGACCTTCCAATCTCGACAAAAAAGTCAAATTACAAAAAACAAATTACTACACGGTATGTCCCCTTTGATGTCGTACAACTTCTGTTTGAATAATTTTTTCATATAACAAATAGTTTACGAGTAATTTGAGGTCCTCAAGTTAGGCGAATCGTTCTGTATAAATGTAAGAAATATGTATTTTTCAGTATGTTAGAAAATTGAAGACTTATAGGGCCCGAAGAACAATAATATTAATTAAATTATCTCATTGTTAAATTTTCGTTAAAAATCAAATTCAGATTTGTGCCCTGTAGGTTCGACAACCGACTAGACGAAATTTTTCCAAGTCTCCCCTGTAACGAATGATTATTTGTTTTTCAATATTGATGCGGTCCTCTTCCTCTAGTTTCCACTCCTCTTCGTTTTTAACGAGCCGCTAGTCAACAAAATTAAACTCTGCACAAAATTTATGCATCGATTTCGAACTTTATGGTCTGATGATCGTTCCCCACGATCTGTAATCATTAACCCCGCAGAGCAGAAATTCCTGCACTGTTTTAATGGCACTTTTAACAGGATTTTCAGCTGAGCTGTTGCCGAGGCCTTCGACAGTGGCTCTAAAGCGAAATGACCGTTTTTACACGGTCTATTACATGCCAAAGGTTGCCGCACATTGTGAGCCGTGTGGCTGTGGCGAAACGCAGCGATTTGTAATGCAAGGAAAAGGCGCAGTTTCCTAGAGATCATTATTCAAAAGTTCTTGCGTCGCTTGTACTAAAAAATACTGTTACTCCTGGGAATATAATTCTTGTTACAACCGTAACGAGATGTTATTCGAATGTTTTGAATCACTGTGGACAAAACCGTATGAATGATATTTTTTAATAAAACTTCAAAGGTGCATATGAATTTTTATAAGTAACGAGACCTGTTTGTAGATTCTTTCTATTTTACTTTCAATTTTTAAATTCTATTCTCTTTACAGTTGTTTACGATTGTTTACAGTGACATAATTGTTAGGGATTTTGTGAAAACAGCAATAGTTAGTTAGACATAATATAATTTACAGTTTCAATATAAATCGTAAAGGAAACAAATATGCGGGTATTCAGTCGCGTTTTTATGTTCCTAAATTAATGTTACAATATGAAAATAGCTCAGAATTTGTAATAATAAATAATTATTTAATTAAATTGATTTGAAGTGTCGGTCATCGGTGGTCCCCGCGGCATTCAACGTGTTGAACAATTACAAAGATCTTTAGGTAATGTGTCAGAAAACTGAGGAATGCCGCAAAATGCACTTTAACCTCTTCAAGGAACACTGACACATACTTTTTAACTAAAATATTATTTTAAAACAACGCCTAATGACTGTATTTCGTGTACATTCTTTCAGAGGTCCCTGAACTTTCACCAATTTTTAAAAAGATTGCACCATCTTTCCCAATTTCAATAAATTCCCCACCGAAGATTCGATATTCCTAAATTCTTGAGAAATTCAAGTGCTTTTTTCCAGTACACAGCCTACTGTAACTGACAAAGCTCCCGAATATTTTTTCTAAAAACATTCACACAAAGAGGCAGAAATCGTATCTCCTCACCCGCGGCATACTTCGCGAACGGGTCTTTCGTCAAACTCCGTGAACTGCAACAAAATCCAGCAAACCGCATCAGCACAACGGAAGAACCTGTCCGTGAAACGTTTTCATTTTCGCTTTCGTCTTTCCGATCGAGAATTCGTTGTCCGCAGCCCGTACGGTCGAGCAGGGCCCTTTTGCTTAAAAAACTCCACCGGAAATTGGCTGCAGATATGGTTGACCATTGGCAGGAAAAAAAAGCGCGCGGAAAAAAGGGGGAAAGGAGTAGAAGAGCGGGGTAGGAAAAAAGCTATCAAAAGCAATCAATTCCTTTTTACCCGGGGAACAATGGTTCCGCGTGCGTTGCCGCTGGCATTCGGAAGCGAACGTACGTGTACGGTGTTGTGTGTCGCCATGGTGTACACCATGTTGCATATTTAAAGCGCAGGGCGTCAGGAAGGAATATAAAGTTCGCCGGGAAAACAGCGGAGACGAAGGAATAGGGTAGGGTGGCGCACACACGGGTCGGGTCGGGTCGGGTCGTGGCACAAGAATTAATAAAGCAACGAGGAGCGACGGTCACGTGGTTTATCGTTCTGTGTTTCGGTGGAAAGAGAAAGGGCGCATGCCCCCAACCCTCACACAGTTTTAATTTCGTTCCACGCCGCTGGCCGGCCTCACGCCTGAGCTTACGACTTTTATTCGGCCACGTCGTTCCGCGATGCATCCGCGTTGCACTTTCCAACGCGGGTCACGAACCGTCTCTGAATCGCAACAATTAAAAGCAAAAGGACCCACCCGCGGCCGTCGCGTTTCCACCGGCTTTCGTTCGACCTCCCGCCGCCATTTCGAAGCCATTGAAAGAACGGAACACCCTGTAAATGCCGCCCGGCCGCATAACACCCCGCCGTTTATTGGGTGTAAATTGCTCGCGGACGCCAGACAATTATTCGTTTGCTTCGATCATGCTCGGATTTGCATCCTTTTCAAACTGGCGGGGAGAAATCGATTTTTCCGGAAACGTTTTCAAAACCGTTCACGTTTTGATTTGCGCTGAGCGGATATTTTGAAATCTATCGGATATTTCGGGGGTTTATCAGCGAACAACTGTACTATCTTTAACACAGGTTAATGGCAGAAAATAGCACTTGCACTATGGTAACTCGGTTTATTTACTGTTAAAAACTATTAAGAAGCAGTGTAACGGTGTTTTAGATGTGTACTAGTTCCTAGGTCGGACGTAATTGCTGTTTTTCGATACATATGAAAATATTCTTTTAGGCCAACAAGGGTAGCAGGACTGTCCAACATATTGTTAGAAGTAATATTCTCGTATATTAGCGGCATGATCACCAGATGTGCAGCAAAATAGCTAGCCAACGAGTTTGCCGGTTGTAAAAGTTAATGACTAGTATTGATGTCCCTTAGGCGAGCATCAACAGTTTGCGTACACAGGTTGGAATTATCCGCTGCTTTTTCTGTGCAGCGGGTTCCGGACTTTGAGGCAATTTAAAAAATGAAAATATAAACAATAAAAAATTGAGATTTTTCAAAATTAAGAGACACAGATGTTATAAGACAGTACGCACTATGATAATCACTGTGTAGGTTGGTACAAATGGGGTGACGGTCTTGAACCTATTACAGGGTGCCAGGAAATGAAAGGATGCTTACTGGGGTTCTGATAGAGAATACAATTCTAATTGTAAGTGATCATGTTCCAAACTTGTAAATTTAGTTTAATAGGCAGGTTACATTTTAAGACTGGCAGTTACTTTTGTATTTGGTTCTGGTCAGATTTAGATTATATTTAGATGATGTTTTGATAAAGTTGAACAGTTCTATTACGACTTTGACTGTCATGCTGCATTAGATGAAAACGGTACACTTTCCAAACTTTAATTACAAAATGAATATAACTTCATATGGTACCGCTTTTCATCAACAATACTACCAATTTCCATACTTTCTGCAGGTTCTATTAAACGTCATCACAAATATTTTCTAATATTATTCGTGATCAAATAAAGAATGATTGAACATAGGTTTCATTTGTATAACGCTGACATGGCAGTCAAAGTGTTAAACTACATTGAATACAAAAATGGTGAGCTGTGCCTGAGCTACATCAGTCCCATTTCAAAGTTAGGTTTAGTTTAATTTGTATTAGGTCTACAGTTAATCTAGTTCAGCTAGTTTAGTCTACCTAGCCCAGTCTTAACCAGTCTAGCTTATTTGTAATTAGGAATGATTGAATACATTTAAATTCGAAATACACGGTTAAGTGAGAATTATATTCAGGTTACATATAGTCCGAGTCTGTTTATCAGTCCATCGACAACAAATTCCATTAGATGCGACCGCATTTGAATCTTTACTGAAGCCTCCATCAAAATAATTCTTTAAAAACGTCATTGCCCAAGTCTGCACAGTCTAAATAACACAAATTTTATCAGATCTGATAGTTCAACGGAGTCAACATAATCTGCGTCAATAAATAATCCGCCAATGAATATTTGCTCATGACATCCTGCCGCAGCGACGCAAGGAGTTTATCAATTAAAAAGCACGTCCGGTCGGAATGGTCAGAAATCGATACAGACCGTACCGACAGGATCAAGCGAGAAATAAATAGTTTCTACTTTGTCGTTCGTTTCGTAGCTGGACGACAGGAGCGAGTTCGAAACTATACGGAAATTCCTATCGCGCGAGCGTGCGAACAAACAGGACAAAAATGGCGTATCAAGCGACTTCCTGCGTGTTGTAGCTGAAATATATACGGGCCCGTCGTGCACGGAACGGGGGTGAGGGGCGGGTTTAATAATTATTGTCTACGGTCACGTGAACATAATAACGCTGGCGTGCACGGTGCTTTTGATAATCGCACGTGCACTGCCTCTTTAAGTTGCTTCCATTCAATCAGGGGTCCTTGTTCGTTTCTTGGACACGTCGCGGCCGACCGATTAATTGCTGAAATATCTCGAGGGTGGATGGAAAAAAATGATTGCGTGCCGGTGGCGAGTAATTAAGTGCTAATGTATCCTGTCGTGACCGTTTACGTACGGTAATTAACCTTTTACAGCTCGTTTACTTTCTATTCACGAAAATAAGGGCTGTGACTTGTTGCTGCGAAGCGTGTCGCTGCTGGGATCTTGAGAGATAACAAATTGGATCGTGGATCATTAATACTGTAATGTTATTAATTAATCTGCTGGTAGATTGATGGATGTTGCAGATGCTGCTGTTGGACGACCGTGTGTTTGCTATGACATAATTGTGTAAACGTTTGTGTACCGAGAATTTTACTGTACTCACTGCTTTCATATTTCGTTGATGTGTATTTACAATTAATATTTTATTATTTAATATTTAGTTTCTCATCACGATCTATTTTATTGTGACATTATTTTTGTGCCTCTCAGATAGATATTTTGCAGTTATTATTGTTTCACCTCTCCAGCAATGCTGGCACATATGTATACGTTAATGCTTGTTTTAATTAAAATATTATTAATAAGCGTACATTAAATTTTATTAAGCATATATATTATTTTTCTTATACATTTCTGAATGTTCTTCATATTTTTATATTTTTGTTTAATTACTATGAATTTATATTGAGTAGATGTAACTCTTTTCAACCTTATGTAAATTCTAGCCTGAAGGGGTTGGATGTGTGAATTGTAAGTCGTGTCCAGGAGACATTCCTGATTCTTGATCAATATTCAGAAGGGAACGGGCCACTGAAGCTGCGGTCTTCCCCCACTCTAGGTCCATTCCCCTCGTTTCAGTTCCCTCCTCATTTCCCCTCGGTCCATCTTTGTCTCAGAACACAGCCTATATGAGGGGAATGGACTTAGAGTTGGGGAAGGCCGCAGCTCCTGCGGACATCACTGATTTACAGTATAATTGTACTGATATTATGGATCACTGATCAGATTGTGCTTGTTTATGCAAATGTACATTATTTCTAGTATAAACAAAATTGTATATTACTCTTTAAGTGTTTAAAAAATATGCTTTTTATTTTTTTTACGTTATTATATGTGCATCTGTCATTTGCTTGTATCAGTTAAATTGTAGAAATATCCGAAGTCAATTTATAACAAAACCAATTAAATTAACTTTAAATTTTTGTCTCATTCGGTCAAAAATACGAGCCTATAACAAACTGTACCACCCTACGAAATTTCGAAAAATTCATGAAGTGTAAAAAGGGACCTGTTTCATGAAAGTAGATTTGTAGCAGTTCGAAGCAAAACCTTTTTCTCGTATACGGTCGGAATAAATTAAATCGTTTTAGTTACACTGCCAGAAGAAGTCCCGGCACTTTGATATTAGGAAACAGCTCTTTAAGCAGAATTTCAACGGAGTCTTTAAATGAACAGCACAGAAGATCGCTTCTTTGATGATGATACAAGGTTTCAGACGATTCAAATCCGTTCACGTTGACTGAAAGGCGGTGTTCTTTAAAACTGTGCCCTCCGACGTTGCCCCTTTCATCGCGAGACCATCTCAAATTAAAAAGTCAATTTTCCAACCCTTATTTTTCAGCACTCAGATCAGACGAATCACACGTAAAGCCGTAAAATTATACCGGTTTCACGTTTTCAATTCTCTCGTTCCGTGTTATTAAACTGCGAACAATCTAATGAAGTAGTTGATATATAATTTTTGTTAACGAGCTGCTTAATTAACGAGCACGAAATGTTAATTAGGGAACCGGCGGTATAACGCTCGAACGCGAAAATTGATGAGCAACCGTGGCTTTTAAAATTCGTTTCGCCGGAGATAATCAGAAATTCGTCTAAAGAGGCGTCGCTGAATTTTAATCAGCGGCGGAGGTCAATAAATGCGTTCACACGATACGGGGAAATAAAATTAATGAATTTCAATATTGTTGTCGGTACGGCTCGTATCTTGCGCACGATGCAGAAGCAAAATATTCGGCAGACGATCCGAGATAATAATTGTGATTCACGGTCTGCTGCTCATAATTCCAGCATCGACTGCAAATAATGTAGCCAGCTTTCCAAAGTTCCATGTTCCACGTTCCCCGACTGACCTAACCTGCACCCCTAGGATTTGGAAATGTTGCTTTTTATGCGGACGAGAAAGTTCAAATGGATTTTTAGTATCCGCCGCTGGAAATCACCGGGTAGAAAAATCGTTTACATGTTAACGTACTTAACGTTATATTTTTACTGCGCTAATGAAAAATTTTTTGTAGATAGCCCAGCCGATGCATTAACGAGAGCAACGAACGACTACCAGGAGAAATTCGATTGTTTTATGCAGAATCATACGAAGAAACTATTAATTTAGATACAATTTTATGACAATTTTTCAGAATTTCTACTGTGTGCAATATATTTCAGTTGTTGAACTGTGTTATAGTCAACAACTTTTACTGTGATCGCAGTTTTTTGAATTTAGCGATTTTTTTGAACTTTTAATGTGTTCGGTGGTTGTAAAGTATGGAACTGTGACGGAAACATGTAGTAAAATTCAAATTTCTCCTTAAATTTTAAAATAATAAAAACTCACATACAATGTAAATTTATAACAAGTTCTCTACAATTACTAACGCGCGTGGCAGATATAAATTATTGACAAGTATCTCCATTATAGATTATAATTCAAATTTTTACTTTAATTGTAATTTCTTAAATTCGAAAATAATAAAAAAATGGTGAATTTGCTTTTAATCCCCCCCCCCCCCCCTTTTTCTGGCATTTGAATGTGTCCAATAAATTTAAATTATTCAACTGCGTTTGTTTTATTGCAATTTGCTCGTTTTATTTAGAAAATTTATTCCAGTGACGTGTACCGTGTATTTATTTTCCGACCATGCGAATACTCATTTGCAATGATTATTGTCACTGGAACAAGCGTGGAGGTAAATTATATAACTTCGTACGTAAAGGTAACAGGTTTAAAATGCTGCAAAACGTCTGATAATTGCAACGTTTAATTGAAACGGTATAGAATTTCGCACCGTGTTAATAGTCAGTGTAGATTGTAATTTAAAATGTAATTCGATTTTAAATTCAGATTAAGTTTTACTGACAATTAGAATTCAATCTACGAGTTACTGTATAGCTGATACGATAAAGCCGTTCGTATGAACAACAAACAACGTAGTATTTTTTGTTAGAATGTCTTATTAATTAAATTTGCACTAATTCGGTATATTAAATTAATTGAATTAAAATTATATTTGAAATTAAAATTCTACGTTATTTATAGAATCAACGATAATATGTTTTTTTTTAACAATACCTGAATATTCGGTGAAATTGTTCAGTGATACAGAAGTTGCACTCACCTATCATAGTAGTAGTCCCTGAAATCAAAAAACGTAATGAAAGGTTAGTTCAAGAATTTTATTAATACTATATTACTTATTACTATTTGTCATACAATATTGAAGAAATATTTATACGTATATCTGAAATATAGTTAGGTGTAAAAAGTTTTGTACTGAATATTTAGAAGGATTAAAGATTAAATTAAACATTAAAGTAGAAGAAAGTTCATTAAAAAAAAAATTTAACAATTGTATCTATCCTAATTACTTTCAAAATTATTATTAAATTTTTTAGCTATTTTCATAGCCTCACTATTATTCACATTTTGTATTAATAGTTTATTAGATAAAATGCATAAAATAGAATATTAAAGTTACAAGCAGAAATAGAAATTTTGTAGTAACAAAAGGTGTTCTTAATTATTATTATGCTACTGATTTTATATAATAAAACCTCGACAACATGTATGGTCAACATTAGTGAACACCTCTCTATTTAGAGGCTATTTCTATAGAAATCAAAGCAAATATTCACAATAAAACCAGTTTATATTAAAAAAAAGTACCCAGAATAAAACCTGTTCGCATTAAAAACATTCAGTGCAAAAATTATTCATACTAAAAAAACTGGACAGTAAAAACTATCCACATTAAAGCGCATCTATGGCGAGAACGCATCAGCTGAAAGTTTTAACAGCTTTCAACTTTTCATGTTGCCAATCAACGCGTTTCAAGAGCTCCTGAGTCATTTGAAAGCTTTAATTTCTACCAACGATCCAGTCGTAGCGCAATCGTGCTTCAATCAGTGTTTAGCGTTCGTTGGATCAGCTAAAGCGCAATAGTGTTCACGTTCCAGTCACGTTTCAGTACGCGGAATGACATTTCAACCGTGATCGAATCGTGACTAGACCACCGCTTCATGTCAAATCTGAGTTGCGGTATTCATTTTCTTTCGTCCAGTTTCAAATCCGCTACTTTAAATGCATTCTGCCTCGATTTTTTCAGATACTGTTTATTTTTCGCAGCTTCGACGCTTGTAGGATGTAAAAATACAGGGTGTCCTGTTTCACCGATGACATACACGATACGAAGAATATTCTGCAACTAGCATGCCCCGGATGCGGTTTGACCCGCAATTTTCCTGCGTACAGAATTCGAAATATTGTTTTTTTTTCCTTATATTTTGTAGCCGGGAAATTCTATTTTGAGAGTGCGGGAGCCGAGATTTGCCACCTAGCGGCCGTGCGCGAACTATGCCCCCGCGAACGGCTCGTCGGCACACTGACAAAAAATGATTCCGCGCTTCTTTTTCGATTTATTATTTATTTTGTGAGAAAATATAGCCTACGACACTTTGGAAAATGTAGACTAGTTGTTCTGAAAATTTCATAAGAATAGGTTTAGTAGTTTTTGAGACTTTTGCAAACATACAAATCGACTCTGTTATATGTATAGTCTCTTTGTTATAATAGTAAGATAATTATTACTACGGATTAAATTACAGAAGGTAATTGAGGCTTCTCAGAAAATTTTCACTGTAGCGTGAAACGTGTTAATTACTGCTTTTAATTAAACCTTTACTTGTTTATCACAAATTTAATACTCCGAAGCCTTAGTCCTTTGTTCTCGAGGTCTCCATTTGCCTGATTGTATAACGGCTCGCACAAGATTCTGATAGTAAAAGTACATCAACTATATCTTTTGAATCGCTGAACCTCTTTCGAAACTCTTTATTCGCGATGAGTGAACAGTAAACTTACTTATCGATAAACTTGTCAAGCATTAGCTGCTTCATTGTGTTACTAACTCTTTGCGAACAAGATTATTTTGCAATTGTTTCCAAAAAAGCAGTAAAATACCAATTCTAAATTTATTTTTTTTTATACTTGACACGTGGCACGTCACGTGGGTCAAAAGTGACCTATGACAAACTTTCTGTGCAAGTGTTCAGTGATTTTCACTGTAACCACAGAAATAATTGTGATACATTTAATACTGTCAGTGTTACATATATTGTAGTACGTGCTAATTCTAAATTATTTAATTAAAATATTCATTCACTTGTATATTGCAGTTTATATGTCACTCCTCCCTCTGACGAATTGTGATTGTTGTCATATTATAAATATTATAATTACGTGTTCAGGTGGTCTGCGACTTTCACTATAACCATAAACGTAATCGTGAAATATTTAACACTGTCAGTGTTATATATTGTAGTACGTGCTAATTCTAAATTATTTAATTAAAATATTCATTCAGTTGTATATTATAGTTTATATGTCACACCTCTCTCTGAATAATTGTGACAGTCGCTATATTATAAATATTATAACTCTGTGTTTAGGGCGTTTATGGTTTCGACTATAACCAGACACGTTATCGTGGAATATCGACACAAACACAAAATGAATAATATCTTCGCACAAAAAGAATTTACACTTTGCTAAATTATGTTAATATAACGCCAAGCTTGTTCATTACATCCTTCTATATGGGTGATAGACTACCACACTGTTACTTTTACTATTATTTATTTACTCTGTTAACGTCCGATTACAAATTGACGTGACCCACTTGTGGTACATGGAACTGTGAACATGTTAATATCACAAATATCATGTATTGAACTGAGTATCATTTTTCAAATTATTTAATAAAAACATTCATTTTGGTGCATGTTAGATTACTCTTCTTTACGAATAATCGGAATATTTATGATATAATAAATTTTATACAGTACTAGTTACAAACGATATGAGCAAGTATTGGAGACTCACGCGGTTCAAATGGAAAGTGATCTATAATGTTTGTTTATTGTTTATAATTGCATCGTTTTCTGTTATTATTGCAAGGAATGAAATTTCTTTCGTAAAATATTCAATGTGAACGATGTATACTGAATTCTTTAGATTTTCCTTCGCATTGGATTATTCTAATTTGGAATTCGTTTGTCTCCTTTTCCATTCCCATTCTTTGTAAACCATTTCTTTCGTGTCGCTTTACCTTTATCACCTGTACGTATATATAGGACTGTGTGATTCACTGTAATCCCCGCGTAATGTCCGATAACCTTAAGTATCAGAAAAGCTTTGCGGAAAACAAATGAAACGCGAAAGCCCTGTTCCATTGTCTACGTCTAAACAAACACGGAAACTCCAATTACTACGAAGATACTTAAAAATTCTATAGTTTTTCTATTTTATTATAAAAGCAAATCATTTTGTGCTAGCAGCATTGTTCTGGCATACGAGAACTGCATTATTTAAAAATAATGCAAAAATGGTTCTTAAATATTAATCCTCCTGTCGCAATTGAATTAAATAAAAAATTTCTGTAATTTTTTCTTTTAGAAAACGTGTTATCTAGTTTTGATTGAATGCTAAATAATAGTCTTTAACCTTTTGACTGTGAAAGTAGTTTCTTGAGTGATAACGACCACTGCGATGGCTTCGAGAACTGGTTATTATTACTGAATAATATGCGAAAATCCAGAGCTGCGTTTAAACATAACAATAAGTAATTAATGAATAAATGAGAGGATAAAAGTAGATAACGAATGTAGCGATTACGTAAACAAAAGAAGAAAGCATAATGAAATAAAGGAACAATGGATGTCGGCCGTTGTTGCTGAAATATTATTATTCTGCACATACAGGCGGGTTTTGTGCAGTGAAGAAGTTAATGAAAATTGTTGGTCGTATTAACAATCACGAACGCGTTAATGAATTATAAAGTGAACCACTGCAAAATGCTTACAGATTCTGTATAAAGAAATATAGATATTATTTAGCATTTATTAAAATGTTGAAAATTATGAATTTAAGAAATTGAATTTGAGATACTTAAGAAAATTCTTTATATATAATTTCTGACAATTAGTCTATTCTAAAAGTAACGTCTGCTTTATATCACTTTTTCAAATCAAAATAATTAAATAAATAACGAATAATTTCTAATTAAACTTAGAATGTAACTAAATTTTAAATTGTATACAACTTCACAGCCACACCCAGTCAGACACATCTTAACTCGCTATTCTTAATGTAGATTGTACTGGAAATAAATTTAAGTAACATTCTGGCCGTCATAATTAATTATATTATTAGAAAATCTTAAAATATAAAATTTAGTGGCGCCCAATTAAGGATTCCAGCTTCAAGACACAAAGGAAGCAAGAATTATTTATTTATCATGTTATCACGTTATTCAGTTTTCCGTGAAGCATTCAGGAAACAGTAACGACATATATTTTTCCAGCAGGACGGTCAATATTTATCGAATAAGTCGAGGCACACGGACGAAAATTACTAGGAAATCAAGTTGAGAAAGACGCTAATCGAGTTTGTGCAACGACCGACCGAACGTAAAGTGTTTCGGTCAATAAACGGTCCATTAGTTGCCGTTTAAACACACGATTTCTGTTACTGAAAGAGAGAAAACGAAGGACCGCTGACCATGAAACGCCGACGAAAGGATCGACTTCAGAGAAGATTGCCAATTACTTTGATTGCTTTGCTTTTCCCGAAAGCTCGTTCTGTTTGGCAATTCTCCTGGTAATTCTGTGTCTTCCAACATTCATGCAAACTGCATTTTACCCAGCAGACTAACATCCTGCGTGAATTTGAAATCGACCGAAGACAAATTCAACGATCGGCTGAAACACTCCCAAACAGCCGGCGCTAAATGGTTAATTGCCAAACGCAGTGTTAAGATTGACGTTAGATTTGCATCACAAGGGACAAAAGAGTCTGAAACCCTCTTTCTTCGTCTGTGTTACAATGTCAAATTGATATACTGTCTGAAGAGTTAGAGGATTATACACTTAAATGATATATCGTACATTAAAGTGTCCAGTGGTATAAGAGTACCGAATACTGTGCACAGTAAACATCTAGTGAAAATTAGTTTTATTTTATTGCTGGTATTTCTGTGGCCAAATGGCGAAATGTGATAAGTCCACAAATTATTGAAAATCCGGAGCCTCTAATAGTTTTGAGCATTGCAGACCATTTGTCTCCAGAGTGCGTTGCATAAAATTTTTGTCCGTATAAAGAGATAATATTTTTAAAGAGAAAATTTAATGCAGTAAGGAATAGTTTATTATGACATCCCTATTAACATTTTGACTGTCGACTGTAGTAACTGGAAATGACAAACTTTCTCAATTTTTATACAAAATGCACATAAGTCCAAGTTTTCAATTTAATCTCTTTTTAATCAATAATGTTAGTAACTTTCATAATTTTTTGCTGTTTCTATTAGACCGTATTAATACATAATGAGATAAATACTGATTGACAGTCCAATTTTCATTCAAAAATTCATAATACGCATCTTGAATAACGTATTCGTATTTATTTAACGTTTATTTCTTTAATTTATGTACAGCGTAAAGACATTATTTATGAGATAACAATACAGATTTGCAAATGTGGGAAAATATAATTATTCAGATGGAGTTTCGTCGAGAAAGCAGTCACAATAGAGGTGTAAAATTTCGGTTAAGGCGTATGATAGTTAATTTACATAATATTTTCATACGATAGGGGCGAGACGATCAGTCGATCGTGAAGAGCACGTGAAAAAAGGAACGCCGCAACCGGAAAACGATCGTGCATTCATAGCCCAGAATGTCTGAATATTCTTCTCTGGTCGAAATCGCAACTACGACAGTTCTAGCGTGCACCGATTGGACACGAATAGCAAATCGATTGACGATTACTGAAGCGCATAATTCGAAATGCAGGGTTTATCAAAAGATCCGAATTTTACTCGCCTATTACTTGATAAATTCAGGCGAAAATCCAGCGCCAAAGTAAACTACGTCGACGCTGGTAAAAAATTTGCAGTAGCACATTTGTTGCCATTCCAGATATATTCAAATAAGCGCGAACACGTATTCAATGTTTAAACTCTATTGCTAAAATTTTCCAACATAGTTCCATTCAGTCACGTACGCGCGAAATGTATATTTTGTAAAACAAATATCGTTTAAATAATATTTTTCTGATGGAGTTTAAATATATTTTCGAACAATACACGTAAAATTTATTTACACCGATACGTTAGTCAATATCGTCAATATTGACTAAAATTTATATGTAGAATCAATATGATCGCCTAAAAGTACAATATTTTTTCGTGAAACACAAATAAAAGTTATTTACATTGAGAGATTAATCAATATCTCCTAAAAAAATATTTATAACCTTTTATTTGATTAAAATTTATATGTAGGAAAAATATAGTAGCTTAAAAATGTAATATTTTTTAACTATTTCTTTAAAAAAATACTCCACTTCAAATACTAGAAAATCTGAACATTATTCTTGTAAAATTCTTCTCAATAGTCCATTGTTAAATTGACTGTTAAGTATTAAAAAATTAATTTCCCCGAGAGTCTGTATGCATTTGGTACACACGTTAACGGTGGCTGAAAAATTGAAAAGCGGCGGATCGGGAGCACGTGAAAATTTAACAGAGACGAAAGAAAAAGGGGAAAATGTCGATCTATTGAACTGTTACGTGTATCGAAAAATGACGGTGCAATTATGGAACTGGTGGTGCCGGTGAATTCTTTGTTACTCAAAGTTTCTGCCCTGTACTTCGTATATTTCTTTTTTTTCGTTGCATGAAAACATATTGCCTGTCTATGATTTTTCATCAGAACTGTTTGCACGTGAGAACGAAACATGGCGAATGGCACACGTACAAATTGATCGATTAAACGACACGTGTGAAAGTTCCATTAAACTGCATAATAGTATGCAATTATAGTACGTACACTTAATGTACTCTTTTTTGTCGCGTATGAAATTGTTTCATCTACTCGTGTGTCTGACTAGCCACAAACGTTTCTACTGCGACAGGAACCGTGCAAAAAACCAAATACGAATTGTCTATAACAATCAATGTGACAATTTTATAATAATCATTTACTAGTTAACACGTTGAATGCCGTGGCGGTCTCCCGTGACCGACACCTCAAATTTAATTGAATTAATTAAATAATTATTAGTTGTCGCAAAATTCTGAGGAAACTCCATACTGAAACAATAATGCAGGAACAGGAGAACATGACTGAGTACTCAAATCATTTCTTTCTTTACGGTTTATATAAAAAATAGTAAATTATATTGTGTCTGATTAGGTATGGCCGTTTTCACTGTGGCGTTCAACGTGTTAAATAATTTCATATAAAAAATAGCTTACAGGTCGAATGACTAGTAAAATAAATTATAAATAAATTTAAATGAATTTCTGTATCAAGAAGTACACTTCATTCTGTATAAAATATATAAAAAGGCTATTTAAAGTACACAAATTCTGCAGTATCCCATTTTTACCAATATTTTGATATTTAGCATAAGAAACATTTCAGTTTGCAGCCTAACAAGGTGCCCTCAAACCAAAGTTGACTTGCAGTGGACTATTCGGTAGTTTACGAAAAGAAAATATTTTACACCATTCTTCGACCCTCTACCTCGACCGGGGGGGAAGTAACAAGGAAAAGGCGGATTATCAGTTTCTGGTCTACTCTCCCTATTGAATCGTATGCGAAAATTCTGAAAGAAAAGAAACATAGCATATTATACATAAGCTGGCATATATTAAGTAATTTCTTTCGATTTTTTCGTTCTAGATTCTAGTTGCAAAAAATTAAAAACTTTCAGAAAATGCCGAATTTGAGCGTAACTCGCAGCGCTTCATAACCTAAGTTTATTCGTCGAAACCAGTAGATCGCGAACTGCTGTTAACTTTTATTATGTCGGAGCGTACGGCCTCTTCATCGTAATTTTCATGTACCGATCGTTCGCAGCCATGTTAAAGAGCCAATATAAGGTCGTTAATATCGCATCAGCGTTTACGCGAAAATTCTGCGCGAAACTTCCCCGTAAATTGATCGCTACCGTTTCGCACGCGGCGAACGTTTAAACGTTTTTGAACGATTCGTTGGTCAACGGCGTCATCGAACCAAAAAAAAAGACAAACAAACGAACGGACGGTCGAAATTCTATGTATGTATTTGGCTTCCTTAAACAATGCCAGAGCGTTTGCTCGCGTTACGAAATTGTAGAGGACGGATGGAAATTTCTACGCCATCCAGCGCAGGATCAATTAAACAACTCGAATGAAATTTAAAACCGTTTGCACATTGTTTAAGGCAAATGGAAAGTACTCGGGCAGGTTCGTTAATTAATCGAAAGTAAATTAAACAAAATTCGAGACCGTTTCACAGGCCGCCGGCGCATCCGGATGAATCTATAAAACCAATGAATTTCAATCGGACAGCCGACTGTGGAACTTTTACGATATTTGTTCAATGAACCGCGGGACTGATTGATGATACGATTTTCGATTGACTCTCCCTTTTATTGAATTAAGAGGATTTTTAATCGTCGATCATCGAATATCTGCATATTTATGAAATTTTGTTGGCAGCATTAATGAATCATAGTATTTCTCATTAAAACCTTTCAATTCGCCATTCACCGACCACATTTTAATTGGCCCCTCGAACAATCAAAAAAACGTTCTCTTGCTTCAACACCTCTATTAAATATTTTAAAATCGTAGGTAAAAGAATTATATTAATTGAAGTTCATTCCGGCGTAGAACAATCAACGTGAAAAGAATTTTTGTCTTATTTTTAATTCTACGGTTTACTGAGAGTTTTCGTATAATTTTGATAATATCAGAAGAATGATTTAAGAGACAAGTTCCGTGATTTCGGAAATGTTTTATAAGTAGCAGGAAGAAGGTACTTTTTTTAAGTATAGTAAGACTTAATTACGTGCTGTAATTAAGATCGCAACGCGATAACGAAAGCACGATATCATTTCCGTGGATATTACTCATAAAATTGCCTATTATTGAAGTATCCGAGATTACGATAACCGATAGCATCAACGCATACACTGTTCGTGCTGTACAAGACGCGACAGGAAATTTAGTAGCGATTAAATACTCTTAAAATTCGTTAATGGATATTCAGGCACGGAGTTAATGAAGTTCCGAAGCACCTCATTTCCTTGTAAATTCTAAATCGGTATAACTGTTATTAAACAAGTATTAAAAGAATATCAATCTGTTCAAGGATACGGATAAACATGCGTACACTTAGTTTCTTTAGCACGTTGAATTGCGTAGGAAAGAATTATTTAATTAAATAACTATTTATTATTATAAAATTCCGAGCAATATTTACTCAATAACATTAATCTGTCAATAAGAACCCAAAAATTACGACAGAACATCCGAATATTTTTTTCCTTTGCGATTTAAACCAAGACCAGTAAATTATTCAGTGTCTGACCAGTTGTGGCTGTTTTCACTGTGAAATTCAACATGTTGAATTAACACATTGAACGCTTGGTTCAATATAGTCATTATTGTTATATTAACACTTTGACTGCCGTGTCACCCATACATTAAATTCAATAAATATTTATTTGATCATATATGGCATTGATAAATATACTTAATGAAGTTTAATAGAACCACTATACAATTATAAAAGTTACTAATATTATTGATTAAAGTAGGTTCAATTTCAGGTTACATTCATTTCATATAAAAATGTAGAAAAATTTGTCATTTTCAGCTAATAATGCATGGCAGTCAAAGTGTTAAAGAATGAGTAACTCTGATACAGTGTAAATTAAACTCGCTATTTCACATATTTCTACGGTCTGCTTAAGTAAAATATTATATTTAAAGAAAAGGTTATTTTACTGTCACTGAACAAAAATGTTAAACAAAATTCTACCAGTCGTTTATTATTTACTAGATCACGAATAATATTAACAAACACTTATTTGATGCCAGATGTAGCCCCACGGATATCGATGAAGGAGTTCAGAAAAATGAATAAAAAAGCGTGAATATTATAAATAAAATTATGCTTAAAATCTGCATAATCCAAAATTGTATTCATTTTATACAAGACACTGAGAACTGCTTCAAAATGATAAAAATAACAGAAACCAAAACAGAGGTCGTTTAAAAAAATGATTAAAACAAACTATAATAATAATTACGCGTTGGTGAAGTTTCATCTAAAAAAATATTCCGCTCGAAAAAAATTCCCAGCGATATTTTACATCGGAAGCGTAGTATATCTCATTTAAAACACGACGTCGTTCGCGTGTGCTCTGTTAAGCCCATACAAAGAGGATTCTTTGATTTTTCACGTGGGGAAAGAAACTGCTTCGGTTTCCTGCTGGTAGCATTGACTCGTTATCGTAACATTATCGGCGAATGGTCAAAAGAGTTGCCGGGGAAAAAGGATCGAGCGCGGAAAAGAAGAAAGTGAGGGTGCAAAAAGGAAAACATTGAGTTCGTTGGTCAAGGGGGTAGAAAAAAAAGGAGGACAGAAACTGGTAAGAGGAGGAAATAGAATACGAACGGAGTGAAACCCTCGAATCCATTCGAATGCACCTTCTACCCGCCGATTTCTAAATGTCCTCTACGTGATTTGTTGCGTAATGTGGAATGTGTAACCTAAATGTTGAAAAATAAATTTCATACACGTTCGCAGCTTGAATTTCTTTCAGGATCTTCAACATTATTCAATAATAATCTATTAAACACCAACTATATCAAAAAGTATATACAGTACTTAATTTTATAATTTTTGTTCAGTATTCAAGGTGTATAATGCTTAAAACCTCCATACCATTTAACATATTATTTATAACTACATAATTTAAAAGTATCTGCTCTCCTGTAATTATATTGAGCAGAATATTTCAAATTATATTGCATTTCAATGATTTTTTTAATTGCATGCTGTAAGAGAGTATGTGTAGACGAATATAGGAATTAAAATTAAAACAGAAAGCTCTTATAGAAGACTAGACGTCATTTAAGAATAGTACATATAATATTACTAGTAGGAAAAGTTTGTTCTACAAGGATATTTTTTAAACACTTAGAGCGCAACAATGTTCATGTTAAATGGAATAATATTGTTCCACTGACACAGTATTGTAGCTAGAAGAAGATGTAATTAGTACCTAGGTATAATTAACAGTACAATCACTCCTAAAAGGTTTCTTTAATTTTACTATTATTATTATTACATGGAAATGAAGTAAATTCCAGTTAAAGACACATACTAAATTCATTTGTCGTTCAATTCTGATACGCAAATAAATAATAATTTTCACCGGTTCTACGATGCTCTCCCTGTATAATAAAAACAAAAAAATTGCAATCCATTAGAATAATTTCCTTTTAGTCAGTGCAATTTCTCTAAACTGCTGTACGATATTATTAAAAAAAATGAAACAATCTTCGACCGCAGTGAATTAAAAAAAAAGCAATTTCTGCTGCTCTTGCATTTCCTTCGTCATTTTTCAGTGAGGTACACTTAATACATAAAACGATGCGCTTTTGCACGGTTGAAAGTCAATTTGGGTATGAGAAGGAACAAATCTTTTTTACTCGTTTTTTCGACGACTGCTGCACCATTTCCGACGGTATGTTTGACTCGTTATCGTGACGTTATCGTCAAACCCGCGGAAAGGACTACGGCGGAACGATACCGGCAAAACGAGGAAAGGTAAGTGATATTTTCGTAAAAGGAAAACAGAAACTGGATGGAACACAGAATAGAAGAAAATGCCATAGAATTCTGAACGAGGGATTCCCCGGAACTCGCCTCCGGCATGAATGCTCCTTCAGGGCGCTTTCATGAAATTAAGATTTAAAATTGTACCGCACGACTTCTCTCATCGCGCGAAATTAGCAAACTGGCAAATGAAACATTTACTTTCAAAATTAAGCCTAATCTGCGCAAATTAAATTAACATCTAACAATTGCGCGGACTGTTCGTAAATGTTAAAATTTTCTGAAAAACATTGCTGAGAAATGTGTCACGTAATCGCACTGAATTTTGAACAAGATTCATGAGGAATTGTGGAGTTTAATTTTCTCAAGTGTATGCAATTCAGATGCTTGGGAAAAATAGTTTTCTATTTGTCAACTTTTACAGTGGTACTTACTCGTTATTACCATACTATCGGCGGATGAAAGGAAGAAAGTGCGAACAAAGGCAAGTACGATCATATAAAACTGAAAGGTAAGAATCAGGGTTCTTTCTTGCTGATTTCAGCTCATATTTGAACGTTGCGGAAGAATGTAGCACATTCAATATATCAAACGTCGATGATTCGCGTAATATATTCAAATATAACTTTAAAGTAATATTACTACATTTTATTATGTAATTTGTATTTTCGTTGGCCATAAATATGTTTGTCATATACTACTTATTATATAATATAAATTTCTTTTTTCATTTACCGCGTGAAAATATTTTTAAGACCGTTGATTATTACTAGTGTTGAAAAGTTAATATTCATTTCACAGATTTTTAAATTCCCATCCACATTCTGCTTATTAATAATTATTAAGTCATATCTAATTGCATCATAACACAACTATCAATCTGAGTTAAGAAAAGTAATATTATTGTAAAATATGCGGAAGTATTTGGATACTCTGGTCATTAGGAATTATGAGAAAATATATTAAAACTTAAACAATTCGATTTCAGACGATTTGAATAATGAATATACCGAATTAAAATTTTGTGAACGTAATGAAGATTTTTTTCATTAATTGTAAGAGTTGGTTTAAGAATTTACACTTTGCATTCTACTGTAAAATTAATAATTCAAATAAAACTCTTTCTTTTTTACAGACACACAAGAATATTATTGTTTCTTTTTTCAAAGTATTATAAATTAATATTCAAGCTAGTATTTGCAGTATATTTCTCGACTGAAAAAAGAACCTGGAATGTAGTATTGTCTCGAAGGAAGCGTATTACTCAATAAACTGCTTATTGAAACTTTCCTTCCGAGATAATCGAAATAGTTTACATTTAATTCGCCGAAACGACATACATACCTCTGACTTCATTTCGGATTCTATTATAGTGTGTAAAATATACACGCTTTGAAATACTTTAAAATTTTATTCCCGTGGAGTGTAATTCTGTTCTCCGGGGAACTGGTATCTGACTTTTCCAGGAAAACTCGTCTCATTATCTTAATATTACTACGAAATGAACAAAGGGGTTGCAGAGAGAAGCAACGCAAAGCTCAGAAAGAGTGGATTAAAACAAGAACAAAGAAATGTAATTCAGTAACAACGGAGAAACCTAATCTTTTTTTCTTTCAATCTGGAAATATCCTAGATTCCAGCTTGTGTTTGCGTTGTCTTGATAGAAATAAAGGATTTGCGAAATTAACGCTGCTGAAGACTGTGGCGCTGTTACAGACCATACACGAGACTGCCACAAACATTCTGTCTGTTAATAATAATGAAAAACCAATAATTACATTTTTTGTCACAGAGATATTTCTTGCGTACGTTTATACATTTTTGCTTGATTAACCGTTATGTAGTTATAATAATAACATAATTCAAGGTTTCAACAACGTATTGTTTAGTAGCTTACTAATTAGGACTATTAATGATAAATTGTCAAAGAAACTTGTCAGTCATGATTTTATACTTTAAAAATGCTTCTACGTTAGTATAAGTGAGTTAACTGATAACGCATTTCTAGAGACCAACACAATGAAACTTACGTATAGTGTGGCACAGAAACACCTAACAAACCAAAGATTACACAAAATATTATTAGAATATTATAAACATGATGGATCAATCCGTACAATTGAAAAATTGTGTCGCTTGTACAAGTGTCCTAGTTGTTGATGAATGTCCTGTGACCAGCACACAAGAACGGACATAGTATAACGTATATATCTAATAAACTAGAGCAGTAATGGCCAGTGGAGCTACGGTGTCCCCCCACTTTAGGTCCATTCCCTTCGTTTCAGTTCCCTCCAGTACGCTCCACGTCCCCCCTCGGCCCACCGGCGTCCCAGATCACAGCCTACATGGGGAGAATGGACCTGGAGGGGGGAAAAGCCGGAGCTCCCGTGGCCATCACTGGTCTAAAGCACAGTGTACATGTTGATGAATGTTCTTCTTGTGTTTCGCCCTTTGTGCATTTGAATAATAAACTTCAGTACTGATGGCTATTGAAAAAATTGGAAAACAAGAGGTGACAGAGGATTGCTATGATCGTGGAAAATCGTTGATGATGTCTGTCAATCTGTGTTATGTTATAAGTAAATATACACAAAACAAGATTTCGAGTAGTCACATTTCAGATCATAAAAGATTCCAAGGAACTTTCCAGTTCGAGTTGCAACCAGCTTATGAAATTAGGAGCACTAAATTCAACAGTCCGTACAGATCGCCCTGTACACATGAAAAATTGCTTAATTTTTTCAAATGACCAAACTGTTTACAGATTTTCAGATATCTACATGAAAAAGCTACACATATGTAAAAAAACACAAGTAGCATACATAGTATAGTTAGAATATTATAAACTTGAAGATTTTTCTAGATCTCCCTATACAGTTGAAAAGTGGACCAACTTGTACAGGTGACCTAGCTGGTTACAAATGTACAGGGGCCAAAACAAAAGAACACATTGGAGCTGAGTTGCCTCTCAAACTAAAAATATAAAAAACCTGATAAGAAGAATCTTATTAGGTGGACACTATATACCTGAAAGTCTTTAAAAGACCCTGTATAGTTAAAAAAGAATTCCTCTTTTCTATGGATGATAAATCCTATCCAAGGACAAAGACAATGTCTACCAAATTACGAAACATGCAAAATCTTATTAGACGACTGTAGACCCAGCAAACTCCCTGAAACTTTCTGTACAATAGAAACCTCGTTCGATTTTTCTAGGGATGATCTATCATTATCAGGGACAAAGGCAACAGAGCAGCTGTAACATTGAGAATCCACCAATCTAAAAAACATGCGAGATCTTCTGACACGTCTGTAAACACAACGGTCTTCCTGGACCGTCCTGTAAAATAGCAAACTTGCCTCACTTTCGTACGGATGATGTAACATTTCCAGGGACAAAGGCAGCAGAACAGGTGCACCATTGACTATCCACCAAACTAAAAAACATGCGAGATCTTATCACACGGGTGTAAACACAACGGTCTTTCCAGGACGTTCTGCAATTCCAAATCGTACCATTCGCGTAGGGATGATCGAACGTTTCCAGGGATCTACCGGAGCTAAAATCATGGATCCGGCGAAAAGTTGAGCGGGCGAAACGCATCGGGAGGGGCAGGGAGAAAACGGAAATCAGAATGCGTGAATCGTCGGAGTCTGTTTTCTGGCTGAGTTCAGCGTGAACGTGATTTTCGAGCACTCAAGCGAAGTGGAGAATGGTGTCCACAGCACGTGCCTCTAGGCTAATCCAGCCATCGTCATTCCCGGCTGACTCCATTTCGCTGTACGTATCTCTGCATGCTTTGGGACCAGAGGGTGGAAAACAGCACCAGAAAGAAGAGCCATCGGTCTGTCTGGTGGTTTAACCGGAGACAGATCCCGAGGAGGTCAACCTTTTTTCCAGTCATCCATGCGATCCTCTCTCGAGTATCCACTCCTGTTCGGCGTTGTGTTCGTGAAACGTGTCCTTCACGTGCTTTCGGGGAAGGATTCAGAGCTCAAGAGGGTCCTGTTAGAGAGTGTCGATTACCTCTGTTGAAAAGAAGCGTCCATGGAATTTGTATTCACGAAAATATGATACAAACATGTTTGGAAAGAATTGAACTAAATTACATGCGATACCCCGGACATATGAGTTTCATAGCAGATGACCAATGAAAGAATGATGAATATTCTTTTTTTAGTTCTAGGATAGATCCTGTGGTTTTTACTCATTGTCAGATGCTTTAGTAAGATCTGAATAATATACAGGGTGATAAAGTAAGGGTCTAAGGTTTTAGGGGGTTATAGTACTCACCGAAAAGAGTAAAAAATGTCTGATCACCATAGGTCCTAAAATATAATAGATACTTTCGATGAAAAATTCAAAAGCTTGTATTCACATCTGTTACATATGTTCAATATGCCTTCTTTCCGCGTTTCGTCTTGGGTAACATGTATTATTGATTTGTTGTTGTAAGTCCACCACATTCATTTTTTTTAAACTCACGATATCGAACGTTCATAAACATAAATGTTAATTTTACATCGAAAGGATTAACTTTCGGACCTATCTTCATTAGACATTTTTTACTCCTCTCGGTAAGTACTATAAGCTCCTTAGACTTTTTTGTTCATCACCTTGAATTTGCATAGGATATTCGAAGAAAATGAATGGCAGTGCTGTGGTGACTTCCCGCTGAGTAATTGATTGAGACGAAACGCCACTATAATGGCTTTTTTCACACCTTACTACAAGAGACACTATGAACTTTTTATGCTCGTTAACAGTTTAATATTTTTTATATGGTCTAAACAATATTTCGATGACATGGTTAATATTTGACTACTTTCAATAAATTGTTTTTATTATTATTTTACACTACCTACGACAAAAGTCGCAGGACTGCGCTCATAACTTTTCGAGTAATATATATTTAAGTTTTTTACTGAATTTTCGTTCAATGGTGATGTTTGTCACGAGGACGCCTAACGAGGCGCCTCATAAATGCCGTCTGTTCAATTTGTCAGCCGTTTGCATTTTTCTGAAAATATTGCAGCATTTCGTTTTGTAAGAAACTTTTAAACACGTTTCCCCGATTTAATGCGAAAACACAATCTTCGTGAAACCGCCCTGATCTAATCACAAGGATAACTATGTATATTAGGAGTCCTTAAAGTCTGGAGTTCGGTAGCCATTGCACTTCCCGGAAACTTTTTAATCAAATCAGTCCCCGCTTAAACTTTCCATTACTTTGTTTATTATTTAAACTCCGAGGAGTTCCGAAAATTTCGAGATTTCCGGAAGAATTAAAGCTCGAAAGTTTGGAAAAGGAAAGGAGAATCTCGAAGGTTTGGCTAAATGAAAAGCAAGTCTAAACTCATTATATTCGAGTACCACACTCGGGGGTCCAAACTGCGCGATTAAATGTACCTGTATTACAAACATATACGATTAGATTTTTCCAGTCCAATAAATAATAATTCAAATCACAAATTCCAAAACGACACAATCATACCAACCAACATTTGGAGACAAACAGTTCTTTTTTATCTTTTCTAATTCTCCGTTAATCTTTTTGACTTTTCTTGTGAATGTTGTCTATTGATACAGTTTTCTTATATTTATTTGTTTAATATTGTCAGATCTGAGAGAGCCGGAAACATACCAATGACTCATTCAGTGTCAAAATGTGGACTTACGCTGTTTTAAAATTCATGGCATCAATTTTTTCCTAAATAGATGTGAATACTGTTATATCATACGAAAATTGTAATACAGTAAATTAAAAATAATATTTAAATATTTTAAAGAAGCTACAGTGCAATCAATGAGTACAAAACTGGTTTGTAACATGAATTTAATTGTTTATTGTTACATATCCTAGTAAAAACGTAGCTGCATAATTCACGGTACGTCTTGAGACATTTTTAGTAATTTTAAAGATTTATTCGTTGGTCCGTGGATCATTTGGTAGTTTTCGGTTTTAATGAACCGATGCATTTCGACTTTCCTCGAAAGCTTGTTAACGAAGTTTTGCTTTCGTAACACGTATGCCGAGAAACTGGAGTCTCCGGAAAACCAGAGAAAACGACAGAAATCCCGTGGATATCCTGAAACTGTCCTGAATACCTCGTATACGCCCCCTATATCCTGAAAACGCTATCGGAATATTTTCACAAATTTTTCGCTACTTCAAGGGAAGACATGATTATCGTACGAAGCGGGTACTGAATTTTTATTCATGATCTTCACACATCGGGCAATATGCATAAGGAATTGAATGCCTGTATTATCGATTATTTAATTTTAATTCGAAAGTTAGATCAATGCTCAATACGACGACTGGGAATCACAGTACAGTTAACAGAGATTAACCAAATTTAAGTTAAGTGGAGCGTATTAATTTCCTTTAAATAAAATTTTCTTATTCACAACGTGTTGTGTTTTTTTTTTAATCGAATCGTTAATGGAATTCAAACGAGGAATAATCTCGAAAGAAACATGATCTATATTACTTTTCAAAAATCCCTCATTCTCCCACGCATCTTATATTTCAAGCTTCGAAATTACGTTATAAGAGATCCACTACGTTGAACTCATTCCGCAGGCGTGACTTTCCAGATGAGCCGACTGGATAGAGAAAGGAATTCTTTTCAGGAACGCCTACAAGAATTTCAATAAAGGACCCGTAAAGGCGATAGTTCACTATCCAATATATTTTGATATCTATCGTTTCGAGAATCAAATCCTCTCATCGATACGATTATTCTTCGTACCTAAAATTCCCGTTTCGGTCAAGTGGTGATCACTTTCAAAAAGTCAGAATTTGATATTTAAAACTTGTTAACAAGGTGCATGCAGTGTTAACACATTTGCATTTATTTTAGTAACCTTTAATTACATTAGGTTAATTCGAAATAATTGTTTACACATAGTTCAACATTGAATCGTCGAAAATGCTGCACTGATGTCGTTCGAAAATTTATAATTACAATTTTTTAAAAAATAAAGCAAATTGCAATACGTTCATGTTCTTAGACATTATAGCACGTGCAAGGAATGTCTGTAAATAATTTAAGAAGTTTTTTTAATAACAATAATTCCTTTACATTAAGATTTACTGTTTTTTGTTGTTGGGATTCCAAAATTAGTTTTTTTAAGGTCGTTTCTCATTTAATTAATCTTTACAAGAATAGTCACGCATGTGTGTCCGTTTAATTTCTTTAATACAAATATTGTTTCATGGCTGTGCATTCATAACGAATAACTATAATTGAAACTAAATAATTTTTTTCAGCATGGATAAATTCGCCTCTGAAGAAATTAAGGGGAGATTCCGGTCTACAAATTTCAAAAAATTAATTTTTTAAATTTTATCTCCAATCTTCAACCTTTTAAGGATACACGTTTAAAGGGATTTTTTGAAATTCGATAAATTCCCGAAGTTATAATCGTTCGAGTGGCAGCGAATACATTAGTAGAACATTAGCCCATTAAAACATGCAATACAGGCAAAGGCACATTTCGAACATCTGGTTATTCTAAAAATTGCAATAAAAGTGCTATAGAAAGAAAAATAATATTCAATTATTAAAATGCAAAACAAGAAACAACTTTAAAGTGCCTAGTCCACGTGTCCATGAAATAGCACATTATCCTAATGACTAGACTGCGAATGTTTACGCATATATACATATTTAATCACCCATATTTCCTACGTTAATGCAGTTAAATAAATGAAACTTCAACAAGACTGCATTTGCTCCTTGAAATGTTCAAACTATGCAATTCTTATTTTGCTGAGGCAATGTCCATCATTCACCAATTTGGTTATAGTAGACTGCATAAAAATCCGCAGTCTATTAACACGTTGACTGCCGCAGTGAAAACTCTCGTATCTAGTCAGACGTACTATAATATCTCACTTCAAATACAAATGATGCAGAAAATAATTATATAAGTATTCAGTTGCACAACCTTGGTCTTCTGTTTTTATTACAATATTAAGTCACTTAAAAAATACTTACTACAAAAATAATGAACGTTTGCTCTGAAATAATAATTTCCAACATCGCAGTAAATGTATCATATAATAGGGGGTTCATTATCACCACCACCGAAACCACTATTAGCCTGGTCACATGAATTTACTTCGATTACAACACGTACTCGTAACGAAGCGCATCTTGTGTTATCCGTTCGATCGGAATCATGCTCAATATATCGTCCGATATATCATCGACGGATCGTGCAGGGCGGTTCATCGATTAATTCCTACGTCGCTACTTGCAACACGTATTTATAATGCGTCGAATCTGTTTGCATGCTCGTGTAATTCACTGACAAGTTTTCGCCTCCTCCGATAGTGGGCCCTGTGTGCGTAGTCATCACAATTATTGGTCATCAATCTGGTGTTTCCATATCGGGGGATCCCGAGGGTACATTCGACGCGAATTTAGAGGAACTAACGTGTGACAGCCAATATTGACCATCACCGGAAAACGGATGAACGCTTTTTGCCATTAAAACGATACAATGTTTTACCACTCGGATAAACGCTATTCGTATTTTAGCCTTGCGGTAATCAGATGAGCGTCTTGTGGGTTCATTTTTAAAAATTAATACAAAACGGTGATGCACGATTCGCATGTACTTATATAGTTTACATTACAAGTGAGATAGCCAGTGTTGACCATCACTGGAAAAGGGATGAAGGCTATCGTTAAAAGGAAATAATGGGTAGGTACTATACGTACACATATTGATTAAACTTTATGTCAGATCGCGTTATATAGAATCATAAATAACAATAGCTTCATTTCTTTTAATCTCAAATATTACGCAAGATATAATTTCACCGAATATTATAAATTTCCTGTACTTCAATAATGAAGGAAATAATAACAGTTTGCAAACAATTAATCATAGTCGTTCAGTAGCTACACTGTTTTCTTTTATTTTAATTAACAGTTTAATGTCCAATCAAGTGTACAACAATGCGAATTCGAACGTATATAATATTTTGTAACGACTTATACTAATATTTGTGGTGCGCTAAATTAATGTTTACTTGCAACGTCGATAATAATCGCGTACGAATAATTTGTCATTTGGTTCGCAATTCTC
Organism: Macropis europaea; assembly: GCA_916610135.2. Classification (NCBI taxonomy): domain Eukaryota; kingdom Metazoa; phylum Arthropoda; class Insecta; order Hymenoptera; family Melittidae; genus Macropis; species Macropis europaea. Next base: position 22,164,854 of record OU744344.1, read on the forward strand.
TTGCATTCCAAATGTTCGAACTACGAATATTCGTTAAAACAAATTGCATCGTTATCAAAGAATCTCCAATTAAGCAACGTTACGGCTACCGAAATATATCACTCCGCGATAAGTCCTGCTTCTTTAGTCAATCTTTGAATTGCCTTGCATACATTTACATTTAAAACGGTATTCTTTTCCTGTCACAATTAACGGAACGAATGGCCGAGTCAATATTAAATTGTCCAAGAAACCGTTTTAATAATCGTACCTCGAGAAAAACAGAAACGAAGTGTCTCAGTTTCACGGTAAAAATAAATCGCCGGCCGCATGAAACACAGACAGATGTACGTCTATACGATTTAATAATGGATGAAGGAGGCGAGTCGTGCGAGGAACGTTCTTGTTATTGAATCGAAGTAATTAAGGTCTGAAATGGAGCATTATCTGGTAATAAAGTGGGGTGAAATAATTCAGTAATCCCACTCATTCATCTTTTCGTCTCATAAAGTCGGCAGCACGAAAAGGGGATACTACTTAACGAAATTGGATTACGCTCGTGCTCATTTTACCCAATTTTAACGCGACCCTTGTGCACAGCCACGCTTATCGTGATTTCCTTTGTATATCGTGCTTCATTTCCGTCAGGAAATAAAAAACTGTACGTCATACGGGGACTTGACATCGAAAAAACTCGTACCACTATTTTGTTCGATTTTTGCTGGCTCGAGTTTTCATTTATACAGGATGGTTCAGAGTTAGGCCATCTAATTGTGGTAATATATTCTGTGAATAGGAATAAGAAAAAAATCCGAATGTTAATTTTACGTCCTATATTATCATCCGATCAATTTTGAAAAATCAAGGAAAATGGGGATAACCTCAGTCATTTTTTCTTTTCGTTCAAGCAGTATGATTTTAGGTTACATAACAAATCTGGCAGGAATCTAGTTACATATATGCACCTATTTAACAAAATTAAACTTACAACGCAATACGAAAAATCACCCGATACAAAATGAAACGTTATGGAACAAAATGATACATATTGACCAGAAATTTTGTTCTGTAGAAAATACTCTAAAACGATAACGCGTAGCACACGGTGAACGATTTTTTGGAACCCATATACACGTTCATCGTCCTTAAAGTGTTAGAATAGAATCACAAGAATTCTCACCAGTGGTTAAGTAAACCTGGCAGGTAGAACTGGCGTGAAATGTGTTAATAATTCGATCATTCAAACAACATGTCTTTTATATTAATTGAGCCGTTTAATGCATAAGTGGTATAAGTCAAATTTTTGCCTATTTGGTTTACCCATGTATTTTTTTATGTATCTTGATTTTCGGGGGAAAATGGCATTATTATCTTAAGGTATAACTTTACAGCGGCTTACATAAAAGAGATGTACCATTCTTTGATATTATTGCATTTTACAGAACTTTTGCTTCATCCCTCCCATATCCAGTAATCAACTTTTTCGACTTACACCACTTTTGCATTAAACGGCTCAATTATAAAAGAATGTTTATGGCTTCCAACCGCAAGTAGTGAAATTTCGAATCTTTATTCTGCCCGTGGTGGCGAAATAGCAGCCAAAACGTCGCTTCCATAGCGATTGTTTTAATCCTCCAAGTTTTCTGAAACGGGAGGCGTATTGATCAGGATGGAGGGGGTGATGCACGAATGGCCCAAGACCCTCAATAATCGCGTAATTGATTGCTAACGATGCTGAAATGTTGGTAGAACTCGCTCGACTGATCTGCAAATATACTCATCGACGTTTCACCACGACCAGGGAGACGTTTGTTTGTGCTCGTGTGGCCTGTGTACCGGGACCACAGAGGGCGGAGAGAGACGAACACACGCCGCTCTAGACGAAACTTATCGAACACACGATGAACGAACAATCTTGCTTGTACATCCGTTGGCCAGCCTGCACTCGAAATTAACCCCGAGACGACTGACCATCAACGGATATGTAGACCCTTCGTCTGCGATCAACCCTCCCAACGTGTGGATGTAGCGACAGCACACCTTCAAACTTTTCCACAGTTTTAATTTTTTTTTATTTCTTCATATAATGAGTTCAGTGTTTATATAAATATTAACCAGGCTTCATATGTTCAACAAAATTGCAAGCGTTCATTGTAAAGTAAAGTATACAGGATGTCTCAAAAGTGAGTGCGTATTTCTGTGAAATGGGGCGAATTTAGAAAAAAATACACCATGGAATGATTATTAGTTTATTTTTATGCAATACAGGGTATTCCATTTTAATCAATCCATGCAATTAACTCAGGAACTATTCATTATTTGGAGAAAAGTTTCAAACATTTTACACATATTTGTAATATTTTAACATTTTTTTCTATAATTTTGATTAATTTTTAATAATTTCTTTTCAGATCCATAGTTCATAGTGAATATATTATAGAAGAACGAATTTCTGTTGAAATGTCCCACATCAGAGGAAAGAAATTTAATAGAAGTTAGGTATCTATTCGATGGTGCTCTCAATAGTGTAGTATTTCAACAAGGTGGGATATCAGTTAATATACCCAAATTTTTTGAAAATACCTTAACAGGAGCTTTCCAAACTGACAAATTAGACATGGAGTTGTGCGTTCTCTGAATTTAGTAACACTGAATTTTTTTCATGGAGTTTCATAACATCAAGAGTTTATCGCGGAAGGATTATCACTTAAGACACTTAGAAAACGCATTCAGGCAGCAATGCTGGCAAAACCCCTGAAATTGTTCAGATATTTACGTATATTAAATTGCATAAACATCCGCAGTCTAAATATGACATTACTTCATCGATAGAATGAGTAGAATGCGTCAGTAGAATAATCCAAAATTTTATAATGAATAAGCCAAAGCAGTCGAGTTACAACTAGTCTAGTAAGTCTAAAGTCTGGTAAGTGATATCAGTATTACAATTTCTTCAACTTTTATAATATTGCAATTTTTCTTCAGGCTCGTTCATAATAATGACCACGAAGTAACGTAAATTTAGTTAGCATTGCACGAGGAACAAAAGACAGATTCACATTAAATTTATCGGAATATTAACTCTACAGATGTCACTAATCAATGTTGTCTAACACAGAGTGGGGGGTTTCCGAGTTATGCAGCGGTTTGCGGTAAGCCAAACGTTATCGAGCAACGCATTCAGATACGAATAGCACAGAAGGAACACATGTGCGTAATCAGTAACATTAACATACTATTCGGTAATGCACAATACTGCTTCATCATTGATAATTCAATGTTTCCTGTGATTGAATTTTTGTCACGCACCATTCATCATTCATGCGTATCTGCGATTCCTTAACCATCTAAACGCTATTGTTTCTCGACAAGTATTTCACATTTTTATGATTATAGCAACGCCATTACTATCGGTGTTTCCTTTTCGACCAGTTATTTGTATGAAGAATATAATTTATTAGTTAGGAGAGGCGAGTTTATTCATTGAGAATGTGTTTAATAATTATAATTATACAAAGAGGATATATAGTTTATTCTTGAAACAATATGAATTATTTTCATTTAAGCATCGAAAGTAGGAACATGTAGTTCGTGATTAATATAAAGATTAATTATCTTAATGAAGATTATACTCTATTTAGTGAAATGTACTTCCTCACATAAATATGATGCCTAAATAAACCATGAGTTCCTTTTATATTTAATACTTATTGAAAATTGAAAATACCATTCATATAGGGTAGTTTGGAGAAATCGAACACCAAAATATCTCTTCTATTTTCCATGAAATGAAGAAATGTTTGGACTATAATTTGACTGATTTCAAGGATTTATCAATGCTCAATAAAAGGTTTCATGGTATTATAAATTATAAACAGCAATTAAATTCATTGACACTAGAAGCCCTGCATGTTTCATTTTATTACGTCTGTAACTTGAAATTTTGTGTATCTTTGAGCTTTATCTTTTGAGACTTTGAATGTACCCACAAAATATTTATAGTGAAATTTGTACAAATGCATGGAGGCGGTGAAAAATTTAGATCCTTTCAGTACTGAGTCTACTATGCTCCGTGTCAATTTTGAAATTTCATATTTCAAGTATTCCCCAATTACAGTGGGTGATCAAATCATTAGAGGCGCCTGTACAAATTGACGATTTCACATAAAAGCAAATAATTTTTAATCGAAAGCCTAGTTACACCGAATTCTTACTATTTTTTATGATGTATTGATGTTTGTAAATTGCAAATATACACTTGGTAGAACGATATGCAATTATCTGTCACATGGACGTTATTTTGTATCAGTACTGTCAGTCGCCACAGCGACTGTTATGGCTCTAATAAATTGACCGCACACTGTAATGAAATAATCTCTATCCAATATCTTCCATGATTTAATATTATATGAACACTTAACATGAACTTCTTTCACAAATGCTTCATTAAAAAAATATTTCATAAACATGAAACATAAATTAGCATTTGATATCGTGAGAAAACGTCCCCCTACAGAGTTGCCTAAAAATTAAACAGTCCGAAATAGGCCCACTTGAAAATGAATCCAATGGCAAGGGGGTTAGCATTCAAATCATCTCCAATTCTCTCTCAGATAATTCTCCTCCAGAATTCAAAACACATGACACGCTAAAATTTTCGCTTTGTCACCCTCAGTCGCCGGCTCTGGAATGATTCCAGATAACGAGATTCTGAGTGCTCGTATGATACGGTAAGAGGATTCGACAATTAAAGCACGGCGACGGGGATCCTTGAACCGTTCCTCCGCCACGATTCATGGGGAAGGGCGCGTAAACGAGTCTTGCTTCATCATCCACGGTCTCGTTATTTATTCTAAAAAGAATGCCACAACGACGACGAGATATCAGCCACGATAAAAGTTGCGGCTGCAAAACGATCCCCGTGACTCCCTTATCCGACGTCGTATGTAAATGCCGACGTGTTTTCTGCTGGATACACGTGCACGGGCCACACAAACGGCCGTACAGCAAAAGGAAAGTCGTGTTATCTCATGTAAATCTTCACGGTGCCACGATAAGCGTGAATTTCACCGCTTGCTTATTAATATTTATGTTCGGCGTTAAGGGTCGGAGGGCGTCCACTGCCGGTCTACAGGCTCGTTCAAAAGCACATCTCTTATTTATAGAGCGCTTTGGAAAAGCAGAATATCGTTAAACATACGCGAAAACCTGCTCCGCTTTTATCAGACACCGAAGAATTTTGATTTTTGTGATGTGTATTTTAACACGTTGACTGCCATACTGTGTAGGGTAAAAGCGACACGACTTTGTAGAGTTTGATACAACATTAAAGTAATATAAGATTATACTCCTTTTAATTAATAATGTTACTAATTATCTATAGTTCTTACTGGCTCTATTGGATTTTCTTAAACATTTTACTAAGAGTATTCGTGTTCAGATAAAGGACAACTGAATTTAAGTATCACCCTATGTAGGTGACATGACGGTCAAAGTGTTAATTACGTACGTTACAATACAGTTTGTAGTTATAAAAATTAGAACACTGTACGCTTATTGTACATGGTTGTTTGCCTAATGATAGCTTAAGACTTTGAATCGAAATAAATAATTAATATGTTTTTACTTTCTTATCATAACACACTGTTCAATTTTATTTATATCTACATCCAATCATTCCCATTCGTTAAGATTCCACTCGCACATCCCTTTAACCGCGATCCTCTTAAACGTCATCTGTCCTAAGTAATTAAAATTATACTTGTCGACCGGTTAATAAATAACAGGTTTGTTTCCTACAGCAAAGAAATGTAAAAATAGCTAATATTGATGTCACAAACGTACGTTGTAACGAATCTGTAATGGTGGTGTGTAGTGTAGTTACGGAGTAGACTAGAATATTTCCAGTATTTAGCAATTTATTTAGTTATCATAAATAACGGTATAGTGCATGTTGTTTGACAAAACAAGTTTACCTTTAATTCGTGGTCCTGATTATCTACAGCAGTGGTGGAAATGGGAGCTCCTCCTTCCCCCACTCTAGGTCCATTCTCCTCGTTTCAGATCACAGCCTACATAAGGGGAATGGACTAGAGTGAGGGAAGGCTGGAGCTCCCTTGGCTATCATCGATCTAGATACAAGGTCATTCGACGTAATACTAGGGCCGTTACAAAGAAAAATGTATCATAGGATTTTTCACACAGATGTGACTTTTATAGCAGTGTGGTACATCGAAATTTGCCCGAGTGTAGCTCGTTCTAAACTGTGAAAGGGTTAAATTTAATTTTACTATTATTCCAATTCTCAAAACTATTATATTTCGATAAATTACCACACTAACAGACACATAAAGAATAAAAAAAGTTGTGCATGTATCTATTAAAGTTTACAATAAAACAAGTAACCTTGAAGACCCAACGTTCCGCACCTCCACTATAACATATCAGCTCCAAGATGATTAAAATCATGATAAGCGAAAATTGACATTAATCGTCTTGCTAAAAACAAAAATTATAGGTAAATAAATGCGGGACATAAGATGACGATGTTAGTAACTGTGAGAAATTTGTTTAAAGGGAATGTCCATTGAAATAACAGAAAATTTCTGAATGAAGTGGTCAAACAATAAGTCAGGAAAATATTTTCTCATTTCACATCAGCTTGAATAATTTAGAATATTTTTCTTTTCTTTAAATAGTCGCCATTATTCGCCGCTTCTCGAAATTCCTGGTATTTTTTCACCGAGTTCCGTAAATAGCGCGAACCTCGGAATTTTTAGACGCGTTTGAGCGCAACAAGTGAGAAACCCTTGATAACGAGACCTCCCCTCTTCGCCTATATTTTCTCCTGACAAGTTTTAATGAAATTCCATATCTGATCCCTTTAATAAAATCCATCGACGAATTCCTGTTTTGATGGATCTCTACTAGCCGCTAACGAGCGTAAAAGGATAAATTTTTCGCAGATTATCGATCCGTCGTTTTTGCCTCCATTGAACGGAATTTGATACCAGCAATTGGCACTCGTTTCCGCAGTCTATAACCGTGCGAGCTGTTGAACTCCGATACATAAAACTGTACAATTAATAATTGGTCCTCGTATTTTTAAAATATCAAAATACAAATTGGAAATGGATATTATAGTTTGCATATCGAATTCGTAAATATGTAACTATTACATGTGCTCGTGTTAACATTTGGCGCCCATTGTATTCAAATTAATTTTCAAAAGTTTTAAATTTTAATTGATAAGCAGAAATTGCAAAATATTCTGTAACAACTCGCAGAGCACTATACAAATTAACGTGGTCGTGGAACCAACGCAGTATTTTACAATTTGTCAAATAATACTTGAAACACGTTTTTCAATATTTGTTCGCAATGAATTTTTATACGTTCGACGTGTCCAAATATCTCCGTGACAGTAATTTTAATTAACGATTTGGAGTTGAAAGTTACATGTTACAAAAATGCAGATGAAAATATGTATACGTTTTAATTAATTGGAATGTCTCTGATTTTCCAGATGTTTTCCAAAAAAGTTCGTGGAATGTATGAATGGCAATAAAAGAACTCTTTTGAAACTCAAGTTAATTACCAAGTAACAAGTTTAAAATTTCAATTCGAAAGATCAATTATGAATTGCAACTGAAACTATTCAACATGCAATGTACATGTAATACGAGTACAAAAGATAGGATTATTTTCTTGGTAGAGAAACCTATCCTGTGATTTTGATTCATCAGTCAGTAAATGTATTACTGTATTACTCTGGCCAATGAGATAATATTCCCATAAAGCAGCAGACGCGTCTAATTTATTAACAATTAGCAAGAGAGAATGTAACGAGCCATTAATAGCGTAACAGCTGATGCTTCGCTGTTATATCTGATTGTATGGCCCATAAAAGAATAAAGCACGTCCGGAGTTCACATCTAACATTCCTGACCCGGAATGACCTAAAGTAGGAAAGCACATTAATATACCTAATGGTATTTAGGAACTTAGTTTTCTCTCCAGGGACAAAACTCGCTTAATTGGTCCACTTTCCTCTGAGCACGAATCGAGGCGGTAACTATATTCGTTGGCGACCGTATTCACGTTATGCTCATCCTGAATCTGCGATTGTTGTTATTTATAAATATTCAGTCAACGATAAGCAAACAGCTCGCAGAGACGAGAGACAATTAATTTACTGAAAAACGATTTTAAATTAAAACTTCCATCCGTTTAAATGCTTGACAAGCTTTATTATTTTCTAGTTTCAAATTGCCGATAGAAACGCACTGCTACTTTAAATTTTTGTATAGTCTTGAAGGGTGCAACCTTTTTCACAATACAAAACACTAATAAGCAAAACCCACTGACAATTTATATATACCTATTTCTACCGAATCGGTCAAATGACTGGTCTTTAAATACAATATATATTCTTTGTAATTGAGTGCAGGTAATAGTCACTTTGATACGGGCAAAAATTGATTACATATAGATTATAGGAAAAATCGTGAAGTCATGGGATGAAAGCGATAACAATGAATGCAGAATTTTCAATCAAAAGTTTCAAAACGGTCATTGACCGGCTGTTGTAGCGTTAGTGTTAAAAACATTCCACTGTAACAAGCTATTTATGACTCAATCCAATAATATCAAAAACAATATTACCTAAGAGACGTATCCTTTAAATTTTAATAACAGTCAGTAAATTCATGGTAGTTCAATGTTTTATTAAAACGCTTTGGAACGTCGAATTGTTGTTTCGGATCGATTTGACGGGAACGGTGCACGAGGGTTGAATGATTGTAAATTGAAGGGGCGCCGACAACAAATGATGAAATGGACGCGATGCAAAGCACATTTCCAATCCATTATTTCGAGATCAGGAGCATTAGAGGAGATTATCGAAACGGTGGTTCACGGTGTGAAATATTATCCCAGGGTCGAAACGATTGCAACAGGCCTGTCGAATCTGCCGGAAGTAGTCTTCATTCGTCACTCAGCCGGCGAATCGATGTACCATGCACGCGACAGTCCGTTGCAAAGTTGTTTCTGTGATCATTCACCTAACGAAGTGGCCGAATGAACACTGGCATTGATGACCATTCAAGCCCACGAGAGATTTTGGATAATTACGCGTGTATTAATAACAGTCCGACCGATTGAATATCGCAGAAGGTTTTATCGGGCGAACGAATACCGTAGGAGCATCGCCGACGGCCATGATTAAATTGAACCCCAATTGGTTTCTCCGTAACAAATTTTAGTAACATATTAACCACTCCCTTTTCATATAAATTGGGTATTTTTTGTCTACAAAGGTTCCTTGTTAGCAATTCAAACCGAATAAAAAGAAGATAACTTGTCTTTCTCATCGTAAAGTCTTCTTTAATTGACGAATTAATTCACCTACCTCCATTATTGGATTCATAAATTTCACAAAAAATATTGTGTGAACAATTGAAATTGGGTTTGTTCAGTAAGGGGAAATTGTTGAATGACGAGTTATCTCGTCTTCTCTAGTGAAAAGGTTAAGATTGCTTATATTTTTAGAGGAGGTTTCATCGCTGAGGACCTGTACATTGATTGAAGAAAATTTGTCATTGGCTTCCGTTTGTATGTGGATGTTTCTATTCTTGAAAATTAGTGTTCTATTGTATCAATGCTGGACAAACATATGAGTTACAATTTTGTACATATATTTTAAAATAGTATAGAAATGTAATTGCAGTGAATTTTAAAATGAATAATATCATTTTTCTGTATGTTTAATTAAATGAGTATTGTTTTATATAATACGAAATGGTACTACAAGGTTGATTGATTTGTTTAGTTGCTGGAAAGAACATTAGAGTAAATTTCGAAAATCGTCGCTTTAAATTTTTTAGGAATTAAAATTAACATTTGCATTTTCATGTTTTAATTATAAGGTTAATTTTACTGTAAAAAAATATATATTTAGAAAATCATTTCCAGACATGTTGATTCTATTGTCGAAATGCAATCATGAAATCAATACGACCAAAATTAATATTATATCATTATGTTGGCTGCATAATTATAATGATTGAGAAATTTTAATTCTGAAATCAATTACGAAATTATTAAATACCATCGAACTGTGAATTATTCATGTAAATTTATTGTAACCAAAATCCTATATAATTTGTGTACACAACCATAAAATAATTGATGCTCTAGTTTTACCTGATGCTCAATTAGTGGATGCCCGATATTTATATTTAATGCTATTAATCTCATTGCATTATTTACACACGTATAATCACAGATTAAACTTAAATTCGTAAAATGTACTTAATACACGGTTCGAACAATTTGTACGCAGGTATTGTAATTTTTATATTCTGTTGAGAATTTCCAAAAAGGAATATATGTATATAGATACCAACGTATTTTAATTTTCTAATTTATCATCCATAATAGAACAAATAAATTGTATAACCACCGTCTGTACCAAACACTGATACTAGTAGAAACAATGAGCAATAAGCAGGCACGATATGTTTCTGAAGACTATTACTTTTAAAATGCTACGAAAATATAGTCTACGTCACTTTTTATTGAATTTCTTCTTTTTTAACGTATTACTAACGTATGCAATAGCAGCCCTGCACAAGCTGGCATCTGTGTTCACTTTTAAACAACAAATTCACGTGGAAACCCCATCTAACGAACTTCAGAAATAACTACGATGCCAATTAAAAATTCTCAAGGTTTTCATTTCAAACTTTAAATTATCTTCTACAATATTTCAAACAGACATTCAAAAGAAAAATATAGCTTACAGTAATTTGCTTGGACTTGATATAAAATAAGGTTATATCTTTTAAATTATTCTTGCAATGCAAACGCTGAGGTATTTGACATACTTCAACAAAGAGTTTATTAGAGATGTTTAATAGAGATACATACGTAAATTATACACTTTTAATTAAGTGTTTGAAAGCGAAGCTACTGTTCATATTGTAAATAAATAAATAACACAACACAGTTACATAATCTGCTCCTGTCTATAGACTGACAATGTGTAAGCAATAGTTTTAAAATTCGACCATCTATAACGTCGTGCAAAAGTTTATTGATACAGTCTTATGAAAAGCTTAAAATAAAGTTTAATTCTATTGGAATACTTATGATAAAGTCTAATTCTATTCAAAAGCTTATGATAAAGTCTACTTTATAAACTTGTTGATACATGGTGAAATACGCAAATTTATCTGTATTGCATAGAAAAACGCTGATATTTCTGCATCTTTATAAATATCCTCAAGGATAATAGTCATAGTCATATATCTCAGTCCAATCTTGTCCGTAAATTATTTTATAATTCTACATCGTTAAAAATTCGAGATAATTTCCCTCCACAAAGTACCATATCAAAAATCCATGGTCCGGAGATCGTTGCAGACCACTGTATCTCACAATCCGACTCAACCGGGATAAAACGCAGCGGTTCAACGCGTTCCACTGATGAAGTGGTTCGAGACCGTCCGACAACAGGCGGAAGAGTACCTAAACGGAAACAATTCGAGCCGGGGGAAAACAGAAGCCATTAAAATCCACCTACAATCTGATACTAACGGATTGGTCAAACTATGCGGAACAAACTTTCCTGGGACGTGACCGTGATACGCCCTTCCTCCGCCGTTCTCGTCGCCGTGGAAATCAAAATTCGCGGAAAGTTAGGCGGAAAGAAAAATGCGGCGTCGCGGCGGAAGCACCGTCAATGGCGAACCGCCGCGATTTACCTTTCCCGCGCGATTTATCATAGTCGAACGAAATTAGAATTCCAGGCCCGTTCGCACGGGACTTCCAGCAGGAATGGGCGACAAATTTTGAAAGAGCCGGTAGCACGACGGCACACCGTGCGGCTGAAATATAATGCTGCGTGTTGCTGACGTTAATTACGCTCCCCCTGTTTGCAAGTATAATTTTTAAATGTTCCCGCCGCCGCGACGAACACGCACGCGTATTAAAATATACCTTAACATGCAAATTTATTTGAACTATTTGCATGGGGCATTGAAATGGACTTAGCGTTAGATTACGATCGGCCCTGGAGGATCGATTGGTGTCGAGAAATCGAGAACCAGCACGATGAATACCTTCCTTAGTAATTATTACATCTGACGACTAAAATAGGATAATATAATTAATTAGAATTTGAGAGAGGTGATGAAGTGGTTGGAGAATTCGAAGACACTGCACTGTTTCACATTTTCTGTTGCAAAAGAAATGTACGTTTAATATTGTAACACAAGATTGCTATGGAGAATCAGCACGATGAACTTATACCCCACCCTTGTAACTTACACCTGAGAATTAAAATAGGATGAAATAAATAATGAGAATTTGAAAAAGGCGACGGAGTAATTGAAGAAACTGAAGACACTGTCCTATTTGACATCTTGCTATGGAAATGAACCCCTTGTCTTACAAGAACGAGTCACACTCGTGATGAAAATTTTTCTGCGGCAGTAGAAAAACACGACGCAGTCTTGTAGTAGTTTGTAAAAATCGAGCTAGAAAAAGATCCTTTGGTTGTTAAAGAATTGTCAAAGACAAATTGTAGGTGTTAATGTATGTTCTTTATTTATCAGAGCACTGGAACACTTAAACATTTAACTATAGCGCACTTGGCGATTAGTAAAGTCATAGAGCAAGGGGTTAATTAATTCTACAACGTCCTGGGGGAAGGGTTGAACCCTCAACCAACAAAACGTACAGAATATGCCCTTTCTACTGCATTGGAAAGTCCTAAAATTTATTTATTGCTGTTTATATTCCTAATATTAGTATCCCATAAGGAACTTAACAAATAAAAAAATTGGTAAATGGTTTTGAATGACAGTATTGTAGTCGTGATAGATGTTACAAATTCGTATAAGGGATAAATATGAAAAATGTCGAAAATAATAAAATCCTGCATTAAACATTATAAATCACGTTAGAAAGAGAGATTCCAGAAATGCAGTACTGTAAAACTACATTATATACAGAAACCAAGGTTCGTTCAATAAACTTTTTAATTTTTATCATCGTATTCAGTTCTGCTTGAAACTGGCACAGGAGAAGAGGTGCTTACGTGGAGAAACCTAAAAAATACACTATTGCTTCGAACAGATAGATCAATTTAGGTCAACTGTCAAATGATCGTCCTTTTTATAGAGACTGATCAGAATTTATAATACCTGTAATCTGTCAGATATTGTGCAGACTGAAAATAATCCATTACGCCACACATGGCTTTTATTTGACTATTCCCTTGCGACTGTTCTAAATAATTCTTACAGACTTTTGCATAAAATATCGCATTTTCGACAGCAGCAGCACGTGTGCTGAAAGTTATAGCCGACAGTGTCTGTATATCAAGGAAAAATAGGGAACGGTGAAATTCTGTCGACGAACAGGCAACGGGAATAGGATTGACGGTTACATTAAAGCGCGACAGCAAAATTTCGGCGTCGACTGACGATATTAAGTGACACTTTCGAGATATCGCGTTTGCTTTCATGCTCCTGCCTCCACTACCCTGTTTCGACTTATTTATTTGGATAACAACGACCTGTTTGTTTCGCACATGTCACGCTTGTCGCGCTTTGTGAATTTTGTTTCTGGCCTCGCGTTACGTTGTACGGAAAACTCAGAGACGTAGACAATCTGCTGAAGTGCAACTGACATTCCATGGTGGATAAAAATGTGTTACAGAGGAAAGAGCATGATTTATTAATGACGCTGAAATTAATTACCTTTAGCACTACAAACTCCGTAGCAAATGACATAACCTAAATTCCTAAAACAGTAACAGCGCGACCGACATCAGCAAACCCTAACATCCAGAGTTTTCCAAGCATTCTGAACACCGATTGGCTACCAATAGCTTCAAATTTGAATATTCTGTTTAAAATAATTAGAAGTTCATTATTTTCAATCATTTTTTATGATCTGTCAAACAGCAGTAATGAACAAAATATTGAATGTCTAACTTTACATCTTCATTCAATGTTTTACTCTGTACAGTATTTAGGAGGTGCATAGTAAGTACCACTTTGGCAGTATGGTACTCTATTTTGAGTAGTATGCAAGAAGTGGCGATTACACAGGATAATATTCAGACTACCAGGTTGTGACGAAAAAGTTTTATTGTAAACTTGACACAGGTTCGTTCTGATAGAGCTACTGCAATACTGAGCGAAGGCAACACACTGCACTCGTACAATGGAGTTACCTAAGCTTCTAAAGGAATTTCTAATTCATGGGGACTTTCTTGCAATAGGAAGATAATACAGAAAAAGGCCAAAACGAATGAGTCACCGGCTGATGTGGTAAAATGTTGGTGTATGACTCAGTTGGTTTTAGATAAAGTATTAGTCAGGAGCAAGTACATTACAAGTACTTAGCTTCTTAGTTCAACAAACCCCGGGTCAAATCAACCACTCGCACAAATGTAATTATGCGTGTGAGGTACCAGTGACATCTTCACGGTGACGAAGATCACGATAGGCCACACACGACAAGAGAACACCGACGAATCTTTCCGTGGACATCTCAAACGGTATCTTTCAGAGCGAGACGGCAAGCAACGCGCGCATTTACCTCGAAACTCTCGAAGTCCGGCCATTGTCCCCCGTGGAAACTATTATAGTCACTTTCGTGGTGGCTCCTCTGACGGGGGGCGTCATTCGCGGCTGGATGACGGAAAATTACGTCGCTTCGCAGGGAGAGGAATCATCAGAAAAAGAAGTGGTGACGGTTCGGTCGGGATGAGGCAGAGAAAAAAGAGTGTATCGTCGCTCGCTCAATGGACACGGGAAAATCGTCGTGAAACTGCTTCTCCCGGGTGGCTGGAGGACGAGGAACGAGGAAGAACGGACGGAGAAGAGGTGTAAAAAAGGAAGAGGCCGATGGAGTAGGTGGAAGAAGGGCCGAAGAGAAAAGCCGGAGGTAGACTTCATTCGCAAAAAGGGCTATCGACGTTTTCCCACGACACTATCTGTTGCAGACATCTCACGGATAATGCATCAGCCCAGCGAAATATGTTTTCTAGCTTTGTCTCGTCCCCTCTCTTTTATCGCGGCCTCTTATCACGTCCACGGAAACTCCGCGGTATCCCGCGGACTGTGACGCCGCAGTTTACCTGCTCCGACAGCTTTTCAGACGGGCTCCGAGCTTCTCCGGAGAACTCAGGAAATTTCGGTCCAGTTGTGCTGTAACGATCCGGTATTTTTTGTTTTTTTTTCTCTTTTTTGGAACGGAAGCTTCGATCGACGGGACATCCGAACGATTCCAGTTCTCGTTGTATGGTCTTTTTGCGGGTTTGCCTACCCCGCGAGGAGAGATAACGTTCTCTGCGGCAACCATCAGAATGGAGGAATTTTGTTTCATTTTTTTTTGGTCCTTTTGTACTGTTCCGAGTGTATGGGGTGTCTCTTGATTTGACAGGTTGACTGTCAATTTGTATTGGTAAGAATGACAGTTTTTTTAGAGTGTAATGCAAAATGAATGGGAACTTAAATTGTACCTGATTTAATCGATAACTGCGGTAATTTTTATGGTTTCTTAGTGGTTCTATTAGATCTTGAAATGAGAGATACAAGAGTGTTAGTTTTTGTTTTATTCGTTTGTTCCCTTTTTCTTGTTTATTATGTAACTAGATTTCTGCAATTGTTTACAACTGGGTACTTTTCCCGACCAAGTAGATAATGACTGAATTTATGTGTTACAATCAAAGTTAGGTTATTTTTAACTTTAGGTACTGAAGTTTTTACGTCATTCAACCATGGCAAACGCAACCCCATGAGAAATAGGGAGATTGTGTCAATCATGTGTCTGATTTAGCATGTAATGGATTAATAAAACATATACAATTTTATGAGCATCAGTGTATGGAGAAATTATGAAATAGAATTCTTTTACATACCCCGAAATTACAGGTCTTATGATAAATTTAATAATTTACAGTCAGAGGTCTTCTGAGGCTTTATTTTTGAACTAATCGTGGATACGAAGACACGGCTTAAATAAAAGATACCTTAAAAGGACAGACATCATGGGAGAAACGAATTTCTGTTCGTGTTATTTCTACCCAAAATAATTAAAGAAACAACAGAGTGTCCGCATGAAAACTAACAACACCGTCTGCAAATAAAATTCTTGATATAATTTTTTAATTAACAGAAAGTAGTTTCTTAGTTGTACAACAGACCATGTCCTTTAATTTTTGTTTTGTAGAACAATCTGTTTGAAATTTCATTCGAATGCATAGCACGATAATATATTCATAGCTCGACCAAAAATTACGATCACTATTTTCTCGTCTCGATTACGCGAACAGAAATAAAAAGTTATCCCCGGCGAACTCACTTCGAACGAAAAGATTAAGAGGAACTTGTTAAAAGTCTAGTTAAGTTTGTACGTGCCTAATTACTTATTTCTACATTAACGGCATGCTCTTCGTTGGAAATTCTTCGTCTGTTCCTGAATTCATTTTAATTCACTCGCCCTGCATACGGAAAAATTCTCTTTAGTGCATAAAATGTTTCTACATATACTACGATATTAACGGAATAAAAAGAAAATAAATCTAATAATCCTAATCAATAATATATAAAAGAATATAAAGTTGAGCATTACTGAGTGTCTTGAGAAAAGCATTTAGTTGTACAATCTAAAACATTGTTCCCGTAATGGCATTCACTTATGTCCTCTCTCTGTACATAGGTACATTACACAATTGCATTTGCTAAAAATTAATGATTTGCCTCAGTCATGGCCACCGGAGCTGTAGCCTTCCCCCACTCTAGGTTCATTCCCCTTGTTTCACGTGCCTCCAGATCACTCCTCGTTCCCCCTCAGACCACTGTGGTCCCAGGTCACAGCCTATATGAGGGGAATGAAACCAAAGTGGGGGAAGGCCACAACTCCGATGGCCATCACTGATATAACATTTCGAGCTTTGAACAGTTCAAAGCTGAACACTTTCGGTAAATAGAATAATTTTGTACCTAATGGTGTATCATATCGTATTTTCAACTTTCTAAATCAACTTTTAAGTAAATAAAATAAATGGAACATCGATTATTGTCACGAATACACATATTCAGCACAAAGACTGATAACGTTATAGAAATTTGTAATACACATTCATACATGTATTCATGGAATTTAAAGGGCTAAACATTTATGGCAAACTTAATATATTCTTATCGATAATTCATTATACAAAGTTTACTTTTCTAAATTACTAATATTAAGCAAGCAATATTTAACTTATGTTAAATCGAATTAGAACTTCATTTATAGGAACGTACATTAAAAATAAGATTAGAAAGTCTGAAAATTTCGTGAGACCAGTAGCTTTAAACCAAAATTAGCTTCTGTCCATTTCATTGCATCAACATCTGGATGGTTCATTAGTAATCACAGTAGAACCGAGTCGGCTTAAATTAGAATGCATGAAATAAACTAATCATAATTCACTATTTACTGACAATTATCATAACCTTTCATACACTTGACTGTCTACAATTAAAAAAACTTAGCATGTCTTCAATTATCCACTTACACCTATACACTCAACAAACAAAACCGAGAACGAGCCGACTAATTTCCTAAATTAATTACTTGTTTCGTCAGAACATCAGGTTCTGACAGAACGATTTGATCGGACGACAGACACGGCGTTCGTTTCGGTCACCCTAAAAAAAATTTCACAGAAATCCTTGCATCTACACGTATAGTGAGCACAATGGTGATTTTACTGTCTGGTGGCGGGCAGCTGTGTCGGCCAGACAACTATGCCCTGTCCCAAGATGCCTCGACGCTAAATGACGTGACATTCTAAAGCCGACAATTTCACGAAAACGTCTGACGGACAATGGGTACGTGCGTCTGATGAAGTGGACAGCTGCTGCGTGTATAAGCAATTATTTTCATAGGTACGAGAAGAGGCATTCGCACCAGGTTTCGTTTATCCCCACCGCTGATAGCCCCATGGTATTTATCGATCATCCTTGTTACCAGACCTTGCAGACTCTCGATCTTCAAGCTTAATTGAAATCGTTCGGGTAATCGAACGATAATTCGATTGAGGTCATATGGATGAAATTTCATTATTTTTCAATTTTTGTGTTATAGAGGAAATAGAGGGTGAATAGGTGATTCCTTGTGAAAAATAGAGGAAATAGAGGGTGAATAGGTGATTCTTTGTGAAAAAATAAATTCGGGATACGGAATAAAATTTGCTGTTCAACGTATCGTTTTCGAGGCAATTGATTTTGAATTTCTCTGCACGTACACTTGATTCAGGTTTTCCTTTACGGATTTCCCTGTTCTTGAACGTTTTCTCTCATATCTGTATGTTTGTATGAAATTGTAAATAATTTTTATAATTAATTATTCAAATTTGTTTGCTCAGAAAGTACTGTGACGATCGCTTATGGGTTTGGTTTGTTGAAAATTCGTTAATAAAACGCGCAAGTTTGACAACATTTATTTTCTCGAAAAAAAAGTTCCAAGCGATCTGCAGAAGATGTAGAATTATTTTAGTGTATGTATGTCGACTAATCAATGATGCTAAATAAAGAAGCTCCATCACATTCAAACCAAAATCATTCCAATTATAAACATCTCTGAATTCAATTCAATTCAATCGTTAATTATAAAAAAATTAGAATGATAATTCTGAAACCAGAATAACTGGCTTTTATATTTTGATAATAAACCTGAATATATAATATATATAGATACCATTAATACACCCACCAAACAGAAATAGTTAAAATATCTGCCATTCAACGAACATCCAAATACAAACCATCAAACAACTCGAACATTTTAAAATGCACCTGCTCCATTTTCTCATTACAACATTCAAAATAAATTTAGGTCACGAATGATCGTTCAACACGAAATTCTTTCCTGTAGGGCGTATTTTTGCGGTACAATTAAAAAGAGAATCGAAAACTGTTCCGCTGGATATTCGTTACAGGGCCCCCGTTCTTTTTTTCATTTCACTGAAAACAAACATTTTCGAGTAGAATTTCGCTAAAGCGCTTTAGTTGCGTTCGCATGTTTTGAAAACAACGGAAACAATTAAAATCGCTCTCATGTTAATCCAGGTCACGTGTTTTCGCCCCGGCGAAACGTGCGGCTCGCGGAATAGACGCCGAAACATATAAATTACGTTTATCAACTTCTAAAATAATTATTCGCTTTGCTCCGTGCGCGTCGATTCGCCGAGCTCGCAAATCACGCACGACTTGTGATTGGAAACTTTAAATCACTTTAAAAATATTTAAAAAAAAAACAAAGTCGATAATTCCCTGCCCTCTACCTTGCAGAGACCCACCCCGACATTTTTTATGCATTCCCTCGTGCACATGTTCCAATAATGTGGCCCGCTTTATGACTCGAAAACCCTGAAACCGTATTAACAACGTACATATTTTCTACTTTTATACGACATTGTCTGTGTAAAAAAAAGCGATTTTACGTTTTTGAATTGTCAAATGAAACGACGGAGTTTACTGTCAATTTGCATTAGACACGGGTTGATCATTTGAGGAACACGAAATGCATATTATGGTTGTGAAAATTAAAGGGAAAATTTAACAATCAATAAAAACGCCCCTTTAACTACCAATGTGTTGCATAATTTAAATGATTGGGATGCTCTTTTGCTATTCTTTGATCGATTGCTACGCTATTAAGAAAAAATGTCGTAGATTGTAAAATGTCATATTTTGTAATATATTAAAGTTTTTGTGTTCAACTAAAGTCTTCTGTAATTTAATAAAATAGTTGTAACAAAAAAAGGTTATTGTGGGTAAGGCTGTTTTAATTAAATTTGATATTATAGATTTTAATTTTGATCATATTTATCAGAGATTAGATTCTGGAAATTTTTGCTTAACAAAGCTTCAAATAAAATTTGAAGTTATTTAATTGATATGAGATAGTCCTTTCAGCATGTCTCGTTCAAATTTTCCTTACCCCTTCTATAGATTATTCAAATATGTTTTTCTTGCGCAGTTTCAAACAATTATTTCTATTTTCGACCATAACTTAGTCAAAATAAATATACTGCAATAAAGCTCTGCTATATTTGTCATAGTCAAATTTAAACTTCTTCAATACACATGTAATAGTACTTTCAATAATGTGCCACGATCAGATTTTCTCTAATTAATAAATTATTTAAATATTTCCTGTACAATTCCAAGTGATTAAAAGTATTATCAAACAATCACTTATATTTACTATTATAAATAATTCAATATTAAAACTATATTGCAATGAAGCTCTGCTACGTTTTCTAAAATAACACTTGAAGCATTTCAATTCACATGAACCAGTCGATTCGATGTAGTATCTCGTTCAGATTTGTCAAAGTCCTTTCAAAATTTATTCAAACTTCATTTCGTACATTTTTAAATCATCAGAAGGTTCATAAAACAATCACTCGTATTTACTACAATGAATTATTCAATATATAAATCACATTCCAACGGATTAGTACTACATTTCCAAAAATATTGCACAACAACTTTTTCACCAATCATTTCCCTGGTAAAAAGAGCGGGTTCGATTATTCCTGCTCGATGTATCTAAAATTAAAAGAGCAAGTCACATGCACGGGACGCATCCCGTCGCCAGTAAAATATAAACGCGGCGAAACGTCGGATAATTCATTTTCCCCGGTGGAAAATAATTTCAGCGAAAAACGACGGACCGTTAAATTTTAACAATCGCGCTTTTACTGCCGTTTTATATTAGCGACTATCTCGCGGAGACAGCGCGGTGGCCACGGAAACACTACACCCTCTAAACAATCGGTGTTTCGGTCCGCTTTACTCACGGACTTCAACAGTTGCCGGAGTTGGTCGCTCAGTTTTCTTCGAGCCGCAGATCGTGAAACCAGATGACGCGATAGCAGACGTTTCCCTACAGAAACCTACGAAATTCCGTCTTCCAGACCTGACCACTCTCCACCCTCGACATAAGCTGTGTTTTATCTGCCCCAATGAATGGAAGCTCTCCAAACAACTGATGGATCAAGATTTGCGGACGAACAACTAGAAAAAGATTGTTTTACACATTCACAGGAACTGAGACATTCTAAAACTAGTGTTGGAGGTCTCGACGCATCCGGAGAGCTTCACGGGGACATGCAACACTCACAAAGATACTTTGGACTGCACCGTAAAGCCTCTTCAAGGGCCATACATTTTTTTAAGAAGCTCTCCTCCAATTTCTTAAAAAGAAGGGACATCCTCCTCCTTTGAACGTACCGGTTCTTATTGTTGGCCAAGATGCGTAATTTAAGTCAGTGGTGGTCGTCAGAGCTGCGGCCATCCCCCACTCTATGTTCGTTCCCCTCATGTAGGCTGTGATCTGGGACAAAGATGGACCGAGGGAAAACGAGAAGGGAACTGAAACGGGGGGAATGGACCTAGAGTGGGAGAAGGCCGCAGTTTCAGTGGCCACCACTGGTTTAAGTATACAACAGTTCATGGAAATTGTTTAACAATTTAGCAAACAAATTTGGAAAAATACGTTAATTGTCAATTAACGTTAATTTGTTAAACAAATTACTTTTTTGGAAAATTGTTTATACAGCCGAATTCAGTATTGAAAGATAGATGAATCGTGCATTTAACCTTTTTGTTTCTATGATTAATAGTTTTTGAGATATCATCCAATAGGTTTTTCAACCCCGAGTTGAAGGGCTGCTTTCACCCCTTCAATGGGGACGATTGTCGATAAAAAAAAATTTGTGTCGAATATTTTTTCGAGTTCTATAACACATCAAAATTGCATAAAAATCAGCATGTGTCGATTAAGTAATGTCCCTTGTCAGAAAAACATATAAAACCAACGAAAATTAGAATTCTTTTGGTGCAATCATTTTGTTCCACGATACCTAAATATCGCACTATGCGACCAATAGAAATATTATTCAAACACGAACGAGAAAGCGCTTTCCTTCGCCGAAGTCAAAATTTGTTCAACTCGACCGAGCATGTATCTCGCAATTTTTACTTTTGCATCATTATTGATGACAATTACAATAATTTATAATGGTTATACTTCTTTAGTATTATAGCTATTGATAGTATATAATATCGAAAGTGTAGTTAAAAAACAAACTGCAAATTTAAGAAAAAATCGGGTTGTTCGTTCTACCGTATTAATCCGACAACAATAAATTTCGGGAATTAAGAAACTTTCACTTCGAATTAGTTCGCACCATTAACCATAAACCGCTCTCTATAAAACATTCCATTAGCCCCATTGATCAACGCTCTTAGCGTGGCGCGAACAAAAATTCCAAAACCTCAAATCTCTGACCTTTTCATCCTAAAGTAAGGTAATCTCTTGCCAATAGGTTGAAAAATTGCTTCGCTTCACAGCAGTTTAATCTGAAAAATTGTTTAAAACGAAGTCCAAATTTTTCGTCATTAAATACGAGGAAATGTATTTTTTATTAATTAAAATACTTCGGTATTCTCAAAATGCAGTTTTTAACCAATTATAGAATCATTATTCTTGACGCTTTTTAGCAAACAAAAAACTGATTTATTACAGTAAATTGATCTTAATAAATGTATATCACACATGAAGATTTAAAATTGTAAACCTGACAGTATTAAATGATTTCTCATTTTTCAAAGATTCAATGATATTAATCGATTGAAGTCAACCTAAAACTCATTGTGTTAAAACAATAGAATACTGTTGCAGATAGAATAAAAAAACTGTTGAAGTAGTTGAACAAGGTCACTAAAATTAATATTCAATATTTTGATAATAAAAAATAACTGCAGCTGCTAAGCCATATTTAAAAACGACATTACTAATGAGATGGTCTGATAAATACGGGACTCACAAACATTCAATTGTACCACAATTCAATATGAATCATGGTACCCATCAGTGATGAAGATCCAGGTCCGTCTCGTGCTTCTGGCGAAATACTAAACAATCGCTGGCAGGAGATGGCCTTAACACGCGATTATCACTGTCTTATCTCAGGGTGGCGTGTTTCGCGTAGCTAAAGAGCCCCTTGCAATTTCATGGTCACGTACGTCGCGTAAAACACGTTTTCAGCACGTCGACTTGCTGCCGGGTAGGAAGCTCAACACACGGGGGCCAGTTATATCGAGTTTAGCATTTGTTTGGAGCTGCTCTTAAGGCGATCTGACGTTGCAACGGCGACAGGATAAAACGACGCGGTGGTCCTCCGAATAAAATGTTAGTCCACGGTGAAGATTTATGCGCGGCCTGCGACGAACTTTCACGTCTAAAGATGTGATCCGTAGGGCCGGGCTGTTTGCCAACTACCATGCCACATTAGAGATTTCACCAACGCCCCGAAGAACGCCATTTTTCATAGGCTCGATCGACACTCTCCAATCTTTCCAACCGAATCTGATTTTCAAGAATTCTCTCCTTCGTGTTCGGTGTCTCTCAGAGAGTGTGCTTCGAAATTTAGGGCAGTGCGTTAAGGTGATAGGGACTCGATAATGTGTTTTGGAGATCAGAACAATATATTGAAATATTAACAGTGATAGCCACCGGAGCAGCCCCCCCCCCCCCCCCCCCGTCCATTTCCCTTGTTTCAGTTCCCTCTTAGTTCCCCTCAGTTCATCGTCATCACAGATCATACCCTATATGAGGGAAATGGACCTAGAGTGGGAGAAGGTCACGTTTCGCTAGTCAGACAGATTATAGACTACATATTATAAATATAAGTTTCACTCAAATATGAAGTCTGAAAAATGTTGTGTTACAGTGTCTTCGATTTTAGAGGATTATCTAAATCAAATTGTACATGTTAATAAATGTTCTTCCTGTACTTTGCCGTTAGAGCAATTGAATAATAAACTTCTGTGCAGATGAGCATTGAAATATTTAAAAGTTTTGAGCATTTAAAAATCTTGGACTAGGGCTAACTTGAAATTAGTGGACCTATAAACTTGAACTTTCAGAATTTTCTAAATTCTCTAAATTAGTAACAAGTAATTTTATTCGCCCAACGCAATTGAGCAGTCTAAAAAACTAGTCTAAACTCTGTTATTCTGTAGGAGAGGCCATTGACTTTGCGCCGAATTAATGTATCATACAATCGAACGTCTGGTCTCTCGAAACCGTGGAAGTATCGATGCGGAAGCTCGAGCCTCGACTGAACGAGACGTAAGCGGAGATTTATACCCGCGACGTCTAAATAAATATTT
Source organism: Macropis europaea (assembly GCA_916610135.2). Classification (NCBI taxonomy): domain Eukaryota; kingdom Metazoa; phylum Arthropoda; class Insecta; order Hymenoptera; family Melittidae; genus Macropis; species Macropis europaea. The sequence goes on from OU744344.1 coordinate 22,189,087, forward strand.
TTCAATGGGCCTGTTCTTGATTAAACTTCCCGGCGCGATTTATGAATCGAAACAGCGAGGGACGAATATTAATTTCGAGACGGTCGATCTGTATGAACGCAATTTCCATTGCACTTTTATTTACCTGATAACCCTTAGAACGCCATTAAATTATTGCTGGCAGTACCGTATCACTTTATCTAAATTAAATCTCAACCTTTTGTTATCAACGACAGCCTTTTGTAATTGTTTAATTTTTGGTACAAGTATGTTATCGCTTCATATTGGTAAATTAGAGAGATAAAAATAAAATAATCATTGATAATTCAATGTTTTTTAACATATTGGGTTCATAGGATAAAAATTTGAATGAAATGTAAACGAACTCACCAGTCGTTGCCAGTTTTAGTGACATTCTGTCGTTTGCGTCCAGTTTGATGAGGCTTTGGCTCAGCTACCATGTTCACATCTGCACAAAAATGATAAAAATTAAATATGTCAGTTAGTTTTCTATAAAATGGTGACATATTAGCATTACAATAATGGTATACAGTAACACGTACATGATTCAATAATTTAACTTTTTTTTTATTGTAATAGTAAACGTGTTAAATTGAAAAGTTGTATAAATGAAAAAGAATTACTAATTGTTGCTAAGTGAATCATAGTTAAGAAGACTATGGAAGAATTAATTATTTAAATTGTCAGACTCTAGTTAACAATACAAATTTTTCCATCATCCTATAATTAACTACTAAATTGTTCTCTTAATGAATTACCAAGATTTGAGCCCCGTTTAAAAATTCTCAAATTCATCCTTGAAGAACAAATTAATTAAAAGATACAAAATAAAAAATTATATATAACAATTAAATTTGGAAGGTATTTATAGAAAAATTCTACTCATCTCCAGATAAAAATAAAAATAGTATATCTCAGGAATGTAAATTTAATCGCTAAATCTTCTTCCCACTTCACGTCTGAAAATTTGACTATCAACGAATTACCAACATCTTACTTCCGTTTAAAAATTTTCGAGTTAATCCTCAAGAACCAATTAATTAACAGATACAAAATAACAAAATTATATACTACTTAATTTAATTCGAAAGATATTTATACAGAAATTCTACAGATCCCCAAATGAAAACAACAATAGTGTCCCTCACTGCAAATTCCCTCGTCAAGTCTTTCTCTTCCACGCCTGAAAATTCACCGAAACAACTATCATATTTCATTCGCAAACTGTGCGTGAAATATGATCGCGAAAATAAGTGTGACGTATGTATGCGAAGCGAGGGTGAACCGCGGTATCGCAGAAATCTGTCTTCCTCCTAATAGCTGGCGCAAATTAATAAAGCGTACGGTTTGCGAGGAGGCTTAACGTGTCTGTAAACAGTTATTAATTTCATCCCTTTGCAGAGCGCTTCTGTATCGCGCTAGATAGCACTAAGGTGGATAATGGATGCGTTCCGGTGATCAGAACAACAGTTGAGCTGTTGTGTCAGCGAAATATCCTTTATTCGTGTCCCAGACGGACAAGATGAAAAAAAGAGCCGTTCGACGTCAATCTGAATAGAGCTCCTTCAATCTCCAAGTATCGAGCAGCATGAAGTTTAACTATTAAAAGTGATTACCGTCGCGCGTAATACCTCTGTATCCCGTGGTCTGATACTTCAATTTGAAGAAAACTGGACAACAATTTTATTTCGATTATTTCTCATTGTACAGCAAGTACGCAAACATACAGTTGAGAGTGAAGTACCTACGGAATATTATTTTTATTTCACAACAGCAGATACACTTTGTTAGGTTCCATGGAAGTCCATCGTGAGGCTCTCTTATTACAAAGGGAATCTTCATTAACCGGTTGGCTGACTTGAAAGTCGCCAATCTCTATCAAATTGAAGTTAATTAAATAACTCTCCTATTTTATGCAATTTCTTAAATTGTACGAAAGGTAAATGATCCTATTACTGGATATGTAAGAATAGAATTGTACCAGAATGACCAGATATTTTATCTTCAGAGAATATGAATTATTGACGATATTGTACCATTTAATTTTAAAATTATCACGATTGCAGTTCAGAAATAAATTTTTATAAATGAATTATAGTAGAAATTAGAATTTGTCTTGCATCCCTTTTATCAGTTACACCAGTTCTGCTAATAAAAGGTGATAATTTTTCCTGCTTAACTGTTAACCCTATCATTTTTTTACTATTTTTAGTAAATTATTTTATTTCCTGATAGGGTACTGAAATTAAATACGATGATTTAAGAATATGTATTTCTTAGCCTATCTGATTAGAATCATAATAAAAATCATAGTGATTAATGTTAATACTGAAGTTGATAATAAATGACGCAACGTATTGGGTTGAATCATAAATAACCTCCGATTTGTCTTCTTAAATTTATTAAAATATTATGTTTTGTTGCTTCTGCAACATATCTGTGTTTGAGGGACGATTACCTTCTAATAAGAATACAAATTAATAGACCAGGTAAACCATTTGATCTTTTAGGAAGAATTACATTTACCATGTATTGGAAGTTATTTATTACTCAACCCAATATGTATAATAAAATAAAACAATTTTAACACTAATTTATTATCGTTCTAATTCTCAATTATATTTGTTCGTCACTTTTAATATAAAAATAAAAACAGTTAATTACTAATAGGGACGTGGTCGATAATTTACCATAAATTCCTATGTTTAAAATTTTAAAAAGTTTGGAATTCCTGAACAACTGATACAGAAAAACGAATATCACGATGCAGTACTTTTCACTTTGACAATCAAGATATTAAAAGCATTTAAATATGAGAACTCATAAGAAAGTCTATAAAGAGTACAAATACGATCGCTTAATAAAATATAATTTAAAATTATATTTATTTTAACATGCACATTAATGTTCACGATATTCTTGGCAATATAATACAGCGGTGTGCGTTTTAAAAAAACGCTACACGTTTTCAGCCTAAACAATTGTTACTTGTCAATAGATAACTTTTTACCACGTCACAACGTGCGATCGAAACGAATAACCGAACAATATGAAAAAACACAGTGCCATTCGACGTGAAAAATCGGGAATTTTTCTGGCACGTTCGTACTTTCGTCGCATTGAAATTCACCGAATTCCAGCGAGCGCTAGTCGAAATAATTTCATTCGATGAAACGAGTATTCATCGGGGAAAGTTGGAACCGGCGGCTGAATGGCATTTTTATGCATATCGCGGATCGCACGGTCGGAAAAGTCAACTCGAAGGAAAATCTCACGTCGGAGAGCGAACGCGGAGGGAAAATAGGGATAGCCGGCAAGGACGTTTAACCGGGATCATGGCTGCTCCTTTTTGGTAAAACATTCGCGGAAGTTAAGCGCCTTTCGCGATTTCTGGTCTGTTTTAGGCGGTTGCCAGGGCCACAGAGATAATTCTTATCAGGTCGCCTCTGTTGTTTCAATACGATCAAACGAAATTATTTTTATTCCACGGAGCTTTACCTACAGCTCGAGTTCATTTTTATCAAATTTAGCGGCATATTTCATCTAGTTAATTGTAAGAATTTTGACAGAGTCAAGGTTTCATTAATGGATAGTTCCTTTATTTTCTCACGTGACATAGAATATCATAAAAACTGTATGCAGAATCTTCTTGACACCTAAACATGAGTTTTTTTTATGGTGTATAATATGTTAAAAGTGTAGTTAGAATTCGAATAAAATGAAATTAAAATGAAATTAATACAACAGACCACTCTATTCTGTTATGTTTATTAGGAAAATGTATAATAAAGGTAAATCAGTAAGAAGAAGTGTCAGAAAGGTTCTATATTTGTGTATAAATTAACTGGAAGTTCAGGAGTCTCGTAGACCTTTTTTTTTAGTTATAGTCCATATATTGTTCCATTGATCTTTTGTTGTGATTTTTATGTGGTTGAGATATTAATATGGGACTGGAGTCACTATTTCGTTAGCAATTTCGGATTTGGACATAGATTGTTTAATCATTTTCCATACGTAGCTGTCATATACCTTTTTGGATTTTGAGTAGTGTGTTTATCTGAACAGAATATATATCACAAGCAATAATTTTAATATTCGTAGAATATTTCTTGGATTCAGTACCAGAAATATTTGTTGCAGTTTACACCAGGTTTGGTATTATGGTTTACGTCAAACAGTGCGTGGAGCTATTTTGTAATTCCATAATAACATATGTGAACTAATATTATTAATTCTTCCATATACATTACATCCGCAATAACTGATAACGTACTTTGCTTAACACACAGCTGTATATTACATTTGCGACATGCTGCATTGTATGCAGTTGGCAAACAACAGCAGAAGTAGATACATGGTGCCAGCGAGATTAGTTTACGTTCGTAGGGAACACAGAAATTTCTCCAACACTAATATTCCGTGAAACGCTATTAAATATTGTCATGTATGTGCTCGTAGAAAATTTATAAATCACCAAACAGCGTAACGGACTTTACAACGAGAGTTTCAATATACTGCTTCGTAATTTTGGAAAAATTGCAATTGAAATCCTATTATCTTTTTAGTAAATTAAGGAACAAAATACTATTCCACATGAAATTTTATGTATAGAGACACTTAGGAATATTTATTTATTAATTTAAAATCTCAATACTTTTATACAATTTTAAGACCATTTTTTTTTAGCATCGAAGACTATGTTTGTATTACCGTCGTCTTACAGAGACTTTATTAATAAATACTATAATGAGCATTTGTATGACTCAGAAGTGAATTAGTACCAAAATATTTATGGTCGAATTTTCTGAAAGTTTTATAACGAAATTATGGCATTTCAGCTAAAAAGCCTGAAGTCTATAGATGAATAAAAATTAACAAATTTTAAATAACAAAAAGGCACTGAAACATCAAACACCTAAATGTTGCTGCTAAACCTAACTTTAACAGCCATTACGTAATTCGTCATAAAATAGATCTTTTATCCGCAGTAAAATGTCATACTAAACAAAAATAATGTAATTGATAATACTCATAGCAAGAGGTCTGGTACACTGCAGTGATTTGAAACATTATTTTACACGAAAAATCACGCCGAGCTGAATAGACGGTGTAGAACCGTCTGGGTGTAAACAATTTCCGTAGGTGGATCCACAAGTAGCCGTGATAATCGAGCTAACTTTTAGTGGTAGTACGTTGTGTGCCTACCCTCGAAGCTTTGTCTCTACGACGTGTTTGGTTAGATTACACAAAGGATGGGCCATGTCTCGTGTTTCGTACCGGCTACACACCCACTGCAGTCAGCTGGCTTAGTACCGTGTCTAAGATTATGTTTGTATTCCCTGTCAGCAGAGAATCATCATTTTCCCTAATACACTACCGGCTAAAATACAGGATGCGTCAGAATTCCTGGTACATGGAACAAGGCGATTCTTCATCCAATTATAGACCATTATACCCAAAATTCAACGAGTAAAGTACATGCTTGAATTATAGAGCATCATGTTTGCATCGGAGCAGGCTCATTGTTTTCCAAAATAGTAAAGTCTTGGATCATCAACATCTCTAATGTTACTTAAAATCAGTGACTTCTGTAGTGGTCTAGGAACAGTATAGTAGAATTTGGTGTGTTTTTATAGTGTGTGCGAGTTCCTCTAAAAAGTGATAGATTCCGTCGGTCCTGCAATAATTTTGTCAGACGGTGGACAAGAGTCTCTGGCGCTATCAATTTCGATCAGACCTTATGGAGTGGTGGTAATCTGTTATATAAATTGTTATCTTGATATAATAGGATCTGACTATCAAGCATTTCTGAGATTGTACACTTCCGTTTATAAGAGTTAGGACACTTATCTGTGAAATAACTGATCATCGGTGGCTTCGTTCAGGCAGTTAACATGTTAATTTCTCCAATTTTATGACACTGGTTTAGAATCATCTTGTGTATTGCTACTATTGTGAAAAAATGTATGGAGTCCGGAACTATTTAATTAAATTTAATTTGAGGCACCAATCGTCGGGAACTCCCATAGCAATCAACGTACTAAACTTTCTAATTTTCAAGTTTTATCAAGCTCGTTTAGGACCGTCCCCTACATTGTCACTGTTATAAAAACAAATGTTACAAGAATCAGTACTCATTTAATTAAATTCAATTTGAAGCACCAGTCATCGGAGACTCCCACGGCAACCAACGCATTAAATATCGCAATTTTCAAATTTCATCAAACTCCTTTAGAATCATCCTGCATACTGTCACCGTGGTAAAGAAATTACAAGAATGAGTACTTATTTAAACAAATTTAATTTGAAGTTCCAATGACTCCCACGGCAATCAACATGTTATACTTTCCAATTTTCAAAGTTATGATTATATGTGGTGACTGTGGTAGAAAAAGTAGTCAATCAAAGTCGTCTGAGTCGGTTCTGAATCCCCGAACGGTGCACTGTTTTCCGTGATTCAGCCTGTAGAACACGCCGATATCAAATCCCGTAGCACTTCCAGAATCAACGCGCGTTTCATTGGCCGTGTTAGGGTTGATCCGTTCGCCCGGTCGTCGAAACCGGCAAACTTTCCCGGATGCTGAATCGTGCGCGACGACGAAACGGAAGCTGTAAGCGCCGCAACGTAGGAAGTCGAGTATCGATGTCATCTGCAGCTCGGTTGAAGGGTGACGCCGCTCCCCTATATATATATATTTCGCATTGTGAATTGTTCTTCGAACTAACCGCGGCAGCTGCATCTGTAACCGGCAGCCACGGTAATGGAATATGACAACGCGAGCTGCATAATGATCAGCCGCTTCTCCACCTCCGAACTTTCTAATAAAACGGCCGTTGTCGTTGACGTTCGTCCCGCTACCTGCCGCAAAACCAGATACCCACCAGAAACAACAACAACCAATGATCGTTTGGTGTACTCGATGCAACGGATACAACGGAGTCGTGTACTGGCCAATTTGTCAGGCAAGCGCGTTGTTTAAGCGTTTAGACTTTTGGAAACGGTAGGGAACAGATAATTTCTATGTCTGGACCTCATTTAGGGCTGTATGAGGATTTCCTCTATTCTGTATAATTTTCTTATAGGTATAGATATGTGGATTGGTGAGCTAGGCCCAATTAGATAGTCAGTGGAGGGATCTAAAATTGTTTTAGGGATACATAGGCCAGACCGGTTAAGATTGAATCTACTGAAGTCTCACAGACTAAACCCTCTCACTCCATTCTTGTAGACCAGGGTCTACTTTTCTCTCGTTCACATTTATCGTATTCTTGTCTCTGTATCTCAAAGAATAAAGTTTTCGAAGTCCATGTTAATTGTAACTTTTTTACTAGTTTTGTACCGTATAAATCGCCTGCTTTGACATGAGATTAGACTCACTACTACAACTCTTTTATTCTTTTTAAGGAGTTCTGCTAGCCTGTACAGCTAGCATCTATAATGCAGCAGCGCCCTTCATAATGATCGATTTAACCAGACAGATGTTTTTTTGGAACATGACCACAGATAGATTTTTATGTACGATTCTGGTAATTTCTCTGTCTATTAACGCTGACAATTGTATCATATTCAGACTTGACAGTTTATTATTTTTAATCAGTTCTGCTAGCATGTACAGTTTGTATCTATAATTTAGCAACGCTCTACATAATGATCGATTTAACCAGACAGATGTTCTTTTTGCAACAGGGCCATAGATAAATTCTTCTCTCTCTATTAACGGTAAGAATTGCATCATATTGAGACATGACAGTTCAACTACTTCACGACTTCATTATATCTGTTCCAGTGAGTTATGCCTCGATCCGCGTTGGACCGTGTTAGCTGATTAATTTGCTAATTTGACCGATGAACTTGTGCGTATCGTATTCGTACGTCGGTTCACGCGATTCGTTAAAACTTCGTAACCTCGACACCGGCTCGTTGTTCGATCCCAGCGGGTGGGAACAGTTGGATCGAAATGGAGAGAGATTCACGGCAACAGACATAACTAGCGGTCTTGTCGTCTCTGTGTGACGGGTATAATGCGATACGGCGTTGCTAAGTTGTTTCGCGGTGCTAATACGTTAATTAGAATTTCGCTAATTAATACTTCAGGAAAGCGATTCAGAGCGGCGGCTTGTGCTCGCGCTACGCTACCTCCAACTGCGGACGAATGTCTCTGATGTAATTGAAGGATCAGGCGACGATTTGCGGGAGTTTGTGGCATCAAACACTTGTACCGTGAAATATACTCATTCTTAATAGAGACCAGGTCCACTGACTGATGTTCATATGCGCTGGTTAATTACAATTTATACAGAGTGGATCGCGTGAGGTGTACAAGCTTTTCCTTGATTATGATTTATTCAGTGTGGGCCATATGAAGTTTTAAATGTATTTCGTAATTTTAGTATAGGTCTCATGAACTACTAGAAGCTTTTTCTTGAGAACTGTATGAGTGGCACCAAATTTTTTTCGATTTCTGTAGTTCAATGATGCCTTTCGAACGAGTACAGTTAGGTTAGGATAGATTTTTGAAAATCTCTTTGACGAAATTTGTGATAATGGTAGAATGCGTCAAAACAAATACAATTTAACTTTGAAATCATTTCATTAAACGATTATTTAATTAATTTTTTTAATAAAATTATTTCGAATAATTAATAGCATTCACATAATCGGACCATGAAAAGCTCCAATTGACAATTAGTAGTTCCACAACAAAAACAGATATGTGATTTGCAACAAATTTAAAATATCACCGTTAAAATTTTCACAAAAATTTTCAATGAACTCTGAAAAACGTACATTATTCCTGTAATACTTTCAGAAAATTTACAGAATACCCTATTTCTCTAATACCATACAAAACTAAAGAAAGAATTAGTCAACATTTGAAATCCTAATTTTCCTTTGGCAGGTGAGAATATTGCATCTCCTAAACCTGATAGATACCACAAAAACCTTTTTGTCTTCCATCTAACTGAATAATTATAACTCAATACGAGTTCATTAACGGTAGGTTGGCTTCCGGCTCATTGAAAAAAAAAAGATATAATTTTCCCGCTTCGATAGCGTCTGCTGTTTCCGCTGGACGATTCTTCCGCTACTCGCGATACACGCGATAAAACGAACGATGTAACGCAACAAATCGCGGCGTTCGTCATGCTGTCCGGTACGTGACGAGAATGAGAATTCGAGGTGAAAATAACTGACGGCCCACCGACCGATATGGCGGATAAAATTGCACCGCAAGTCGCCGAGTTGTTTCGAGTAGTTAATTCGGTGATTGGAATGTTGCCAATTAATACAGTCGCGGACCGGTGTAAAATGGCTGTTGCATACGACGCGCACGAGACGTGACAAATCAACTTTTTCACAGATAAAAAGTAATCCGTCAACACGAATTTTATGGTGAGCTCGCGATGTTTCACGAACGAAATTAATATCTGCGTCGAGTCCTTTCGCATGCAGCGCTTCGAAATGGAGCATAAATCGCCCCTCTTTTTCAAAACTGTACCTAAACGTGATTAGACAAATAGGAAAAAATAGAATATTTCAACGATTCGTATTTTTATCGATCGTACATTTGTTTATTGCTATTTTCACACGATTTGTAACTCCTGATGTACGAAAAGATTTAGAAAATGATCTTTTCCGATATATTCTACTGTCACTGTTTATGAAAGAAAAAATCTCATACTATTCAGGTTACCATTAATAGTGACTGTATCTTACAATTAGAAACGAACTAACAACCATGAGTCATCCTGTCCTACGTACCCTCCGCCAAAATCGAAACAATGACCTGCCCTATCGTCTCCACTCCTACCTTCAGATTCTTTAAAACTCCTGCAAGAGGGTTCTTCAGAAGATTCTAGTACTAAATTTCATTCCGGACTGACCACTCTATCTATTCAGCGAACCAGCGTTTCGAATAAATTATAAGTTCTCAAAAATGCCAGTCCAGATCGTTCATTTCGTGCGATCCACGCATTACAATAGAGAAAAGTGGTCAATATGTAGATGTCTGAAACTATATTTATTTCGTTGTATTAAAACTTAACTATAGAAACGACATTACGTCCGGGATGACCTGATACGAAGTGTATCCAGTTCTATGCAACAGGAAACATTTTAACGGTCTCTAAAACCGGTAAACGAACGATCGCGTCCTAAGGAACCGGAAGTTGGTAGAAGTAAAGGTAATTCGACGGAACCTAAACCGGAAGACCGTCCAACCAATTAGTAGTTCCCGTTCTTTCGGCAACACGATCGTTTCGCCTAGTGTTAATCCCCGTTGTTATGCCACTATAAAATTACCGGCTATCTCGAGGCAGTATCTTCAGGGTTGATGAAGCGCGTGCATTATGCCAGGAACGTTAAACCGTGAGATCGAACGAGGACGGTAAAGTTGAAGAGCTTGCGAACTGGAACTGCAAGATTTAACGAGGAAACTGATCTGCCTCGCGTCAGGTTATGCCATGGTATAGCGAATATTTCACGTGGCAGACGAAATTTCAGATTTGTCGCTGCGAAGCTTCCAACGGCCGCTAATAGTGTTTCGCTGCGTTCCCAAAGCACCAGAAGAATTCTAATATGTACGTCAAAAGGAACACGACGCTTTGTTACGAACATTCTTTGTGCGCGATCGAAGCTGCACGGAGAGTCTATTACGTCGCTTTTGTCGTACGTGAATTTCATTTGTTGAGAGGAAATTCTAGACGCTAATAGTTACTCTTAGTTTTTCGAGGAAGCTTGCAGTTCGGGAAATAATGAGTTTGAAACATGAGTGTGAAAATGACGCGCATACTGGGCGTCTTGCAATCGGTAGTAAAATGAAACAGGCGATTCTGCATGAGAAATGTAGAATACCATTTTTAATTGGTGTCTTCGTTTTCAACAAATTGAGTCTAATAAGCAGTCGAATCTTTCTGATTGTGAGTTTCCGGTCACTTTTATACATATAGGGTGTCTGACAGCTTTCTCATTAAATTATGTCGAGAAATATTTTACTAAAACATTATGGTGCAAGTTGAAAGTCACACGGACCGCAAAATTAGGAGTTTTTGAGATATAAATAAAAATTCGATTTGACTATAACATGTGCATGAATATACAGGGCGTTATAAAATTGACGGTGTTAACTATTGATAACTATAATATTCGACAAAATAAACAAGAAAGTGTGGATCCAAAAATCGGTAGTTTTCGACTTGCAATGAAACACTTAATTTCGTTATAAGAAACATTTACTCAAATATGTTTGTGTATGTTGTAAACTATTGATTTTTCTACTCACGTTTACTCAAGCTTTTTCGTTTATTTTTACTGAGTATTACAAGATACCCAATATTAAAACCATGAATTTTTATAAAATGGTTTTCACCCTCTGGTATAATGACATTTAAAAAATTGAAGATGATTTGGATAACTGCGAAAACATATAATGCATATAAAAAATACAATATTTCTATTAAATAAAGATTTTGAGGCACAACAAATTTCCAACAAACTATGTTAGTCTAAATGTCAGGATTTTTGTGACTCACGCTGTATATGATAATAATCACCGTAACATCAACGTCAGAATCACATTAACAGTGTCAATTTTCAAATTTGTCTGGCAGAACGAACACCTGTCGCAATTAGACAAGCACATACATTAAACAAAAACTATAAAAAAAAACATTCGAACAATAGACTACAATTAGATTGTACATCGAAGTATATTTACAGATTCATAATTAAGAACAAAGAATATTATCTCCAAATCTTTATAACCACAAATAAGCATTACACATATAAAGGGGGAGATTGCACCCAATAAGTGTTACTCATCACTAAATTGCGGATCTCTGTGCAATTGAATTGTGAAGAATGTACATTTTATAGAGTAAGTGAAACGAAAAATCTAGTTTTAAATATTTCAACCCCAAAATATAGTTGCGCCGTGGTTGTTACATCAGCTACATGCGAACAAAAAAATATTGAAGTCTAAAAATGTATGTTTGCATAAAAATCCGCATTCTAATCATCACCAGTCAGTTGCGCAATAATTCAGTCGATTGCAGGAACCCAGAATTTTCAAGAACAGAGACGCCTCATTGAGCGCTGCGTTACTTTTAATCTCTTCACAATTAACCCCTTTAGCGTCGAAACAGGCTCGTTTACGAAATTCACGGAACGGTTCCGTTCGTGTACTCGCACATGGAAACCCGGCCGTTTCGAACAAAGTTTCGTACCAGCCGGTTCCGCGGCTCCTGTTCGATCAGCTCATCTGACACGCACCGCACGATATATCTGTCCGCGACACGACAGTATTTCCATCGTTTCGTTACACTCTTTTCCCGTGGCCCTTATCCCTTTAATTGCAGCTCATTATTTAGAACGGCAGTTACGAGTTGTTTCGTCTTTTCCGCGAACCCGCCGGTGGTTTCGAAACGGAAGCCCCGTTCGCGTGATAACCGAACGTTAAATGGCGAGTTCACCAGGTCGAAGGAGTGTCTTGTCGGTGAAAACTCGCAGTTATTTTCCCACGGATGAAAAAGTTTCAAGACTTTTCGTGTTTGTTGTATCTGTGGACGTTGCGCACGAGAAATACTGTATTACGCGGTGTGTTTGTACTTTCTGACGGGGCATGCTGAAGAACGTTTAATGTAAGAACGCAGAGCTGTGTGTCTTCTTTCAGGAGATCTTACAAGCATGATGGGATTCACGCGATGGCTGGCCCGCAATCATGTCGCTCCACTGCGGGAATTTCATTTGAGGAAAGTGGAATACTTCGCGGAAGATTGCTTGGGGTAATTTTTTAAAAAAGATAAGTTACTGGGTTCTATGAAGGCATGATGCAGAAGTGAATTAGAAGTAAATGTAAAATGCGTAATATATTTAGTTATATGAAAAGTTTAGCGGGGGTTTTACGGTGCCCCGCATAAGAGAAGGCGCTATGAACTTTGTAAATGACCGAATAGATTATTTTTGAGTAAGTTCTTTAAGGTGCATTTTATTTGTATTGTTCAGTTTTGTTAAAACAAATTTTGTATAATTATGATACAATTACAAGTATGCATAAATTTCTGACGACAACTGAACGTAAATTTTCAATTTCATTATTTTGTACTTTTATTGCTTCATGCTGTGTACAATCGTGCTGTATAAATTATCACAGATTGGTAAATTGGACATAAGTTTCAAGTTGTGTAAAGTAGACTTATTTAATTGTGTTAAATCCATTTTTACTGAAAACAATTGAGACGTACTAGGTATACCTACATGTTGACAGTTCAACTGTGAGATATTGGCCGGTCAAATCTTAGAATACGAAAGAAATGGAATTTTGTTTATTGTTCTCTGTAATAGTTACAAGATTATAAGTGTAGGGCAATTAATAAGAAGAGGTCGACGACTTGAAGGACATACAGTATTTGCAAAGGAGTACACAAAATGTACTCAGTACAGTATATGTAATCGATATAGGTCCTAAAAGTAATCCTATAAATTATCTATTATGGACACTTAAAGGTGTTAGTGATTGAAATGGTGAAAAATTAAAATTAAAACTATATTATTACATAATTCATGCCTTATCTGATTTATTGCTAAATTTTTTATGTTTACTGAAGATTTTTTATCAATTATCCTGTGTATAAACTTCTGCTCTGAAAAGTTATTTATTTCTTACTTACGTTAATTAAACATTTTCTATTTCAACGTTCTTCAACATTTTTTATCAATTACCCCACATATAAGACAAAAACGCAATTTTTGCTGCTGTTAGAAACATAATTTGAAGAAATGAATCATACGTAGAATATTTTTCATGATGCTCCGCCATAATTTTCCAGGCACGCTAAAACGCCGCACATATGTACCTCGGACGAGAGACAGGTATACACGCGAAAGCCAGCTCGAATGTCGTAGCTGTTAGAAACACGACGTTTTTGACGTTCACGGGTTTGCGAGCAACAGCGGTGGTCTCCGTGTACAGTCGGCGAATGACTCGCCGGCTATCATCGCATAAACTGACGAGCCATATGAATTTCCGAGTTGCTAATGCGAGGGAGAGATCTACGACAGGCCGAGCGTTTAACCAACCGGTAATTAAAATCAAACATGCGAAATTCTGACACGTGGGAGCACAGAGTCCGCCCAAAACGCGATTCAATGCACGGTGATTGAAACGAAGCGAATCCTTGGTTGCGTCGGTGTCTGAGTCAATTATCATGAAAAATTATTGTTTATTTTAACTGCTTTGGTAATTTAACTGATGTCCACTGATGTTCTCGTTAGCTGAGACCTACAGTTTTAGGTGGATTCTGAACCACTGAAGAATTGACTATGCTAATATTACACATTATAGAATTATTAAAAATATTCAGATTAACTGTAAGTTTTGTAATGCACCTGTGCAGATTACTTATGTTCTATTGGAGTGTCCATTTTAATTTTAACGCTTAATTCACAATAACTTTGTTATATAGAATTTAGGAAGAGGGTGGCCTTTGTGTGACAGGTGCTGCTGTTTAACCTTGGAACACGAACAGCTATGTTCGATAAATTATGTATACACGAAGACTTAAACGATATCATTAATTAACCTGATACTTTTAATATTTTTAAACTACAGATGTACCTGCTTGGGATCTAATGCAACACATCTTACTGTGGCTACAGCAGCACGTTTTATAGAAAATTTAACTTTAACAATCGCATACTAATAGTTTCTCCTATAAATTGTTGTGTGGTTCCATCAACGTGTTTAAAAGATGTACCATACACATCCTAAATCAGAGCTAGAGCCATTAAACAATACTCTTCATTTTAGCAGCATTCTCAACTATTTCTTGCTATGTAGTTCTATTACGTCCACGTTCATTACCAATTGTTTAACAGTGTACTGTAGTAAACAATCTAACCATCTGTTAATAAATAAATAAATAATTCGAGAATCAGTATTGACTGGCTGTATTAACGATATGAGCTTTATCTAATGAATCTCTAAATGCAAAAATCCTGGAAACATCCTAACAATTCAAAGAGATCATGTCTGCACTCTACAGGAGTCTAACTTTTCTTAATTTCTAGTCGGCTTTTGCAAGTTCCTCTGATTCTTAACAACGCTTTACGATCAATTCGAGAATGAGGAAAGAAGGGAACACGAAGACTCAGAGAAAGTTGCAATAGCGTGGCAAGGTCCACTGAAAGCAGCGTATTCGAGCGAACTGTATTGAACGGCAGCTACATTTCTAGCCACTCCAACGGAACAGAGTCCTTTTATATGCATCGTGCTTGCCCGGATTCGCTGGTCAATCCGTCTGCGTGGATGAACTACCTTGCCACCCTTACGTCTGACCTCCCTTTGACCTTTCCGTGCATAAAGGATAACTGTTGAACAAGTACTTCCTCACCCTGCTGCTTTCACTTTTTTCTCTTTCTATTGCGCGCTGTGTACGTGAGTCTTTAGACCTGGGCTCTCAAAGACATGATTTAAACTAGTCTTCATAAATATTCAACAAGGTTTTTATGGATATTAATGATTGTCAATGTTACGCACTACTGACAAGTTGGACGACATTTATGGAAAGTAAAAAGGTTGGTCTAGGTTGGTTTAGAAGTTATTACCACAAGGGTGTACTGAAGTAAGCCTCCACTTAGGGGTTATTAGACGCAACTACGGTGAACGCTTGAACAATTATGAATGAAGGATAATTGAGTTGCTATACCATGCGAACGAGAACATTTTGGATTTCTTTAATTAACAAAACGTAGGTACACATGATTAGAGTGCTGATCTTTATGTAATTTAACATGTCAAAGTGTGTAAAACGTAAGAATCTTGAGAAATTAATGAAATAAAATACGTAGTATCTTTACTATAGCAGAGAACACCAGAATATACCGTCCAAGGCCACATAGTCAGTCTGCAAAGTTACTTCTAACTCTTAAGGTGATTGTTATTTTTGTTCGTAACGTATTATATTTCATACGTTTTTCCTTTTTATCCATACATTCATTTTAGCGCACATGAAATGAAAAAAGGAGGACCTATCTATACTACACATCAGGAAATGACGTTGATCGGCCTAATTTCAGTGTCCCTACCATCTGCAAAACAATTGTCTCCATAGTGTCACTTATTTATCAATACAAAAACAACAATCGTATCACACAATAAACACGTTTCTTTGCATAAACATGCTCAATCTGACCATGACTTTTAAAATCAAGCCTGTTTTTCATCTTCTCTTGTTTGAGTTCGTCATTCTTTTAATTCAGAACAACACAACTTTCCCAATTTACATTCAATAAAAAAAGTTATTTAGCATGTCCATTTGCAATGGAAACATTTCTGCAATCATCTCACTGTTAATTCCACGCACGATTCCCATCACACCACAGGATTCAATCTTCCCAAAAACCATTTAACACGCACGAACCTAACGTTTCACCCCAACTCTAATCACGGCTACTTTATTTTACACCTGCCGTCGAAACTACACGGCCGTTTAAACGAACCTCACGAAAGAACCGTTTCCACCAAAGGTTTTCCAAGGCGATGCCATCTAGCCAGTCTGTTCCGAATGATTTTAATTAGCCGGTGTAATTCCGAGAGCCTATTTCCGTACAACCGGAGATTTGTTCCGCGACAGAAAAAGGGGGATAAGAGAACGACTGAAAGGGGAGCAGAAAACAAAGAGACGAAAAACGCTGGGGAAGAAGAAGAAGAAGGAGAAGAAGGAGAAGAAGAAGAAGAAGAAGAAGAAGAACGAAGAAAGAAGAAGGAGGGTAGAAGGAAGATTGCTGAGAGAGAGAGGAGAGGTCGTAGTTGTTTGAATGCTGCGGCTAAAGGGCGGTTCTTAGCCTCTTAACCACTCTAACGTGGAAAAGCACGACTACTTCGGCGCTACAGGCAAAGTTTACCTCGCTAATTCAGCCGGTAGTCTGCCGTAGAAAATGTTGAAAGGGAGTAAATTTGACCGTGGTGTATGTACGTGTTCGCTCCCTTGAGTTTCTCCTCTCTCTCGCCGGCTCATTGACTGCGCCATGTCGGCGAAACGTATTTTAGTTTCGCGTATAATTAACGAGGGAAGTGTTATAAGCAGCTGCCGCGGCAACCTACGGGAATTTTCGGAACAAAACACGCCGATCGGCCGCTTCTTTGATGTTACGAACGGCCCCGTTGAATGAGACCCGTTCGGCCGGGCATTAAAACGCCATAGGAATCCATGGGCAAAGAATTAAAGGATTTCTCCGAAGCTTTTAAATAGCGCATTTAAAACCGTTGAAAGCCACCTCCGGTGAATGGATATTCACTGTTATCGCGGAAGAAGCCCCCTTTTTTCGAATCTGATCAAATGCGCTACTGTGTGTATACTTCTGCGAAGAAGCATTTAATCCGTGCTGGTAATTGCCAATGGGCGCCACCCGCGTTGAGGAAATAAAGGAATTTACATCGATGACAGTTTCGGAATGAATTTAAGGTGTCTTTTAGGGAGCAGGTTAGCTGACTGCTGTCATTTCAGTGACAGTAGATTTATTCAGTCCTCAAGCGATGCTATGGTTCGTGGATTACGAAATGATTTACTCTAAACTGCTGTGTTGGATTTTAAAATTGTTTGGTACTGTATTGGTGAGTAAGAAGGGATCATACTTATTTATATGTTGAAGTAAATAATTTTTCTTAATTTTCTTAAGGAACAATTGCTAACAGTTTCTAATAATATAGTTTAAGAAAATACGAAAAATCGCAGCGAACAGTTCACACGTTGATTGCCATGGGGGTCACGGATGACCGACGCTTTCAATTTTATTTAATTAAATAACTATTGATTTTCAGTAGATTCTGAGTAAATTTAATAATGCAACACTAATATAGGTATGCATGCACAATACTGAATATTTAAACATTGTTTCCTTCCCGATTTATACAAAAAAGAGGAATTTATGTTGTGTCTGGCTAGCGATGGCTGTTTTTACTGTGACAGTCAACATGTTCCTTATCACAGTGGAAAATTTCGTCACTAGACAGACAAGCGAAAATAGCTATTTATTAATACACGCGGTCGACTGTACAAATAATTTATTTATTTCATATTGAACTTTCTATTTTCACTATCATTTTAACGTGAATGTTACTCAAAATTTCATAAGGGTTGGTAGTTACGTGATCAAATTAAAATTGATGCGTGTACCGAAAACGGTACACGTGGCACAGAACGTGTTAAGCTGGGAAAACTTGTCATTCTTTATTTACAGAACTAAAACAGCGTAGCCGAAAAATGTTCTGTGCCAATTAATGGACATTTTTGTAAATAGCTTGAGTAGCTTTTTTTAAATCGAAATAATTATCTGTTATGTTAACACATATGTTTCTGTATACATTTAATTATTTTAAACTAATTTGTGATAACTAAAATGTTGTTTGTATAAAAAAAACAGTAAACAATAACGAGGACACACGATGGTCGATAATAGGAGCAAACAGATCAATGAATGCGACACGAGACACATAGCAACTTCCGGTACAATTCTTTTATAAAAATCAATTCCATAACCGCCATTGTACTAATTTTAAAACTAAATATTCACTGTCATAAATAATCCATGTTACGTTAAAATTTTTCATAAATATTTTTATAGATTTTCGTAACCTGAGTGACTAACCCTTAAGTTAGTCCGCCAGGGTACAACTGTTGACCAAGAGACTCCGGATATCGATATCTCAAAACTGTTGGTCAAAAACAGTGTATCATAGTTTGGCTAACGCCTGTCTATATAACAACGTTGAGTTGTACACAGCCACTGATGAAAGTAGTTGGCCACCCAACACCACCGCAATGTACAAATCATGAATATTTATCACAAAAGTCACAGTAAAGATTGAATGGAACCCTGACGAAATTCTACAGAATCGGTTGGGCAATTGGGTTGAAAACACCCTCCTCGTAACTTGCCCTATCACCCGCGGCTGTTTTCACCGGGAACGCGTGAAACATCGTCGGAGTTCCTAACGTGCACGATCGCGGGAATCTCTTATCAGCCAATGGATACTCGAGCACAAATCAAGTAGAGGCGCCGCGCAATACACGAGGAAAGCCGGTACACGTATAATCGTAGTTTCAGCTGCGCGACTGCTGCCTTTTGTAACTGCCAACAGGCCAATCTAAGTGACGTACGGCCGTGCACGGCCTCGCGACCTCATACCGCACCGCCATAATCATTTCATACACAATAGTCTCGCGTTCTCCGCGAGCGGCGTAAAGGGGGGTACGGTGGCGAGAGTAATGGTCGCAATTTGTAGCCACCCCCGCATTCCAGGGCACCCGGTGCACGCGTGACCCGTGAATTTACGCACGTGCGTGCCACCCTTACCCTCCACCCCTTCGCTTGATTCTTCGACAACCCCGGGACCGCACCGGCTTCGACAGATCAACGAAATATTGAACATACAGGGTGAGATCGAAACGTTAGACGTTGCATCGTGAAATGAAACTTGATTGTGAGTCTGAAGACATTGCAGACTCTGCAAGGTGTTCTGAACAGGTGGCTGGAAATTTTGGAGGTTTATATTGCCGAAATATGAATGGTTCAAACTGGTATTGTTGGCCTTTCAATCAGTGTCTGTTTCAACTGTACATTTGCTCTGGGTCAGAATGCTTTTCCTAAGGACCTCTAAACAACATACTTTCTATAAACAAACTCTATCCTTAGCCACCAAGAGTAGAAGCTCTATTCTTAGATGGTCAACACGGGTACAGTTCAAGACTTGTCATCCATACTCTTTCCCTTTCCCTACATTAGTAATTAAGATGACCACAAATCTACGACAGGAGCTTCTTGACTTAAAATCGCATTGTCTGTGGCTTCGTCTCCTGACACGTTTACCCGTAGCCAGTCAATCGAGTGCAATATAATACGAATCATCCTCAACAGTTGTAATCCACGTGTACATAAGAATCGAAACTCGGATAAATTCTTATTTTCACTAACATCTAAAAAAAATTCATGAATAAAGGAATACTCCTGTTATAGAAATGTAAATCGTTGCTGCGTTCTCTGATAGTGTTAAATAATTTTATATTGCAATTACAGGTCGGATGAGATAATACTGAACGTCAATGCTATTGTAGAACCAATTATTCTTCCTCGTTCATTATTTAACTTGAACTCCGACCCATACTCGTCAGACTTCGGTCAAAAGCCGATTGAACGGAGCATAAATAGCTGATATTCTAGCGCTCGCTGCTTTTCGATGTATCGAACCGACGATCACGATAAAATTAAATTATTTTTCGAGAGAAATCGATATCGCTTCGTGAAAAATGTAGGTCGCGTTTCATATGGTTCGCCTGAAATTGATCAATCATAAGATTCATATCTTGGCGTAATATTCGAAACAATTCTGCCATTCAAGCGCCGAGCATAAATAAAATTGTCGCAATTTAACTTAATAACCCTTTAACTGCTATCGGTGCCTATAGACGCTTGACAAAGTCGCACGCCGTGTACTGTCGACGCCCATAGGCGTTCGGCGCATTTGCTCTCTATGTAGCACTGCAAATCAGCCGCAGCCAGTATTTGCATCGGTTCCAAGTAGCAGTCAAAGGGTTAAATAACATTTCACATTTCACTATAAAAATTCAGAACAAACATTTAACGGTGCACGATTGAACTTACATTTAATTAATTTATCTAATGGAGTAAATTAGAGCACATAAGCCTGAAATAAAAGAATGTTTCTTCGCAATCCACTAAATTATTGAATAAAACGGAGAAAATGTAAGAATGAATAGAATGGCTCGCCCAATTGTTGTTTGGCCGTATAGAATAAAATCAAAGGGGCAGAAGTTAACGATAAGAGAATGGACCACTCAGAATGAAAGCAATACACATTGAATACGGCAATATGGACCATGAGATACGGAGCTATGTGTAAGCCCTCTGTGGCAGCGAGAGATAACGTTGACGTAAGTTATGACTCAAGTAAATAAATAGTATAATGGAATCGAAGTGAAAAAGTTCTGAATGCGGGCTAAATAGCACGGGAATCTGATTGCAAATGGCACCGATGGCAATCGAATACCATAGAGAAAACGATTCTTTCGCGGCGAGGAAATTAAATCAACCATCCCCCATGACTTTGTCCACCTATAAAAAAAACTAAAATACGCTTTCATCGATATTTTAACCTTTTTCCTCGCACTGCTTCCAGGTATTATAATAGAGGGCGTAAAATAACGCCACACTGCTAAATTTCGGTTAACGATTCGAGGTGAATAATATTTAATTTTATTAAACCATCGTCGATTTCGTTTATAATATTCGTATTTTATTCTCATTATGATACTTGAAATATTTGACAATGTTCAAAAATTAGTATTGAGAAAGGATCGAGTAGACATAGAGATCAAGTAAAACTTGGTATTATTTTAATAACTGAATTTCTAAATTATTATGTAAATAATTATATTATTTGTTTTGGAGTTTATTTCAAATACTTACACGTTAATGTATTCAAAGAAATGTATAATTTTTGCCTGGATTGCTTCAATATGTTTCTTAATATTGCTTTTTATTTTATTATGTATTGGAATGAATGCCTTTTCAAATCATTTTGCGAACAATTTCCAATGCTTTCGTTGATAAATGTTATTTATTATTTTATTTGATCTCCAATTAATTTAAGCACAATAATTGTTTCGAAATGATTTATTCGATGTTGTTGTAAAATTACATTTTCAGAACGGAACTGATAAAACAATTCAAATAATATATTATTTCGATTATCATTATCTATTTCACTGAGATAATATTTTTCTAAAATTTTCCTGAAAATAGTTTAGCAATAATAAACGAAAAAATTGGATTTTGTGGACGGATAAATCAATACTTGGCCCGCAGAATTTTTTATACGAAAATATTAGTAAGCAACGAATAATATTGATGCACCTGGAAAGTTTCGAATCTGAAACGACTTTCCAGAGCATCAAGCTGCTTTCGCGCTATGCAATATTAATGTCTCTGCGTCATTTTAGAATATAAACACTTTGCCGGGTTTGAATAATTCATGGCTCCACGTTTGTTATCAGTTCAGTTTATCATAACGTTCGTACTGCATCCAATAATATTTCAATAGCTCCGAGTTTACTGAGACAATGTTGTTTCGAACAAAATTATTCAGTGTTATGCATAGATGATTTATTTACTTAATTGAAAACGAACTTTCCTCATAAGGAGTGGCGATATTCATAAGAATTCTCCTGAAATGCCAGCCACAGTCACTCAAACAATTACTTGAATGTTTATGAAAACATTTGTTTACAGGAACCATGTGACTTTAATATAATCGACACGGTACAAGATATCTGAAAACCATGCACATTTTATCTAGGGAAACATGGAAAGAGGAAACATTTTATTTTGATAAAAAATAAAAGTTTACTAGTATTTCAATGTTATGAATTTTATGATTGTTTGCGTGTGTTATAGATTGTTAAAGTTTGCTAGTAAATTTAGCCTTTTTAACCAGAGTTAAGAATAAATAAGAACGGCAAGTAATTGTGTACATGAAAGTGTCAAATAAATTTGTTGCAGATAGATGTTTGTTAAAACTAAATTTCGTTTACCTGTCCATCAGTCACTGTATCTTTATTGTTATTCAAATAAAACTGAAAATGCACGTGCGCACGTGCGTAACACCCTGGAGAGATTCAGACAATGCGGGCAGGGTTATTACGTTATAAACAATCTCGTCCGAGCGACTGATAGAATTCTCCGTAGGGTCATTTTTCCGTTTTGCAGCAATCTTTGACGTAAATTAAATTCTCCCGGAATACGGAAGCGTGCATCGAATGCGCTTTGTTACTATAAAGTTCTATGCGCTGTCGTGTATGGTACGAATACGTGGAAAGGTTTCGAAAACTTTTCGCCTGTTGGCCGTTCGCGAAGCGAAAAGTTATTATTCCAATCAATTTCTCTCTCGAGCGGTAGCGCACAACCTGTTTAAAGTTCGGTGAAACGAGGTGAACCTGCAAAGGTCGATCGCGCGGTAGCCTACGCCGGCTAATCTAACTTCGACAAATCTTCCGATGCACTGGGAAATCAATTTTTCCCGTGACGGTCCTCGATTTTCGCGAAATCTCCTGAATTCTCATCTTCGTGCCGCAACTCGGGACGATTGTTAAGGGGGTCTTCTCCTTTTTCGGGCTGCTTCGAGGGTATATTTTGGGAATTTTTTTTGGGAAAACTAAATAATGTATCTTTATGGAACTTTGTCGATTTGTTCATATACATTTCGACTGCATTCATGAATTTGTATATATTGTTATCGTTTAAACTATAGCAATTATTCGCTGGGGAAGTATAAAATTAAATATGTCAGTATTTACGATTTTTAGAGTTGTTTAACTCTTTAGGTACGGCTGATTTAGTCGCAAAGCTCTACCGTTGTACACACGGCTCTATCGCAAAATCCAATAAAAGAATAATAATGTAAACTATTTTATTAAAAATAATTAAACAGTTCTCATCCATATTATAAATAGAAGTACTCTTTGAACGATATTAAAAAAGTAAAACAAACTGTTGGTTAGCATAAGCTGTCCACAATCTCTTAACGCAATTCGTGAAAGAAATGAGCCACTATAGTGGCGTTTCGTTCTAAGTGATCGCTCATCAGGAAGCCATTATAGTGGTGCGTAGTAGCCAAAGGGTTAAAAGTCGAAATATTAGCAAACAATTGGTGTTCATTCTTCAGATTGTTGGCATTTTATTAAAAATCACTTTTTTTTGTTTTCTGCGGTTGAGACGCTAGCAAAAGTCATGCTAATTAAATATTTTTGGATTTTTCAGCGGCAGTTAGCATGTTCGCCAATATTGTTAACCTGTCTACTTCCCCCGTGAATAATTACTACAGTTTAGATAATAGAAATGTATAAAGATTGATCAATATAGTATGAATGTGTATGAATAAATCTGCAAAGTTTCATAGAGGTACGTTGTTTAGTTTTTTATAAAAAAATATAATTTCTCAAGGAAATATTTTAACAAAAAAGTACAGACTAAATATGTACTAAAATTTATAATACACGTTCCATAATCTAAAATACTCGATAATATAATAATTGATGAATAAATTATAACTATTTCAAAGGAAACTAAATATAAAGCACAAATTGGTCCGACTGTAATTTTTAATATCCTTATAACTATTAAAAGGAAGTTAAAATAATTTCTAAACGTCCGGCGCAAATGAAATAGAATACTATATAAAATTTACAGAAGTTGTTCGGTCCAGAAAAAGTGCTGAGGTGCACCGTACATCAACCAGCTTGAATAGAAGAAACAAATTACCATTGTCGTCCATTATACTTGATAAAACCTCTTCTTCGAGTCTACTTAGCGGCCTCGATTCTCCGCTGAAAGGGAACATGCATATTACGAAACAGAAAAGCTTACGTGGGGATGCGTCAGATCGCATACAATTTTCATAATAAATCCTCCGATTCTACCGAGTGAAATTCTTTCAATTTCCTGGCGGAGGGGAAACAATCTGTAAGACGGAACGAAGGAGACACGGAGAGATACGGTACGAAACGGAAAAATCCGTCGGTCCGTTTTCCATAGAACCCGTGCAATAAATTCTTTAATCCGGAGATCAAACTCCGTTAAAATTTCAGAAGCGAAGAAGAATCTGTAAGGCAAACACGAATGGAGCCGGCTGGAAATTTACTGGACCAAACACAAAAATCGCGAGAAGAGGAAGATACACCAAGCGTAAATCGCTTCGCCGTTCGTTCTTCTTACAAACAAAAATACCGTGCTCTTTCTAACTACGTCGACGTATTTCTTTATTCTGCTACAAAGTTATAAAACCAGAACTCTAGTAATAGTAAATATTTGAAGTTTATATATAAGGTGTACCGCATAAAACAGGCCACCTGTCTTCTCTATCTGTGACGGCAAATGGCGAATTAAATGGTTTTAAAGGGTGAATGGAATAGAGACATTTTTTTAAGAGTAGAAGCTGTATTAAAGAATGTAAATAATGTTTATTGGATCAGTAAGTATTTAACAGTCTGACGACGACGTAGATGGGCCATTGTGACCCGTATTCTGCCTGTCTCATAAATTGTTTACATTATCGACGTTGCGTTGAAAGCTCGATCTTCCGCCATCCAAATGTTATTGTAACGTCCCTCAACGATGACACATTTTCTGAGCCGAGCACTGACAGACTAGGAGCATAGCTCCTGCAATGATTTCGGGTTCAATATTGTCGACCATTGACCCTACACGAA
Source organism: Macropis europaea (assembly GCA_916610135.2). Lineage (NCBI taxonomy): Eukaryota > Metazoa > Arthropoda > Insecta > Hymenoptera > Melittidae > Macropis > Macropis europaea. Next base: position 22,214,368 of record OU744344.1, read on the forward strand.
TTTGGAGCTTGTCGCATCATACTATGGCTCAGGAGAGGCGATGTCAAATCTCGCGATTTTCGAACCTCGAACCTTTTTCGAAGCCTGAGCATGCGTTTCACTGTGACTCAAGAAACGCATTGTTGAAACTAGCGATAAAACATAGCAACGACCCTAAAAATGCAAGAGACCAGTTACATTAGTGACAGCCAGCGGATCTGCGGCCTCCCCCCACTGTAGGTCCATTCCCCTCGTTTCTGTTCCCTTCAGTTCGTTCATCGTTCCCCTTCGGTCCATCGTCGTCACATATCACAGCCTATATGAGGGGAATTGACCTAATATAGGGCAAGGTCGCAGCTCCGGTGGCCATCACTGACTTACATAATCATTACATGTCTGGTAACATTGTCACTACGATAGTCAAATTTGTAACCACTGAATACCCATTGTGTTCAAGTGTGAAGTGAAATACAGTGTTTCATTTTTATAAAAGTGAAAAAAACCATTTTATAAACGTCTCCTTACTAAATTAACGACAATGTCAGCACACGAAGTTCTTGAGTTTACTTCTAGCGTCGGTGGAACCTGGGACCTTGATGAAAGAAAGTATCAAATTTTATTTAAAATTTTAGAGTTCAAAGTCATTTTAAGATTATACTATAATGGAGGTTTAACTGTATATTTATGTCAACTGTAACATACAGGAGAAAAATATGTACATCCATGTAAAAAAAAAGCGAAGAAAATGGCATTTATATAAAAATTTATCTTCTGTTTTATTCGCCCTTTGAAACCATTTAAATTACGTATAAAACGTTTCTCGTACCGTCATAGCAAGAAAAGATAATTAGGTGACTTGTTTTACGTGGTGCATCTTGTACAAAAAAAAGAGGGTATATGGAGAAACAGCGCGGGCGCTTTTAGCTTATAATTAGTGTAAATGTTACGGTAAGCTTTAAAAATACACTGTGTATGGAAGAAAGAATAAACAAGCATCAAACTTGAAACTAGTAAAAGGAAGAAAAAATTGTTCTATCTGTTTCTGCACTGTTAAGTGTTTACTGTACGATAGTTTTATTATAACATGGAGAATGTTTACTCTGACCATGATGAAGCCTTGTTATTTTCACTCTAGAGTAAGGATGCAATTTGTTCTCATGAATATAATATAATGGGTGTCTATAAAGTCCTGACAGCTTGAAATACGTATTATGAACAAATTACATACATGAGATATTTGATTTTGCTGTCATATGAGATTTCGTATAATAAACTTTTAAAAATTGTCCAGAACTTTATAGACATCTTGTATTTATTTATATAAATATTGCCATCACGTTTATTATTTTTCTTTTTACCTATAAGAATTACTGAGCGTCACTGTACATCAAATTCATGTATTCATCAATTATTTATCCCAATACCATTTACTTAAATTAATAAATACATCCAACAGGTAATTACACAATTATAACAATGAAGCATGGAGCTCATTCATTAACAATGAAACAGCTATGAAAATGTGAAAACAATTCTGACGGTAATTAACGAACTGACCAACGATGTCTCTTGACCAGGAATTTCCGTAAACCGGGTTTTTCGTAATTGAAGAAACGCACCCTGAAGAAAAGGTAGATGTCTGGCGAAGCGGTGACCAAGAAACATTAAATAGCTTTCAGAATAACTGGAGGCAAACATCTGGATGAAATAAATTGAAAAAAGTTAACCGGCCACAGGAAAAGTAAATAAGAATTTCTTTTTATCCAAAAGGATACTTCTGGTGTCAGCAAGGACCATATCGAAGTCTCGTCACCCTTAAGGGATGGGCATGCTAGTTTATGGGAACACGCGGATTGGTTAGAATTTTCAAAAAGTCGACTAGAGTAGGTGACGGTCACTGATTTTGATTGATTAAAAATTCGTCTATGTTGAACACTTACAGTGTTCTAATTATTACGGTGCCCTAATGGCACTGGAGCTATAAGATACTAAAACATTAGAAATAAACTACATCCGCAGACTATTATGAGTTTATTCCTACGACACAATAAGGACTTCCTTTCCAGGCCTTAGAAGTCCCTCATTAGGTCACAACAGATTTAAAGATTCACATTTGAGTAAAACTCATATTTATAACATATAGACCATCTTCATCGCGAGTGCGACTCGTTATTATAAGGCAAGGGGTTAAATATCCAAATGATCAGTTGGGAACACAACACCCTTCGTCCGTTTCAAGAAAACCAGGTCTGCGATCACACAGCTTTCAGAATAATTGGAGACGTGGATCAGTTTGCTTCGAAGGGACGAAATAAATCGGAAAAACGAGAAGCTGCTGCAGGAAAACCGAGGAGAAGCTTTTTCGGACGTACCACCGGGAAATGCGCGCGTGGTGTGTATCGTGTGCTCATTCCAGGAATGATTTAGTTTCGCCGCAGCGAGGCGAGTCATGGCAGCGGAGACCGGAGTGTACGTAGATGTAATTACATGGAAAAAATTCCAGTCAGGCCTTGCCGAACGTTCTCGTTGTTGAGTTAGAGCCGCGTTGTATGGCGTGCCCCGACTTAGAAATTGGCCAGGCCAATCACCCAATCACGTGCCCGCATTGCCGTGCCGTTCCTTCGGGATCGTCCTACCGAAATCTCGACGGGACAATCAGGAGTCGCCAGCACGCCCCTGCCAAATTGCGTGGCGCTTTTAAATATTAAGCTCGCTTTGTGCCCGCCACATGAAAACATTCTTTCGAATGCCATCCCGACCGGAAGCAATAGCCAGACAGACCGGATCTTGTTAACCCCTTGTGTTATGATTTTTTCAACGACAATCTGCCGCTGAAGTTTATTATTCGAGTGCTATGAGGAGGGATGAAGAAAGAATTTGTTCTGGGTAATTCCCTGAAAGTGTAGGATACTGGAATAGAAATTTTTTAACAATTCATATTTAAGTGAAGATCATGATCATCAACATGAGCGTGTTGTAAAAGTTGTAGGCAATGGTCCATGCAGATTCTATGTATTCATTATTACTTTGTTATGCGTTATTTTATCGTAAATTTGTTTTATTTGTTAGTTCTGAACACCTCGTTTACTGAGCAACTAAATATAATTATTTAAAAAAAATTATATTTTATTTATTATTAAACAAAGCTAGATGTGCAGTGTTAATTAAAATTTTTATTTGACAAATGTTTCTTCTCCAATATGTAAAAAGGAACAACTTCAAGTAACGTTGTTAACCCTTGACCCATTTGCATCCGCAAGCGGAATATTCGCGCACGATGACTGTCACTTATCACCAAGCGCAGATTAATCCGCGCGCGACGACTGTCTTTTGCCAAGCGCGAATTTATGAAATTGGTCGCGTATTTAGAGCTATGATGCAAATGGGTTAATGTGTAAACGTGGATCTTTCGTGTCGGGGTTAGTTCGAGATGTATGGGTTTCTTGCAAACTAGCACATAGTGAACACACAAATAAAAACAAATAAACAAATTATTTATCAAAATTTTTGTGATAATCTTAATTTATAATGTTTGAAGATGCTATATAATTTTTTTCAGATTCTTTCAAAAACTATTATCCACTGAAAAACTCATCGGATATAAAAGGCACGTTTACACATTAAGGGTGTCGTACGTTTATACTGTAAGGGTTAAAAATAACAAATTGAAATAACATTTCATTGATGCGCCCTACACTTTTGTTATAATCAATTATACCCAAAACTTCACAAACCATTGATCCACGAATTAATTAATTTAATCACTCATTTAATTCAGCGCGTGTTAACTACACGGTTAATTATCAAAATCATAAAAGTTCAAACCATAGATATCTACACAAAGGAAACAATATTTTTACCTCTTAAAATCGAAAACACATTCGATAATTTTCCCAACAATTTTGCATGCAGTAAGCATAATATAATCTCGCGACGAGCAAACGTTATTCAATTTTAAATATCACTCGCAAACAGTCAATATAATCCCATCGCGGTTCCATGACGGTATCAAACAATGCAGCAGAATCTGTTCCGGCGATACCGTGTTTCGAAGCAACAATGAGTGAAATTACGCTGCGAGTACGAGTATCAAACGGTACAAGTAAAATCAACACTCGTTTCAATAGGGGCGGCTCGCTTTTGTTGCCGCTAAAGTAGCACTTTAAAAATTATCTCGGAAATTGGCTCTTATCATCGGGGTAAGTACCAGCGAAGTGCAGTATTAAAGAGACAATAGCGCGTAACAAAGAGATACCGCCGGTACACCGGCAATTGAAGTTTATAATTTTCTTTGGAACTGTACAGCGGCACCCGTGTCGACGTTGTTTTGAATACAGAGCAACGCATGCATTTAAAAGAGGTGCTTAATCTTCATTCGACATTCCATGAAGGGATTAAATCGGCCGAAAAACGCCGACACAAAAAACGCGTGTCTTCCGGATACCAGAGAGAACGAGCGCAATTTTTCATCCAACGACTATCTCGCGGGATTTTTACCGTGTCGAGTCCATTAAGTTTTCGCTGCAAGTGGAAACTAGACTAGAATTGTACTTTATGTCAAAATCAAACGTTTTGAAACAAATTTTGATACACAAGGTGACCGAGAAATTAATGGAACGATTCAGAGCCTGCGGATGTTTATGCAATTTAACAAACCCAAATATTTGAAAAACGCGCATTCAAAACTGAGAAAAAATAGAAAGTATATCTTTTAAATATACACAGTGCAAAATATAGTTTCCTTAAAGTTTAATTTCTATAATTGCATTGACATAAAAAATATTGTACTCTAAAAACGTACATTTGTTTAAGCGTCTGCAGTCTAGTAATCAGTTATTCCTCTGGGGTTACTGATACACATGACACACAGATTTTTTTCACACTAAAGTAATGCTGATGCAAGTATAATACTTAATGTCTGCACACATGTGCATTGTTTCCCAGATTTCTTCTTTTTTCAAGTTAAAAATTTTAACTCGCATCAAGTAGAAGATTATTAATGATTATTTAATTTTTAATCAAACTGTATCTTAATGTATTATAATGTAATATGTATTAATTTGAATATTAGTAATTGTACATATTATTAAATATCATTGAATGATAAATTATTCCTAAGGGTGCTCCTAAATGGATCGATTTATTTTTTCATGTTATCTTTGGTCGACGATACTTTTAAAGTATGAGTCATGTGTAATGATTTCTTTTTCAATAATTTCTGATAGCTGTCAACTTTTTCTTTCGCATTTAACAGCAATCAACAGCTTATTTTAAGTTGAATAAATGTGATTAAAAAAACATTGTCACTTTTTTAACTGTGACAGATTCATTCATAACGTGGTTAAAATCAGAAAAAATATCTGGGCATCGTAGGTTCGCACATTTTAATTTCAGTTTTGTATAAAAATATTCTACACACGTGCGTAAGCTTTATACATATGTATGTCTATGTTTCACTTCGATAGAAATCTGGTGAAAATTTTTGCGCATCCACTAGCACAGAATTGCATTTTTAAAAGTCCTGGATTAAAATCGAAGTGTTTCGCAGCTGAATTCTGTTCTATTCTCTGTTCTGTACTTGACAACAATAAATCAGTTGCGTATTCATTAGAGTTTATTCGCAGGCTTCTATTGTACCTGGACATTTTTTGTTTAATTTAGTAAGTCTTGGTACTACCAAATACTTCGAATCATTTTTAAAATCACTCTATCATCGACAACACTGTGCTTTGTTCATCATTGAATCTTCATTGAATATTAAATTTACACGATGCAATATTTGATGAACTGCTGAGCAGCAATTTAACAAAATTTTGTAAACGCAACGTGTATCATTTTTTTTATAGAACACCACAGAAATATTTGCAGCTTTGTACAGCTCCATTAAAAACAAATTGCATTTAAGTGTTAAGGGGAAATATGTCGATTGAAGCTAATTGAAAAAATTCCTAATAGTTAAATCCCTTCATTGATATTAATTACACATACATTATAACAATATAAATGAGATTACTAATGTACAACTGATGATTACGCCTATGCTATTACAATTTAATGCAATCTCATAAAAAACCCTAGCCAACCATAAAACACATTTTAAAAATTGTATCTCTAATATGTCATGCAAAAAAAATTTGCAACACACCATATGACTCGTTCTATATAAATTCTGAATAAAAATAACATGGAATATACAAAAATGAATGAAAAAATGATCTTTTACGCTGACTGAATTGGATAATACATTTTCACCGTGAAACATTTAAAATTCTTCAAGTGTTATACCACAAAAGCCATACAGAATCGATATACGAGCATAGTATTCTGAAGTGTATCTCTAATTTCATTCCACGGACATTGGAATTTAGTTTCATGCATTCGACTGAAATTGCTGTATCAGAAACGGGAGAGAGCACGTGAAACGGAACAATGGCGGTTTATATGCACTTATGAGAAAATTCGAACATTTTCCTCGGATTAATTACGAAAGTTCGCCGATACTGGCGTCGCTCGTTACGCATGATAAAATAATATACTTTCATACGTCCACACCGTGAATTATTCCGTTCACGATAACATATCACGCGCTGAAACGTACGAATTCCATAATTCATACGTCGAATCGAGTATAACTGGCTTAAATCATCAAATCGTTCGCGCAATTGAACTATTAGGCTCGCCTTTGTTCCTACAAAATGAATGGCCCTGAAGTATGACTGACACGAACTTTCAACTGAATGAAAAAAGCAACTTGTTCCTGGAGTTTCAATCGGAACGATAGTATTATAATTATGGAAAATTCGAGGAAATTAAATCGAGTTATGGTGATACTGAAGATATTCTATTCAAATCACTGACTTAAGTGATCAGTAATATTAAATTTAGAAATTAAACCAATTGTGACTGTCTAAGTGTGTTAATTGATTTAATTTATTGGAATGCATCGTTATACGCTTATATCAAGAACACGAAGTGGCAGATACGCTCAAATTAATTTAAGAATAGATTTAAATCATCCGGTTGTCAATCTGTTCAATGTAAATATATTCATATGTTACTAGCAGCTGCCAAAGTGTTAATAATTAAAGTACGATTTCCTCTAACTCTGTTAAAGTTATCCCTGAAGTGTTTAAATTTGTCGAACCAGCTGTATTTATGTTCCAACGTACCCTGTCCCAAATTTACGATTCCCGGCGTTTATAAATAAGTATATTTTGAAACAGTTCGGGCTGGACTTAATAAATTTATGGGTGAGACGAAAGGATGGGCTTCCGCGATCGAATCAGATGGAAACGTATCGAGAATATCGGCACGCGAAATAAAGCTCGGCGTGCATCGAAAAGGCAGCGTGAGATTCTCCAATTTCAGGAAGTCGACGTCCATACTCGAAGAAGTCGTATTTCATGCGACTGCCAACTCGCAACACCTCGAATATCGTTCCCGATATAAACTACCTGCAGTGATGTCTTGCGTGAGGATGATTAGAAAACTTCGATTGCCAGATTATAGGTGCCGGAGATTTATGAGGCATCCGGGAAGAGCTTTGTTGATGCTGATGTTCTTCCCGATGTTCGAGGAATTTCAAATTTATTCCGACGTCTGCTCTCAGACTTTTTAGGCGAGCTACCACGCCGTTCGACTTTCGATCAAGTCGATCGAAATTCCTGCGTAATTCACCAGTCGTTTTATCCCTACTTTTTTTAAATTCACTGCAAAATTCTAGAAGAATGAGAAAGACGAATATTCGCGACCTTGAACACGATTTTGTTCGAACAATGAATAATATTTTGTATTCAACCGGCTTGTCTAACTTTAAGACATACTTTTGTTGTCGTGGAAAATTTTTAAGGGTGGTTGATTTCGATAAGATATTTTGACTTCTTATTATTAGACTGCGGATGTTTATGCAGATATACATGTTTAAAGTTCAATATTGTTTATGTTATTGCTGTTATAGAAATGAAATTTTAATAAGACTGTATTTTGTTCTGTAAATGTTTAAAAAATATACTTTTCATTTTTTCACTGTTTTAAAAGCGTTTTTCAGATATTTGGGTATGTTAAATTGCATAAAGATCCGCAATGTTTATTATCATTGCTGTGAATTATTCATATGATTTATATGGGAATTATACATTGTTTATGACTTAATCAATTTAGATTGTGAAAATAATGTGCAGCGAAATTTGTTGTACAACCAAAGAACAGCGGAGTTTTCTTTATAAAAATAAATAAGAAGTGTATAAATCAAAGCTTCCTGAACTTTTTAATTGGTTTCGTCTGAAAGTTTTTGATTAAGTACAGAGTTGTTCGGGGTTGTTTGCGAGTAACGTATCAATTTTCATTTGAACGATTACTTGGATAACTATTTATGTAAATAAAGAACTGTTTAATGTTTGAAATGTTATCACTGTAGGTAATCAAGATGTTTCGTTATTTTAAGAGTGAAATTTATTTAATATAGTATTAATATTAGTTGTTCATTACAAGATTAAAGTTTTTATTTATTCACCTTTTAAAATAATAATACCCAGAAATATAAATAATAACTAATTACGAGTAGTGGCCAAACATTTGATTAATTCAATTATATTTGCAAATTATTTGCGTAATGGTCACGTTTTTCATGTAACATACATGATTGCACTGTTTTAACTGATAAATTACAATTGGCTCATTGTTCAATGTCTATGAAAATCTTCCGAACTTAAAATTCATATTATTTTAATTCAATTTTTTAGCATTATTTCTTCTTCAAAAAAGCAATCGTAAAGTAAACGTAAATTTTAATTTAAGAGAACATATTACCTTAAAAAATCGGTTCTTCTTTTCTATTTACCGATACACAAGTATTTTTAAAACACTTATAAAAATAGTTTGACACAAATAGGTGGGAAAGAAAATAAGAACTGGAAAGCGGCTGGAGTTCAAAAACGAAGTGTTTGTGAAAGGTTTAAACCTAGTCCACACCTACATACTTTTATCCGCAAACACTGAATCAAATGTATGAAAACTGTGAAAAAACAGTACAAACACTGTTTGCAAACATTCGTTTGAAAACGTTTCAACAAATGCCACCGGGCTTTTCGTTTTCCATTGAGGATGGAAAACGTATGTTTTTAGTACAAACAAATAAGTGTGCACGCGTTTACTTAAATTTTAAATGTTTCAGCAGACTTGCAGAGTATTCAATCCCAATTTGAAGAATTTGGCGCACCCATCAACGTCTTTTATTGTTGTTTTACCCATTTAAAGTTAAAAGTATGTAGCCAGCACAGATTCCTATGGCTCCAACACTAAACGACATGTTGTTTACAAATTTTAGGACTGAATGTTTTCTCGTGTGGACACCCTTCTGTTTCTTAAATTCGAGTAACATATGTTTAAAAAAGCTGAACAAACTTCCTATATACATTTGTTCTGTTTTTGCTTTTATTTTTGTGTACGGGTAAAAGTTCGTAAATATTTGTACGTGAACAATCGCATGCAGGTGTGGACTGGGCTTTACACACGTACAGTGCATTGCACGTGGCAGGAGCGCAGTAAAAAAAGGTAAGTTGCAGGATACAGCGTTCTCATTTTACATGCGGACTTCGATGCATGAAAAAGTGGATAGAGTCAGATATAGAGTTTTCAAAAAATCCTATCTCCGGCGCAACATACGACGTGTCCCGAGCAGTAGCTTTAAAATAACGAAAAAAGGAAAATGAGGTAAATAAAAGAACGAGAGCTTGCGGCTGACAAACACGGTGTCCAACTTCAATGGAACAAACAAAAAAATCTTCAATCCGAAAGTAACAGATTTATAAATCATTTAACTATACAGAGTCAGAATAAAATTACAATCGGAACGTATCGAATAAATTTCTATTTTTCTTGATATCGTTCCTCAATAAAAACTGTCGAAACGTTCACATAAATCAAAGACAAATATTTTGCTCGGAAAGAAGATCGCACTACACTAAGGTATAGCAGTTTACTCGCCTAAAACCGA